>JAOVVA010000001.1:18394930-18452236 GCA_028565275.1 Leiocassis micropogon
GGAACCTGGAAAATGACTGCAAAGCACCCTATTTCACACAGTGTTAAAGAAGATAATTCATAAAGGAAGTACTGTTATCCCACAATTTGTAATCTCCAACAAAGAACTTCCAGCCTCCTAACACACACAGTACTCTGGTACTTGTTCCATAGTACAATACTATGGTACTTGGTATAACCATAGAACTTCCAACAGTATGACTTGCAGATCAATCCCAGCTCTCCGTTATCACCCAAATGAGGATGGGTTCACTTTTGAGTCTCAACCTTTCTTCCTATTGCCTTCTAGAGAATTGTTCCTTTCTAATCAGGCACAAACTGATAATTATCATTTATACATATTTCGTCGCACTTCTTTAACTCATTTCCATTTTTCCAATTCTGTCAATGATTAAAAGCGCTACATAAATAAAACTGTAGCCAGTGTTTCAGACAGTCCGATCATGAAGAAAACTTTGTACTGTACCTTGATGGCATCCAAGCACTAGTGAAACAAAAGTAGTTTTTACTCTCATAAATGTGGTGTTATTCTGCACAAGCAAAAGACAGAAAAAAAAAAATCTTATATACTACAGTAATTTATTTATTTTATTATAAAAAATGACTTCCTATTATTACATGCATTAAAAAGTCATTAATTCCACAGTCTTTACATTTAAAGGTCCCATATTTTACTATTTCTTTATTTCTTTAAGTTAACACAGGACTCCTTTCCTCCCCCAAAGTGTGTTAATGCTCCACCTGGAAAAAAAAAAAAAACTTAGATATTTCACTCCTCCTCCAAACACAATGTTTCAGTGTTTCAAATGAGCTGAGCCATAGCCCACTAGAGAACAGCAGAGCTGAGCAATAAGCCAGCAAAGGTATCCTCTTATATGATGTCACATTAGAGGTTAGAAATCTAATTGCCAGGAATGACTAACAAGTGTATTTTGCATAATATGTCCCTGTTAAGAAACATATAAATCGACAAAGTAATGAAATAATGTGTTTATTTTACATCAGGCAAGAAATCAGTTCTTCTACAAATGCAACAAATATATGAAGAGGTGTTGCGTATTCTTGGTGTACTCTTGTCCCATTTCTCTGCACCACTGATTCAGCTCTGAAATGGCAGCTTGACAGCGTTTGTGTAGCGCAACTGCGTGGCATATGCATGAATCCAGAGCAAAATGTGTGTGTGTGTATGTGTGTGAGAGAGATTGATGGAGTGATCAGTGTTAATGGAGAGAGACAGCAGGGGGCCTGCAGGAGGATGATTCACACAGTCCAGCACAGCACAGCAATTTCTTGAGTCATACACACATACATACACACACACACACACACACACACACACACACACACACACACAGACATACGCACATGCATTGGAGAATGAGTCAGTGAGCACACGAGCGGAAAGAAATACACACACATTAATACACTTACAGTCACTGTCATAATTTAAAAATAGCCTTCTATTTGTAAAATAGAAAAAAAAATACTAGAACGCACGAGTCTCTTTGTCTGTTTTACATGCAAAATGAAAGCAGGGGGCACCTAGACATCTTGAATCACACTAGCAGACTCTGCACACACATGCACATTTCTGCAAGCATATTTATATTTCAGAGCCCAGAATCTGCTCCACAGAGGTGCCAAACATACACACACACACACACACACACACACACACACACACACACACAAAAACACACAAGAAATCATCTCAGAGTGATTTAATAGAGAGAAAAATAGACAGGAAAGTGGCAGAGAGATAGCAACCATAATGTCTACCACCTCCCTATAGATTTTACCATATAGGTTCTACCCCATCTACCCCTGTCGTTCACTACGTTTTCTTTCTTTTGTTCTGTCTGTCTTTACAGAGTAGCGCACGCATTAACATCTCCGAGGGTTCTTGTCCCGAGCGGATCATCACCATCACCGGCCCCACAGAGTGTGTGTTCCGAGCCTTCACCATGATCACGATAAAGCTGGAGGAGGTAAGGGAGAAAACATGTACATACAGCATTTACTTATTCTTTATTTCTTTATCATTGGCTGGTCATGTTTCCATGGTTTAAATTAAGCTACTAATTAATTCATATTTAACACAAACATTTGTTATAAAATACTGCAGAGGAGGACACAAAGACACAAGACGTTCCACAAACATCTCTAATTGCGACCTACTGTAGCATATGCTCTAATGATGTAAAGGATTTTAAAGAACTGTTAGGATTGTAGTTTCATTTCTAAAAAGGAAAAAAATAGACACAAAAAAAATCTTGTATAGGCCACACCCACTACATTTATTTGAAGGACTACCCAGAAACTGATTTAAAATTAGCCACACAAAATAGTTCACACAGTGGTCGCAAGGTGTTGTAGTGGTTAGCACTGTCGCCTTGCACCTCCAGGGTCCGGGTGCGATTCCTGGCCAGGGAGTTTGCATGTTCTCCCCGTGCTTGGTGGGTTTCCTCCAGGTACTCCGGACCTCCCAAGTCATGCAGATTAGGTTAACTAAATTCCTAAATTGCCTGTAGTGTGTGAATGAGTGTGTGTGCCCTGTAAGGAATTGGCACTCTGTCCAGAGTGTACCCCGCCTCGTGCCCTAAGTCTCCTGGGATAGGCACCATATATGGCAATTTCTGTAATGTGCAAGTGGTGTTGGTGAATGATTGTGTGTACAGTTCCCAGAGACAGATGCGTCTCTTCCGCAAATTGGCGACACTTTATCCGTTGTTTTTCAAGGATCAGGCAATGCAGAGTGCTCGTCATTCACAGACATAAGGTCTTCTTTAAACCCTCATTCACAAGAAATTTCATCACAAGTCCCAGTTTGACTTGAACGCCCCCATAAATTTCACACGTCAGGCTTTATTTTAAATGATAAGTAATCTATTAATAGTTCTTTTAGGTGCCCAAGTCCTCAACTCCACCCTTAGCCATACATAGAAATGGAATCCACCTAATGGCTCCTCCGTCTTGATCAGGCCTCTGTCAAGAACTTTGCATTGCTGCCTCGTTTCTCACACCAATCCCATTATTTCCTTTTTTTTTTTTTTTTACACATGGCAGGGTGCAGCTCATTAACCAGCTGTGGGGAATCTCCCTGCAACTCTGCACGATCTGGTCAGAAATGAACGAGTTGTCATAGAAACCTCGAAGGCTGCAGCAGGGTCAAGATTTGATTCACATCAACTGCATGATGCATGTTTTTAAAATAGAGTTTTATTTAAGGTAGAGGGTCAACCTCAGACATCCTCGAGTGGCACATAACCAAAGCCCCTGGTGGGGTTTTCAAACACAACAGGAAGCACAACACTCACGTCCCAGTGGTTATAAGAAACATACTGTAGACACTCTAGGATCGCTGCTAGACTGATCAAACTAACTAGCTGTATAATAAGAGTTCACCTGGTGTACAAGTAAAAATTCCCAAAATAGCAGAGTAGTTATTTTTATTTGTTGCAACATTGGAATATTTCACCTTCGAAATGTCTTTAATCTTTTGATATTCCCTCTTCAGTTAAGGCAGTTTTTTTTTTCCAAAACCTGATTGCTTATTATGTACTGTATAAAAGACTTGTTTTACTTGGCACTGAAACATTACAACTGTTGGAAGCTACACTGTCAACAAAAATCACCTTCCACCCATGTTGCAATTGTAAAAGCACTCTAAAAGATTATCACACCCAGTTCCCTCAGCCTAATATTAACATTACAATAGGAACAACTAAGCACTTTTAGCCAAACAGCCATAAACAAAACAAAAAATCTATCTATATAGCTTTCCATTTATTATTAACAAAACTTAAAGGACACCGAGAGCAAGTAATGAAACAACATTTAGGATGTCAAATGTTCAGGATGTCAAATGTCTAATCCTATGGGTTTTAGTACTGATATAATTTGGCCTCTTTTAATCGGAATAGACAGGGCTCTGTCTAGGTGGGATTTTATCAGTGTGATCTGGCAACCCAAAATGCGAAAATGTACTAAAAATTTATACCCAGGCAAAAAACTGGTTGGTTTTAACTAAGGAATAAAGCCTAATTGTAAGCAGTAGTAAAAATGGAATTTCACCCAATGATGGTTAAACTTTGCAATTGATCCACATGTGCTCTGAACATCAGGGTGAGAGCCATACACCATTACAACACTAGTAAACATCTATAATCTCACAAAAGTCTCACTCTTTCCTTTTGAGTATTAAGGTTTACTTTGTGAATGGAGTGTTTAGAGTACACCACCTATAGGATTATAGAAGAACGGCAACATTTTACCATCGCAAATTAAAACACATATAAATAAAACTTTTTAATTTAAAATTAAATGAAATCGATTTTGAGGTCAGTGTGGTATAGGAATTGCTACACGAAATAATCACAATACGTAACAGAATCGATTTTTCCCCCATCTCTAGACAGCATTTTGAAACTGTGGAAGGAAATAATGAATTTGATCCCCTCTTCAATCACGTGTTTGAAAGTAAGGGCACGTAAACAACATTCTGGGAAACTTCTGAAAGACTGCATAAACAGCTGAATAAAACATTACAGATTTTCAAGTCAAGTAAGAGGCCCGAAAACTATATGCATTCTGTAAAGAATTCAGGCTTTATCCTGAGGCACTCTGGTATTGTTATGTAGAGCAGTTCCAGATTATGCCTGTAAGGCAGAATACAGAATTCATGATGCGTGGAGGTTAATGTCACAATGAATGATTGATCATAATTCACCATTCACCATTCTACTTGTGAAAGTAGAATGAGGAGGAAGAGGGTCAAAGGATTGACCTGGACATCTTGTTAGCACTTTAAAAATGACACTAACCGGCACTAGGGAGTGGGGAAGATACATGCTGTTCACGGATGGGAGGACATATCATGTATTATACAGCGGTTAGTTCCAGTTCACTAATCTGATTGGTCGAGCCATTATCCGATTCCAAGAGTGCGTTATATTTCCTGTGAGCGTACTAGGATGTTTCACTGTGTGTATAACTCTATTTGTTCAAAAAGTAAAATCCTACTTTCTTCTTTATAACCATTAATACAGTAGGTTGGTGTTGGTGCCATCACCAACAGATATGGCTAATGATACTTTGTGTACTTTTGTGTTTCAATGATGCATTGAATTTGAGATAAAGATTAAAACGTGACCCGTCGTTTCAATTCAAGTATTAAGTCACAAAGGTTAGTTTTTCATTATGACCAATAAATGAATGTGAATGAAATGTATTAAATCTTCAATTTTGGCAAAAATCGATTATCTTCCTGATCCTTGAGAAAATTTAAATATAAATTTTTTTAATCTTAAAAAAAATAACTGTATTGAATACTATCCAAGCTGCTTACTCCAGTTATGAAAAACAACCATTCCAAAAATTGGATTTCAATTGAGTTTTCATGATTTGTTGAGTTTGCTCTCCTCACAAACAAACTCTCACTAGCCATATCTTAGGAACTGTAAATGATGCAGTAATAAATGCAAATTTAATGAGAGAGCTCACAAATTAAAAAGGAGCACAGATTTTAACAAAGGCATCTTTAACAGGAATGTAAAGAATGATATGAGTTATTGTATGGCTTGTGCCTATGGACGAATCACAACCATGCAGTATAACATCACTTTTGCATTGTATTTTATCATGACATGAAATTCAGGAGGTGACTTGTAAATAACTGTGAGGATATACTGAGTTGAAAGTGCAAATCCTGAGGAAGTATCGTACAGTGACGTGGTTTGGTCTTCATTATTGGAAAATGGTACTATTTGTAATGGAAAAGATATATCTATGTGAAATTGCCGCGAACAGTTTTCAATTCAATTCGATAATTACAATGTCATTGTCGCAAAGCAGCTTTACACAATCAAAATACTTTGTTAAGTTTGTATGGAATGTGAATGTGTATGAATCAAAATGGTCAGTTTTGTACCCAAATCTCTATCTGTGTGCATAAAATGGACTTTATGTTAACCTAAACACAATTCATGTTATACAATTGTACTTTTAACCCACTACTAAATTACTAGAGTCTGGTCTCTCTTCGTGTTGTCTCAGGGAGTTTTTCCATGCCACCTTTGCCTCTGGCTTGCTCAATAAGAACCAACTGATAAATCTAAAAATGTATACATTTCTCAAAGTACATCCTGAATTAAATTTTCCGTAAAGCCGTTTTGCAAAAAAAAAGTCTGTTGTTAAAAGCACTCCACAAATTGACTTGAATTATTTATTTTTTTTATCTCCTCCAAGCCATTGTCCTCCAAAGTGTTCTATTGTAGACATTAAAGGAATGCAGAATACAACAGCTTCCAAACAAACCCATTGCAAACACAATTGCAGGAATAAATTCGTTGTTGGGTGCTGTTCCAAGGCACCCACTCAGGTCATAATTATTCCCTTCACGTATCCAGAGCAGAAGTTGATGGGCGGCGAGACAGTGGTTGCTATTTACATTTCAAACCCCAGCAAGAATCCTGCTCCCCACTAATTAATTGCAGTGATGGTGGGACTTGACTTGGACCAGTATTTATTGCCAGGCTTAATTAAAGAAAGAGCCTCTGAAACTGCGGTGCCTGACTAATGGACATTCAAGTCCATTCCTCTCATAGCACAGAGTGCGTTTGTGAAAATTGGCCTGCGTTGCAGAGCTCAAGCCACGTTGCGGTTTTTCTTACCAGTCGTACTGCGGGAGCGGTTGAATACAAGTCTATGTTTCTAAGAAATGGTCCTAAAGCCAGTAGTGCAGCCTCAAATGTAACACTTGAGATGTGGAACGAGTAAATATTATGCATAACCTGGTGATGGAAATCAATGGGAAACTCAGCCACTAGGCTTGTTTGGCTTTGTTCAATCGCTGCTAACCTTTATCCAGCGAGTAGTATTGATTAGCAAACAGTGAAGGAGAGGCAGACGGGGAGGGGAGGTGGGGAGCTTGACTGATTAAATTCTACTGCGAAGAGCCGTTTTTAAGCACGCAATCCGAAGCACAAGGTCTTCACTTCATATCTCGGTAATGGTCTCATATGAGAAGGCCAGCGGCATTCTGGAAATGTTCCACTATTGATACAGGGAGCTACAAAGGAGTTAACATTATTTTAATGGATAAAAACATTTTGTTCAATAGAGAGAAAGGGATGGGTGGTGGGATTTTGACAAAACTGTGCAAGGTTTTCATTTGTAAAATGCTACTACATGCATATCTACACAGTACCAGTCAAACATTTGGACACAAGTTTGGATTTATTTTCTACATTCTAGAACAATACTGGATTTTTTAAAACTATGAAATAATGCATATTGCATTAGATAATTACGTAACAACAACACTAAGTTGTTCTCTTAAGACACGAAGGTCAGCTGTTCTGCAGTTGTTCTTGCAAGAACATTACTGTCAAGTGCATTTGAAAAAAGCCATCAAGCACCATGATGAAACTGGCTCTCCTGGAGACCATCCTAGGACAGCAAGACCAAAACTTATCTCTGCTGCAGAGGAGGAAGTTTACATTAGTTACCAGCCACAAAATCACCAAATTAACAGCATATTTTAGATGCATTCAGTATTGTTTTACTATGTAGAAAGATCTAAAAATCAGAAAAGACCATGGAATTAGACTTTATACATTCTGACCAACATAAAAATTCAAGAGTACTGTGGTAGAAATTGATATAAACAGGTTTAAGAGTCATGGATAAGGCATTTAAGAATGTCACATTTTAAATCTATATATCCCATTCATTAAATTAAACACATTACATAAAATGTGGGTACTGATATCACTTAATGTTTTATTCTGTGCTAAGGACTGTTAAATGTCCTTTTTCACAAATATACTGCATTGTGTATTTCAGGACCTGGCTGCTCTCGTGGCTAATGGCACAGTCACCAGTAAGCCTCCAGTCACGTTGCGTCTGGTTATCCCTGCCAGCCAGTGCGGCTCTCTAATTGGAAAAGGCGGCTCTAAAATCAAAGAGATCAGAGAGGTAAGGGCCAAAGAACACACTTATATTTCTACCTCACTTTCCCTTCTTCCTCTCCTTCCACTAGAAGACCTCTAAGGAGCAGTACTCAGTGCTTAGTGTGTTCAAGCTGCTTACTCTACTGCATATTTCATGGGTCGGATGCCAGTAAAAAACCATTTATTCTACATTTATGGTCTGTGCTGTCAGCCTGGGGATGAGGTAATGCCGCGTGCCGGGTCACACTAACTTTAAAGTGGTCACTAATGCAAGAAATGGAGGGAGGTGGAAGAGTTGGGTAGGACAGGTAGAAAAAGGGTTGCTATTAAACACAGGCATTAGTAGAACTTATATACATATATTGGATTATTATTTTCAAGTCAATCATATTAATCATGAAGTGGACAATTTTTTTGGTCTACTTGTAAAGCATTTTTATTATTATTATTATCTAAATAGTGGGCATGATTGTTACCCTGCCTTATACCAGGGCACATACAGTATAACTTGCATACTGTATAATAAGGCATAATGTATCTACATAATCTAAGGCTAATAATTAATGGAAAATTCATTGAACAAAGAAAACTTGTAGAATTTTTAATCTCTGTTAGAAGATACTTTTGTTTCAATATATAGTCAAAATCCAAGGGTGAGGCTTTAGGTTGTTGATCGGAGGAGTAGTAGTTTCAGCACTGCGTCCACCTGGTTGCCACAGTTGGGCCACTAAGCAAGGCCTGTAACCCCAACTGCTCCATTGTATATCCAGCTGCTGAGATTTAGTGCCAATCCCAAGTCCAGAGAAAGTGCAAAAGGAAGGGTATCTGGTGTAAAACCTGTGCCAGATTTTGCAGATGCACAAGACTCCTAGAATATGGTTGCATACAGTATATTGCAAATTAGCTCCAAAATAAATAAATAAATAAAATTGAGTGGAACTTAATTTTTTAATGAAAATGGCAAACTGGTTGGGGAAATTACCCAATACCCAATTACCCATATCTCAGGGGTCCTTGAGATCGCTGGAGCTCCTTAGATATTTTTACAGGTGATCTTCAGGGCTTAAACACCTCCTCAAACAGCACCCCTAGTGACCATTTCTGGCCAAGTTTCATTAAACAGAGATAAACATTTGGAACTGTAGCTCAAATTGGCCATGAATTTGTGACCATGTTTTTAACGTAACCCATTAATCATTATAAATCCACTTAGAAATATGCACAATCATGAATTTTCAATTTGACTCAATTTTCAGTATAAAAGGAATATACCACTTCAGCACGTGACATCATGGGGAAAAAAATATAATAAACCTTGAATATAATAAACCTTGAATACTAACAGTAACTGCTTTGCTTCGTGGGCAATTTGCAGTTGGTTATTTTATGCCTTACTTTTTGCTTCTACAGCGGACAGGTTTGACCTGAGATGGAATATTTCTGGATTAAGTAGGTGTATGGTCACCAAAAAAGACCCGTCACAATATCCTGACAGGTCTAATACTTGCATGTACTATTTGAATGGCTACCATACAGACCTCAGGCTTGTTAACCTGAGCTAACCCACATATTAATTAGAAGTTCATTTGGTAGCATTTGGTATGAAGCACATAGTTATACGTCGTTATTACAGTAAATTGGTACTGATACTATTTAAGCACTTTGGTCATTTGTGCTATATGTAATTCCTAATGCTTGTAATGTATTGTTGTAATCCTAGTGTCATTGTTTATTTCAATGCTATGGACATACTTTAAAACTAATATGTACTGGCCGTGCTTTAAAACTAATAGTGTGCTGGGAATAATTATAATGCAATATAAACACAAGAATCTATATATACAAATAATCTGATAGGACAAGAGACATCCCATGAGTGGGGATAATTTAGCATACCAGCACTGGGATGTTTAAATATACAGTATGTATCAATTCATATCACATGTGTCCTAACAATCGTTAAGAAAGTCCTTAATCACCAGCCTGGGTAAAAGTAGGTCAGTATGGTGCGCAGTACTGAAAAGAGCAGAGAGCAGCTGTCTGACAAAACCCACATTCAAAAATCACTTTCACAAATGTTAATTACACTAACTGTCAGTTGTGGAAGGATATGCGTTGGCAGGGCCAAATGACAGGTTAAATAAACAAACAAATCATAAGAAAGTTTTTGTAGAACAGTTGTATTAAAGCTTAATATACGTATATTGATGGATTCTTCTTTCATGAACAGAGCACAGGGGCACAAGTGCAGGTCGCCGGTGATCTCCTTCCCAACTCCACAGAACGTGGTGTGACGATATCTGGAACCCAAGAAGCCATCATCCAGTGCGTTAAGCTCATCTGTACGGTCATACTCGAGGTACTTCTAACAATTTTTGTGCCGTTTTTTCATATTTGCACTAATTACAAAGTTTTAGTAGTCTGGGATTTAGAAGCCCATTGCCGGTTTTCAATAACAGTGGTTATGAATGCCAGGGAAATTACAGGTTTACATTAATATTCTTGTTCTAATATGTATATTTTGGTCTTATTAACCTCAAGAAATAGAAAGAAAAATATGCTAGTAAAGGAAAGACTGTTTAAAGCTGTTTAACAGGATATTTCACAGAATTTACACAACATATCATTTCTTAATGAATATATAATTACCGCCACAGTGTTATGGTATGAAATAACACTTTGGCATGGGATAATAACTTCACCGCTTCATTGTTAATTATTTTCCTGTAACAGCATTTTAGCATTTAGTATTATTATTATTATTTAATTCCATATATAGTTTCTTAATAATATGCTTTAAGATGAGTCACTGTACTGTATAATAAGCCAGACTTGAGACCTGTGCTGGGGAGAATCATGTGACCTTTTATACTTTACATATCAAAAGTTGCCTGTTAAAAGCTAATATATATATATAAAGTCAAGACTTTTTTAACTTAAGCGCTCATTCTGTTTTTGCAGTGTGTGGCTGGAACTTTAAGTGCAGTTAAATAAAAAGACCACAGCTATAAAACCTGACAAAACTTTAAAAGCTTTGTCTGAAATATGGGCCCGAATGTGAACTTTCTTTTTAGAACACTACTTACAAGGACTATTATAATAATCTCCTGCAGTGCACACACCGATTTGTAATTTCTTTATGCGTTTTCCGTTCACTGCCTCTAAACCAGGAAAAAAAAAAGATTTGTGACTGAGCTGCAGCGGTACTATCGCTGCTCATTACCGCAGGTCTCAAAGTCCAAAAACGAATATGCTTTTAAATCACTGTCTTTGTATTTGAGCTACTGTGGAAGGAATTTTTTTTTTTCCCACTTATGCACTATGCACCCAACTCCCATTCTTTTAATGTTAAAGGGCTAGGAGGCAGCATGACTTGTCAGAGCTCATTTGTGCTAAACTCCAGTACTGTGAAGAGCTCCAGGTCCTGCTGCAGGCTTGCTTCTTACTGGCTGTTCTCACCTGATCGAGGATGCAAATTATTCAGAGTCACACTTTGAATGTTTAAACAGATTCCTTTCACTTGAGCGAGTAGCTGCGAGGCTATGCCTGGCCTGATCCAAATCACTGCTGACATCAAACTACTTTGAGCACATTGTATTATTCTGGAGAAACAGGATCACGTAGATACTAAAGGCAGTTGAGAAGTGGAATTCACAACCAAATTGACAAACAATTAATTTTATTAGTTGCCATTGGACGTCCATTATTGCATGTCCCATTAATACCGAATTTACAGATATGTATTTTATACACAGGTAAAGCATCTTTTACAACAATCTATGCATATGTTCTACATAAATAACTTAAAAAAAACTGAATTTCACAGGAGATATAATTTTGTCCTTTCCCACTCCACTGTAACTGTACTTTACCCCCCAAAAGCGTATTTGTACAAAATTAATGTATGAATCCATAACAACTCATGTTTTAAACATTTTATTTTTCCACAAGGTTATGAAAAATGCACATTTTATTTCCCACTCCATGTTTTTCTCACAACGTTCACCGTTAGGAAATATTTCACATGTTCAACAGGAAGTTGCATCATCCTGAAGTTCCTGAAGATCATGAGAAGAAAATGTTTTATTCTTAATTTTCTGTGGTTCCAGGCATTTTAAATGTACAAACATCCTACCAAAATTATAGATTGAAAGTTATTTATTAATATTCTGTATATATAGTATATGTGTGGTACAGTTCAGCAAAAATTTGGCATATCAGAGTTATGCCTGATTCTGACCTTGGACTTAAGTCAGTGTTGAGCGAGGCGCACTATTAAGTCCAGCACCGCTCTCTAACAGTAATCATAATATCTCACACAGAATGTATTCATTTCTTTTTGCATTTGTACCATTATGTTAGGCATCCTGTAAGTAGCTTCATTTTTTAACCTGCCTCTTGCTTGTATGTTACATCATATTACATACTGCATATCTGAAAGGAAATATGTATTTACTTCTTTAGTTAGGTTTCTTTTAGATGGAAATGAAAGTCAAAGACAAAAAAAAACTATACACTGGTGATGTCCATAATCAGACAACACTGTCCAATAGGGTGTATAACCCATCTCTGCACATAATCTTTCCTGCATATCTTATACAAGTATATGAGAATATTAGAGAAGCAAAGACTGTAAAGTATGACCTGGTACTGTACGTTCTTAATAGTTTGAGTTTTCTACATTTTTGGATATGGGTTTATTAAGAATATACTCCTTGACCTGAATAAAATTACAAACCTTAATAAAAATTAGATTAATAAAATGTATAAATATGAACCTGTGTGCTGACCTTGTGTTTTCTTAATATTACAACAGTTACGTTTCAGTATAACAGCAAGTTAGTGTCTAAATCTAAAATGAGTGGAGAGGATTTTTAATTTTTTTAGTTTAAGATTCATATTCATCGGTTTACCATCAGAATTTTTTCTTCTTTTTTTTTTTTTACGAAAGTATAATACGGCCCTTCCATTAGCAAGCATCCTGTGTCTCAACAATATGCGGCAAATAATCTAAGCAAATGGCTTCCTGCTTTAAAGATAATGGACCTCTTCTAAGTAATGCGATGGAGAACTGATCGATAAGCACGTTGCATTTGTGTTTGGCGTGTCAGCATTTCTGCTCATTAAGGTAATACAGGCACATCAGTCTGGAGTCTTGGCAGCGAAATGAAATAAAGAACAGACAGAAACGTCATCTTCTGGTACCACACCACATCTCTACCATCTTCTGAACCTACAGCATAAATCGAATCATATTGGCTTGGTTATTTATTTATTTGTATATTTCCTCCTTATCAGACAAATGAGTTTGTTGTTTGCTTCTGTTTTTTTTAATGAGACCTTTAAATGTAAAGGTTGTGGAATAAATGAATTTTTGATGCATTTAATAATAGAAAGTATTTTTCCCCCCAATTATTTTTTTACAGTAGCATACTGTATATGAGGGCCGTTCAAGTCAAACCAGGACTTTTGTTTTGTGCAGAATAACAACACTGTTAAAAAACGTCTTTCATTTCTCTATATATAGTAATCCCCTGCTACACTAATGCACTTATCCTAGCATTTTTTTGAAAGGATCAATAGGGAAAAACTTATCATACTGTCTGCTTCATGTCTGAAAATCTAGTCTGCCTGGAACTCCTTTAATAGCCCTTTCCATTAATGGAAAATAAAATAATGACATGGTTCGATTATTAAAGGCATCTGTTTTTGTAGGACAACTTCACACTGCCCATAACATTACTTGCAAATTCCAGGAACTCGGCTGGGAATTATTGCCGCATCCCCAAGGTCAGTCCTGACCTTGCTCCAGCTATTTTACATGTTTGGCCCTTTAAGGAAGTTCCTGGGAGTCCAGCGTTTCAGACATGAAGCAGGCAGTCAGATCAGCATTCTGGCGTTCTAAAAAAAATTTCCTACCTTGATGGTGATCAAACACTATTGAAACGCTGGGATAAGTGCATTAGTGTAGCGGTGGGTTATATAGAGAAATAGTAGTAGGAGTAGTTTTTATTTTCATAATTTTGTCCTTTTTATTCCATACAAATAAATGTCCCGTTTTGACTTGGATTCCCCTTGTAACTACTCTAGTGATCAATCTAGATTATATTTATCCTCACTTACATTGCAACGCTGGTATATTGGCAATGAAATTGATTCAGATCATCGGATAAATGGTCTTTCATTAAAATTTATCACCACCACTTTAACCTAAATGTTTGCTTTTCTTGTCTACCCCATATCGCAAGTTTTGAATGGTCTGGTGATAAAGAAAAAAAAAGAGCTTTATGTCACTCTTCACTTTCCTGAACTTTTAAACTTTTTTATCTACTTCGGGATAAAACGCAGTCAGTAGATTTTTTTTTTAAGCTGCTTCATTTCACCCACCTTGTGCCTGCCTCCCATGGGACTACATGTAAAAAATGTAGAGTGTGAAAGCACCCAGACTTGTTCATGTAGAAATAAGTAAATTTTTACCATGAGCACCACAAGCATTTCAATGAACAAACGTCCTTGACGATCTCTTCACATGAAAACAACACACTGATTTTCCTCCTAACTGCTCAGTTTAGATAGGGGGTTTTCTTATTTTTAATCAGCTTGCTTTTGCTTCAATCTTTTATTGTTCATAATTAATAGCAGGCTTTGTTGTTGTTGTTGTTTTTTTTAACTTTTATTTACTTGTGCTTCTCAATGGAATCCATTATTTATCCTATTACCTTAAATGTTTTGCTGTCTGCTCAGATTTCTGTCTCGGCTGGATTTTAGTCTTAGTAGATCATCCCTGCTTAACAGAAAAAAATAAGAATTGTTTTTTACTGTATATTTAGTTCTGCCTAATATTCATGATCTAAATCACTTCCTTTTTTTTTCTTTTTTCTTCCTACAGTCACCTCCAAAAGGTGCGACTATTCCATACCGTCCTAGCCCTTTACCCGGGACGGTACTGCTCTCTGGAAATCAGGTAATCATTTTAAAACTTGCAGCTCTCTATAGCCATACTACTAACACCTCTCTGTGTTACACCAGTCAGACCCTCACACTTGAAATCGAATACACAATATATCCAAAAATATATATCATACACTTATGTGAGTCTTCTCAGCATTACTGTGAGTCTTAGCATTACAATTTCCCTTCAAGAGGTTCAAACGTATTCCCACAAATCACAATGTCTCTGTGCACAATATGAAATCTATAAAGACATGTTTAGCCAAGATTGGAATGGAAGAACTCCAGAGCCCTGACCTCAACTTCACTCAACACCTTTGAGATAAACTGGAACGCTGACTGCACCCCAGAGCTCCTTGCCTAACATCAGTGCCTGTCTCAGCAATGCTGTTGTAGCTGCAAAAAAAAAAAAAAATCCCCACAGCTGAAGCCTTTCCAGAGGATTGGAAGCTGTTATGACCTGGAATGGGATGGTCAAAAAGCAAAGCACATAGTGTTACGGTCAGGGATATACAAACCTTTAGCCACCTAGTTTATGCCTTGGAGAGGGCTGCTACCGCTGGCGACACAATCAGGTCCTGAAGTTTTTAGCAGAGGCCATTTCACATGCAGTGGCCAACAACAAATATGTTGGCAGCCAGAGAAGAATTGCCTTCGTAAGGGCTGGTGAGCAGCCGCAAGCACAGCAAAAATCAACCAGCCTACTCTCATCGGCATCAGACTGGAAGCTGCGGGTTGACTGAGAGTCTCGTGGGAGGAACGCATGGAAGAGGCAAATGAGCGCAACCGGCTGAAGTACCAGGAGCTCATAGAGGACTACCAGAGGAGGGGCTGAAAGGCTTGCTGTGAGCCCATAGAAGTAGGTTGCAGCGGCTTTGTCGCTCGCTCCTTGTGCAAGATCTTTGCCAGGCTTGGAATCATAGGAGCTGCAAAGAGGAGAGCCATCAAGTCCATCACAGAAGCCTCCGAAAGAGCCTCTAGGTGGATTTGGATCAAGAGGTCCGCAAAGTGGGCCAGCGCTGCTGGGACACAAGTTGGGGCTTAATTAACCCCGGCTGGGTCACCTGAGAGAGGGTGTATGATGTTGTGAGACCTGAAGCACCCGATGATCTCAGGAAACATCACTGATGATGTGTCCCAGCGCATCCAGAGATGTATCTAAGTACATGTAACTATATATGTTTTTGGCAGGCATTGTGGCAATGTTAATATTGGGTTGATTTTGAAATTGCTTCAATGAAATGACGTCGGAACAACGTTGACTTAGGCCATGTCCACATGTAGCCTGGTATTTTTAAAAACACAGATTATTCTACTTAATTTTTTTAAATAATTCTGTCCACACGACCTATGTTTTAAAAATATCTTTGTCCACATGAAAACGTAAAATGCCCTATTAAGTGCTGTTAGGAGCATCCTTAATCAACAGGGGGCCAGTCAGAAGCCTAGACAAAACGTTATTACTGGTTGCGTTTGTAGACATCTGACGGGTCTCGTCCAAAACCGACCTCTGCATGTAAAGAGCCCAGTAAGCAACGATAACACAGTCACTAGTTTACTGACAAGTTACGACAAGCCAAAATCTCAGTTACCCCTGTCCACACAACAACACTTAAAACGGAGTTTTGGAAAATCTTCACTTTGGACAGAGTTTTCCAAAAGCTCAGTTTTCAACGACCAAAACTGCATTTGCATGTGGACGAAAGGCCAAAATCGCAGATAAAAATCCCAGTTTTTAAAAATACCCTGCTATGTGTGGACACGGCCTATATGATGATGGGAAAATGTTGAACAAATGCCTCTAACACAATGTTGCAAAAAAGACTTGAATAAACCAAATGAATAGCAAAACAACAACCTGAGCAGGATTCAATCTCCAGTCACTGTCAGGGGAACACTATGTGCTAACCACTGGACCACTAGAGAACATACTGTTAAAATAACATGTGTACATATGTGTACATAACTAAGATGAGCTCAGATGCACCTCACGGTAATATTTCATAAAGAAAATTAAACAGAAAGGTAGGATTACAACACTTAGGGATGCGTGACAAGAGATACATGCAGTGTTTGGGAAGGTGTTGTGTGATCAGAATTGTAAACCCTGTTAGAAACCTTAGCCACAATGGATGTGGTCTGACGTTGTTCGAATGAGTGTTAATCGGCATGAATGTCCAAAAAGTTTAAAAAATTTAGTATTTTTGGTTGTTTTTTTTTACACTGTTGTGGTTGCGTCATTTATTCAACATTATCTCAACGTCATTTTATGAAAGTCACTCTAACTTTCAAAAACAACATTATTCCTGACCTTGAACATCGTTGCAATGTGGTTGAAATCAAATAACAATGTTATCCTATGTCAGGGTTCTTGCTGGATTAACATTGCTATGGAAACAGCAAATGTATAGATCTATTAGATAAGTTTTCTAACACAGGAAACTCTTCAGAATGTGAGATAATCTGTGTTTCTTTATTTCTTGTTACTTTATAGAGAAAGGAATAAAGTGAGGCTGGTGAGGGAAGAGCACTTTATAACTATTATATATATCAGTATAAATGCTTTACATATCAGTTACAGAAAATGAAAACGATAAAATGAGAACATGAATCATTATGAGAACTGATTTATGAGAACTGACCCATTAACAAAAGTGTTCTGCACATCATTCCTACTTCTTTCACACAAAGACATTGTCTAGACTCTAGAACAATTTTCCCCAACCCTGGTCCTGTAGGACTCCCTGTCCTGCTTTCACACACAGTTCTGTTCAAAAAAGTCTGTTAATTATGAGGTATGATGGGAGGTGAGAAAACACTAAAATGTAACTGCTCTAAATGAAAAATCAACACTGTTTGAGGAGTGTACAAAACAAAATAATGCATCAATGAATAAATCCATGGGAGACGTTATGGTGTCCTTTTGAGTCATTGTCTGTTCTAAACTTATAGTTTCTTAGATATTTGGGTTTGGGTGTAAGTAATGTTAACATTGATTTTAGATGTTGTTTTTTTATTGATTACGATTAAGCCGATATTCTGTTCTCTTATCTTTTGTACCTTTAAAATTTAGTTACAATAGTTACTGTAACCTGGAAATTAAATTTTAGTGTACCTTTGAGAAAACATGCACCTTCCAGGATATATATATATAAAAAAAAAAAAACAGTAAAGAAAAGAAAGGCGTTGAAGTCAAACCAGGACTTTTGATGAAATTTCTTGTGAATGAATTTACAAATGACTTCAAATATTGTTACAAGACTCTTAGTTGCAGTAAAACATTTGATTGGTGCAAATGTTTTAAAGAAGACCATACATTTGTGAATGACGATCCTGGCCGAGGTAGCTCAGAGCCCATCCTGTTTCCGTGAACATTCATCGAGTGGAACACCTATCGCTTGAAAATCGTCTTATAACTTGTCGCCAACTTGCAGAAGGAATGCATCTGTCTGTGTGAACTGTACACACAATCTAACACCTCTTGCACGTTAAAGGAACTTGAAGGGAGTTATTGCCACATTGACTGTAAAGACTTGACCTCACTCCAAGTCAGTTCATCATATTTGGTCCATTAAAGGAGTTCCTGGGAGGACATTTCATTAGTGTGGCAGGTGATTATATCGAGAAATAAAGGTAGTTTTAACGCTCATAATTGTTTTGTTATTCTGCACAAAACAAAAGTACCGGTTTGTCTTGAACAGAATATCCTGAAGTGTTATGTTACCTGAATCCCTAAGAGTACTTATCATTCCCTTTGTGAGCCTATTAGTGTGATTACTACTATCCACAAACACACTTTTCATCTTGCATTAACTCTCCCGTAATCATTTAACACCCTGAATCATCTAGCGCATCACTCTAGCTTATCATTTAAGCTAAAGTGGAACGACTGTAATATTTATTCACCCAGGCGCGACTGTTCATTAGCAGCACTCTTATAGGTGCTTAGGTTAAAATCAATCAGGCTCATGAATATTCACGATCATTAAAAACTGCTTTTCAAGTCACTCGCTCAAGTCACGAAATTAATTGGAGAAGCAAGGAGTTTAAGGTACACAGCTTTGATGCATTGCCCTATCCTATCATTACAACTGCAAGATAAATGTTTATCAATAGGATAAATGTCTAGCCTCTTTTCTGCTTTATTTTGTATGACCATCATACAAATATACTTTTTTTTGTGGTTAAAAAAATATGGCTTGTAGTAAATCATTTGCAAATGAAAGCCTTGGTTTGTGTGTCTCTGTCCCCGTCTGCCTCTTTAAGGTTTACGAAGCTTCTGAGTTTGGGTCTCACCCTCTTTTCTCAGTGGCTCAGGGAGCTCTGGATCTGCAACAAGTGAGTATCATGTTAATAATGGACATCAGACGGGCGACTAGCTTAATTACCGCCGCATCTTCTTTTTTACGATATTTTTTAAGCAGTACTGCCTCAATGCATGGAGACAGGCTTTGTGCTCCTGCCATGCTACATGTCGCATGTTGCAACCAGACTTGCTCTTGAGCCAGGGAGAACATCTGGACAAAAACTCCCTTTATTTCCTTTTGTTTTCATTTTCCTTAAGTTTTTTTTGTTGTTTGTGCATGGCTTTATTCTTACATGAAAGTGCTTCAAGGCTAATATTGCTAACAAATACAAAATATTAAACAATTAATGTTAAAATTTGTGTAACAAAATTAAAATCAGAAGGGAAATGGATGCTTTCAGGGTACAGGTGAAAGTCTGATGGAGCAAGATCAGGAATATAGGGAGGATGCTTTAACACCTCAAAATAAAATGATATTGATATGACAATGCACGTCCTGCAAGATCACGACACCCTTGGATAGCATTTCTCTGTTTTTAATCCGAAGTTTAGGCTTCAGGTCTTCAATAAACATCTCAATGTAATGAGTACTGTTTATTGTTGAACCCTTTTCCTGATAATGTTGCAATACTAGCCATCGAGAATACCAGGGCACTGGTGGCTCAGTGGTAGGTGTTTAACCTGCCATGCAGAAGGCCCAGATTCGATTTTCAGCCAGTGCCCAAACCCCAGCCACTGGATGTGGTGTCGGCCCCAAGCCTGGATAAAATGGGAGGATTGCGTCAGGAAGGCCTAAAATCTGTGCCAAGCCTGTGTGGGAAGACCGGATTGTCCGCTGTGGCGACCCCATTTGAAAAATGAACTGATATCACATTCACACCTGCACAGCAGTGACTGGGGAGAAAGTAGCCTTGAATGCAAAGCATTGATGATGCAGTTAAGCCAACAGAAGTTTTAATATGACCAGAGTGCGGATAATTTTTGACTCATGCTTGTACAATCGAAGAGAAACCATACCTTCATGGATATTACTTCTAGCTCACATTTCTAGATCACTTGGTCCTTTTAGGACGTGTGCTCAAGAATAATGTGCTTTTAAACAAAGAAATGAAGAAAAATGGCCACCACCACTGATTTAGCTGTTGTTTTAGTTTTTAACTCATATTTCTAGACACTATCACAGGGTGTCAGAAACCGCTTAGGAAAATATAATAAACATTTTGAAATGAGAGGATAATGATTTAGCCATATCATACCTACAAAGTCTGGTGGCTAATTGTTTTTCTTACATATTAGCCATACTAGCCTTGTACCTGCAAAAGCTAACTTCAGACACCAAACAAAACTTCTGGTGTAAGGGCAGTAATGGTAAGACTTTTTATTTATTTATTTATTTATTTATTTATTTATTTATTATTTTGGCTGAAGTGTACCTCAAGTCCTTGAGAATGATGTTTTAAAGCATCTGCAAACATATCACGTAATTCTCAGTATTTTGCCCTACAGGTATGTAGCGATTTAGCATTCTTATTAGGTTTGTTTACAACTCGGTGAAAAGAGGCCGATCTCCTTTTTTGGAGTGCTGCTGTGCTTCACGACCCAAAAACTATTTTTTGGTGTTTTATATATGAAGCACTGTAGTGTAATGTAGCATAGCTGAATGCCTCAAGTTGTGTGTAAATGTTTGCATAACTCAACCTGAGCACAAAAAAAAATAAATTATTACAGGTGTAGGAAAATTCCAGAAATACTGGTTTTCTTTGAGTGCGTATGCTAACAAATTTTCAGGAATTTTCCAGGAAAATTACCAAGCACACATTTTTTTTGTTTTTCATTCATTCTCTATACCGTTTATCTTATACAGGGTCATGGGAGTCCTTGGGGTGTGATGGTTTACCCATCTAAGGCCCTAGGCCCTCAGATTGGGATTTGAGCCACGCTGATGTTGGGTTGCAATACTCTATAGTACCCAGCCACTGAATGCAGTTCCGGTCCAAAGCCCAATAAGAAAAATGGGAGGATTTTGTCAGGAAGGGAATCCGGCATGCCAAATTGTGCACAGATTGGATGGTCTGATGTGAAGACCCTTTGATAGGAGCAGCTAAAAGAGGGTTTATTAAAGGCAGTTGTTCTTATCCAGAGCAACTTAGATTTTTTTATCTCATTACACATATAAGCAGTACTGTATAATCAAGGGCCCAACAGTGGCAGCTTGATGGTGCTCGGGTTTGAACCTTCCTAACCACCAAGCTAGCCCTGCTCTTAATTAACCAAATGCAGTGGTAAACCAAACTGACTACTTTTTTTTACTAATATCTATTCTGCCAGCTTAGTAGTTCTGGGATTTGAACTTGCATCTTTCTAATGTGTAGTCTTGTTAATATTATTTCTTTACGTTTAGCTGAACCACCAACCCAAGGACAGCTTGTATGCCAGGACTATGTGAAGCCAGATGTACTTGTTAACCCAAGGACTTTATTATCATCTTCAATATTAGGACATTCAGTGTTACATGCCTGCTTAGCGATAAAATCAGCCATTCCACAGTCAGCAGCTTAGCACACTGAGAGCCAAGGGGCGCTGAATATCAAGGGCAGGTGCCCCCATGTACCTCTCGCCGTGCGCGCGCGTGCGCGCGTGTGTGTGTGTGTATATGTGTGTGTGGAATTGGAGGTTAGCCCTAAGGCTTAGTGTGTTATTATTGATGTTCTTATTTGACTAGGGCTAAAAACAGGGGAGGCATATGACCTGAGTAACCACACACACACACACACACACACACACACACGCACAGAGAGAGAGAGAGAAACAGCAAATACAGAATAAACAAGAGATGTGATACAAAAAAGCTTTTCGTTTACCCTGTCCATAAAGTCAGATAAAATGGTAGGGAACCTGGGGTGCCTTATCATCTCTCGCAAATGAAGAAGCTATAAATGTGTTAGGTACTGTTTATGAGACCTTAGACCCATAAGAAACTTTACCATGGTATACAGTGCATCCGTAAAGTAGTCACAGCGCTTCACTTTTCCACGTTTTGTTATGTTACAGCCTTGTTCCAAAATGGCTTAAATAAAAAAAATAAAAAAATCACAGGTACATAAGTATTCACAGCCTTTGCCATGACACTCAAAATTGAGCTTAGGTGCAACATGTTCCCACAGAGGCCCTTCTCCTCCGATCACTCAGTTTGGCTCATTGAGTGTGCTCATTGGGACCTTCAATGCTGCAGACATTTTTCTGTACCCTTCCCCCAGATCTGTGCTTCGATACAGTCCTGTCTTAGAGGTCCTTTGGGGTACCACAGTGGCTAACTGCTGAACTTTGTTAGCCACTGTGTGTACACAATAAGTAATACGGTATTCACCAAGGTATGGTGATACACACCATAGTATTACCACGGTACCCACTGAAGTGCCACAGTACCTACCATGGTACTCTATAAAGTCCTATGGTGCCTACCAGGTCTAAAGTATTAGGATAATATTATGGTATATTATGGTGCGTTCTTCTTTCCGGTCCCTAACTTGCTTTAACTTAGACAGGTAAAGAAAAAAATGGTTAATAAATATGAGTTAGCATAGAGCGTAGTTCCTGGTAACAACCCAAGTCACTATTGATAGTAGTAAGCCTTTCGGATGATGCGCTATCCTAGAATTATACCATATTTTTGGACTTGGCATAGATGAAATTGGCATCACAGCGGCCTTGACTTTGGGCACAATTTTAAAATTTTAACAAATCGGGCATTTTTTGACTGTGGGAGTCCCTGGAGGAAGCTCACCAAGCACAGGGAGAACATGCAAACGCCATACACACAGATCAGAGGTACAGTAGGAGTCAAACCCTCAACCCTTGAGGTGTGAGACTACAGTGCTAACCACTTCGCTACTGCGCTGCCATAGTTCAACATTCACAGGAGTTTTCCTACAAGGTTTACGGAATTAGATGATTCTATCACTGGTACAGAGCAAACATTTAAAAAGATGAACTAAAGAAGAATGCACAGAGGAAATTGAAGGGAAGTACTCTCTTTTTTTCCCTAGAGCACTTTTTCTCTAAAACCCTATGACCAATTGCTCATATTAAACTGCACTGAAGAAGGCAACCCGGGTTTTCCTCTGGCATGACCTATAATTTGTGCATCACAAGCTTCTTGCATTTTCTTCCCTTTTCTCTCATGCTGTCTTCCTGCCGCCTGTCTTGTTTTCCCCTTTTCCTTTTCTTGCTCTCCCTCCCACTCTTCTTCTGCAGTATGTTTAAACTTTTAAACAGGCTTATACAAGAGAGCCTCTGGGAATATAGCGTAGAGCTGTCTTTAGCACTCCGCTAACCGAACCTCGCATTCTCTTTAATGCCAAGGCCGAGCTCGCAAGTTCTTTGTTTTCGAAAGCGAAACTCTTCAGAGACACTTCGCCATTTTGAAGCTTTGAGCTCCACTGATGGGACTGGTTCAGGTGTGACTTCAAGACATGTAGGTGATAGACATGAAAAGTGTCTCCTTAAAAAAACACTTCTGTTTCTTTCTTTCGCAGGCATACACTGTACAGAACCAATATGGCATTCCACATTCAGAGGTAAGAGCTGGGGATGTTCTTGTTCTTCTTCCAGGCTTACAATGTTAATTTAATGACATGTCTACTGTATATTAGTTCATTTAAATTCAGCCAACAGGCAATGATGTAGAAAATTTGTTAATCATTTCAAAAGGTTCTACGTACATATTACTGTTAATGTTAAAGGCAGGTTATCATCCCTAGATACTGTATATTTACAACTTGTGAAATATTTCAGACAAAAATCAAGCAAAATCCAACACCAACCTGTTATTCAATTGTTTATATACATATTTTCGTGACATTGGTATAGGCTCAAACTTGTTAAAGTGCTTGTTTAGTAGTTATACTGCAAACTTTTTTTTTTTTGGAAAAAAGGTTATTTAATAATATTTAAGGAGGTCTTTGCTTTCTAAAGGGGTTTTACTTGAATGCCTTAAATGATATAGGATTTTCTTAGAATCAAAGACAGAAGAATAATTAAAAGTTCTAGAAGAATCCATTCGATTTGCTTTCCTAAAGAATATAATTTGGTCCATGATTCTTTCGAATAAAAGGTGGGGTATTTTTCAACCAGATAATACCATCCATGGAAACATTTGTTGGAGGAACATTTTTATTTCTAATGGAACTAGGATTATTTGTAGTTGGAGAACTATCTAAAACAAAGGTTGTTTCATGATCCAGTGGGTTCTCCTCAGATCCTAACATGTTATTATTGAGTTTCTGCTACCTGTATGTATGGAACCTTTTGCCCCTGGAATTCAAAAGTTGACTGGCTAGTTTTAAAATGTGTCTATTTAGACTTTTAGACCAATTAACTATAACATGCAAAACCATTAACATTAAAACCACCATGGTTTGCCCCAGAACAGTTCTGACCCCTCCAAGCATGAAATCAACGAGAACACTGCATATGTGCTGTAATGTATGGCACCAGGATGGCATATGTGATGTATGGCAGCAGATTCTTTACAGGTTGTTAGGTGCAGGGTGGGCCTCCATGGATCGGATTTGTTTGTCTAGCGCATTCCATGTATGCTCAGTCGGACTGAGATCTGGGGAATTTGGAGGCCGGATCAACAACCTTGATCTCTTTGCCTGCTAAGCCTCATATACAGCAAGCTTCACCATCATTATTTAATGATTCATTTAAATATATGTCCCTTTTTGTCTTGATCATCAGCTGGCCAAGCTGCACCAGTTGTCCATGCAGCAGGGTCTGACACCAATCGCTCAGCCAGCAGCTACAGCCGTCATGCCTGGTAGGTTCAACCAGCTTTGGTAAGCGACAAGAAAAAAAAGAATAGTATTTCAAGTAAAATTCTATTCAGAACATCTACCTGGTTGGAAGGTTGATCAGTACTTCGCCTCTTTCAATGTGAAACTCATAGTGGTCTCTACTATGTATGTCTCTACTAGTCTCCGCTCATAGTCTCTCCAGAAATTGAATTGTATACCTCTCAGATTCACGATCACATAAAAATGTCATGGATGCCAGTTTCCTCAGAAGTAGTCTGACATTGAAACACTGGGGAACAGGAACGTAGATCAAATAGACCTCGCAGCAAGTGTCCATCCAATACTAGCCAATGCACCTGCACTCCAGGGCCATATGGTATGTGTAGATTAGACTGCAGTAAAATAGGGCCAAATCTAGCTGGGATTTCACAGTAAGCACCGGAGGCTTTTAAAGCATATTTCCAATTTCCATCCAAGCCAAAGAATCTTCTCATTCCCCTGACACCTGCAGATGTAGGATATTACCCCCTTCTTGTCCATCAATTCTGGGACATCTCTCACCATGTCTAGGGATCCAAGTGTATTGGTTTAGAAGCTAGTTTTTCTTGCGTGAGCAAGCCCTTTAAGCATTATGGTAAATAAGCACTTTGGCTTGGTGAACGAACGGGAGGGGGGGAAGCCTCAAAGCAATTTCCGTGCATCGGAAGAGAGCACAATGGTAGCCCCCCTCTTGCTACCGAAGCTTGGAGAGCGTATCCCTCTTGCGAGATGGCTGCGGAATTCGATTATGTTGGAGGTAAAAAGCTCATCAGTCAAGCCAGTGTTTCAGTCTATTAAAAAGAGCTTCTGACGGCTAAGAGACCTGGCTCAGGGCCCAGCTTAGATAAGATGTGCGGAAGTGGAGACGTAGATCGCTTTTACTGGAATGTAAGTAGTAGCATCCAGGTTGGCCAGCAGATAGGGTCAAAGTGCCTTTTAGCCTAAAGAACCCAATTTTTACATATATGTACTCCTTCCCTAGAGGATTAAACTTTGTACAGTGAGAACTAACATTGAAAATAACAGGCGCCTGAGGAAGGTGAAAATCAAGACAAATAAATCACATCCCCAATAAACTTCATCAAATGAAGGCTTCAGAGTAGCTGAATTTTTCTTTCACTTGATTGGGCAGAAATAAGAAAGACTGGCATCCATCATATTCCATCAAAAAACCTAAAATATCATCTTCAAGTAAACTTGAAGTAATGAGCAATTGGAAGCGCAAAGGAAAGCAGGAATTGTTTAGTGATGGAAAAATACAATCAAGTTCTCTTGAGCTTTGCTAAATTCATCTCTCTCTTCTTTCTCAGCAGGCATGGAGTCCACCGCTCAGACAGCATCACAGGAGCTCCTCATTCCAAACGACGTAAGAGCTGCACCCTTGCTTCCTCACACATTTTGATCACAACAACCAGTCCGTGCTGTGCGTTTACGGCTTAATTTTGACAGCTGTAATTTAGTCACAGTCTTAGCTAATGAGGCAGGCTGTCTTCACTATGTTTGCAATTTGGGAAGATTGAAATTGCAGCCATGTGTTTTTAAAGCACAGCTTTAATTTACTCATAACCCGGTATACGAGTTGAGGAGGTAGTTTTAAAAGAATGCAGTCCATAGGACATCTGTTCCAACTTTTCGTTAATGGAGCATGTTTGTAGTCCTTGGACACTAATGCTCAATATAAAATCAGGAGAAGGATTCAGGACATATAGTGATAAGCAGTATTGAATCCACCAGGTAGCATAAAATCAGAAGTTTGTATATGGTGTGGTGGGTGAGTTTAATATATTAACTTTGAAGACACGTTGACAAACACCCGTGGGCTTCTAGCTGTTCATAACTCATAAAAGTGCAACGCAGCCCTTAAAGGCAGGCCAGTATCCTTTATCTGGCTTTTCGTATTGCGTTATGTAACCTGTCGAGACAAAGAGCCGTCTATCCATTCATCCATCTATCCACCTTTCTTTTGCCTTGCTTCTCTCAAAGGAGCTTCGGTTGTGTTCAATGTCGTCACGACAGCTGACGTACTTTTCTCACCCGGCTGTCAAAACAGAGGGGTAAATAAAAGCAAGCCCTCATCCTGAGCTCAAAGAACATCAATGTGTGTGTCATGGCTTCACACTGGGGCTCCCCCTACCCTGATCTCTCTCTCGATCTCTCTCTCTGAGCTCACTAGATTAATCCACTGGCTCCTGACCTGGCCAAGGGCTCCTGCAACACCCGCCCGAGTTCATAAATCCGCAATGGTGCATCGCATGCTTTTCTATTTTAAGGGCCTCGGCTTGGCCTGGGAGGAGGATCCTTTGTTATTCAGTGTTGGGTTTTTATTAGTTGTGGCTCATAGCAAAAGGAATTCTTGGAATCGTTATGAGACAAGTGAACAAGTGCGAGAAATGACGTTTCAAGGACAACACAACATTCGCTTACGGCGAGTTATAGCCTTTACAGTATTTCTTATCTAACATCCATGAAACAAGTTCTTATTATTTATACAAGCTATAGCTAGATGTTTGCTTTCTCCTGAAGTTAACAATACAAAACAAAAAAACTAACATAATAATAATAATAATTATAAAAGTAAGGCACGTTATAGAGAATCCATGACACATATTGTCTTCTGTCTTTCTGAGCAGTGACTGTTACAACACATTGACATTGGAGACCTCTTTTAAAAATGTCAAATTAAATCGTAATATGAAGCGTTATTTATTAATTTTGGGCATGAGTCAGAGTACACTGTGGACAGGGTGCCAATCAATTGCACACACACACACACACACACACACACACACACACACACCACAGGCCAATTTACTTAATCAGCAGGTCTTTGGACTGTGGGAGGAAAGCCACCAAGCACGGGGAGAACATGCACACTCCACACACACACACACACACACACACACACACACACACACACCCATGGCAGGTATCAAACCTTAAACCAGGACGTGTGAGGCCACAGTGCTAACCACTACGTGACTATGCCGCCTTCTGCCATACAAGTGAATTAGCGCTTTGTGAATTAGAGGTGATGAAGCGATCACAGTGATTAACAAGTGCATTAATTATATACACCTGTGATGTTATTGCACCTGGAAAAACTGTTAGAGCTGCTGTTATAGAAATTAAATGAACAGTTTCTGATGAACCAGACCACTGTTGTGCGTTAAAATACTGATACTGGATGGAGGTTTCTTTTCTTTTTTGGGGTATTGTGGTTTTTATTATTATTTTTTGGCCATTTTTTCTCATGATCTTTAGTTTTTATCTATGGAACAATTGCCAAATTGTTACTGTGCAGCCCTATATAGCACAGCTAATATTTACCATTCAAATTAAAGTAAAATCATTGTAAAATTATAATTAAAATAAAATCATTTTAAATATAGTACATGAACTCCATCTAATGCATCTTCTATTTCCACATTTGTATACCTTTGCAAATGTGTCGCAGGCTTCAAAGAACTTGCTTGTGTCTTCAAACGGGACCAAATGTGTGCATTTTGATATTCCTATTCCCCTCAAAAATGCTATGAGCAGAGAGAAAACATTGCATTTATTATTGAAATGGCCTCACAGAGTAGTGATTCTGCAGCAAGGCGAGATCAAACAGACATCAAATGCCTGGCAGAAGGAAGTTGTTTATCACGAGCAATCACATCTTCCTCTCTAGAGGAGCTCATTCTCCACTGCAGCCCTCCCCACCAAGTCTTCATCAACACCTGGCAATTAGACACGGATCAGAGCCGGTGCTTGGGAACGCAGTGGCACAGACACAAGATCTCTAAGTCCGAGGCCTGGCCAAGACCTGCAGGATCAGCGGGAGCGGCCTGGTCTTTGCTGAGCCACGACCTTCTTCATCTCCCTTTTTTTATTATAAAGGCCAGTCAAAATTAGAGCTTATGCTATCTTCGGACTTAAGCAGGATTTATCCATACTGACGTAATTTGCTTCCATAGTGGCAATATATATATATATATGACAGGTGATATCAAAAGTTTTGAGATTTCATCTCACTTTTGCTAAGAATAACAAAAAAAATGGGAGTGGAACCTGCTGTTTATTGCATCTTGAAGATGGGTGGATAAATAATTCAAAACTTCATAAAAGCTCTGGATGGGGATGGACTGTACCCGGGTGGTTGAAAGACCTGGAGGACTTCCACCAAACACTTAGACACCGACATAATCAGCCGAGCCATTAATAGCCTCAGGCACCAGGGAGAGCAGTGTGACAAATCAGGAGCTGCAGCAGCCATATGACTTGTGAGGAAAGGAATGTTCTGTGGGTAAAACACACACAGAAACACACTCAGCTCCTCGCAGCGCAATGGAGGAATGCAGCGACAGAGTGGGTGAGAGAAATAAAAAGAAGGAGCTGTCTGTCAAACGAATGCCAAGCCGCCAACACATCTGCATGGGAGTCACTTTTTCATTGTCCGAGCCTGACATTATACCCAGAGCCTTCACTTCAGACCCCAAGCTTTGGATGACTGTCGGACAAACCTCGAATTTGATCTAGGCTTCGATCTAGAGTTTCGAGATCAATAGCTATTTCAAAGCACAGACAGGCGACGCGCATCCAGCGAAGGCGTCTTATTTAACACGATTTGACGCTCTGCAGTTGAACACAGATTGAGGGGTTTCTGGACTACGCTTGACAGGCGATCTGCTTCACGCTGCAAAGCACTGCGGGTTAACAGATGTACTCGAGTTTTATAGCAGTGTGCCAAAACATAACCAAAGGGTTGTGATACAGTGCTATTTCAGGGTGATGATAAAGTGCTTGAAATCAAAGTTAATGATTGTAAGGAAAAAAAAAACGTCAGCATTTATTTTCTTAATCAAGGACCACATACATTTAAAAATAAAACTTTTAATTCTGGTGTTAATGGTATGTTGCGAACTCCTTTAATTATGAATAAAAGATCAATTTAGAACCACTTACTACATACTAAATAATAGACCCATATAGCCATGACCAGGCTGCCAAGTGTTCAGTGTATTTATTTATTTTTTATAGTTTATAGTTTCATGATTGATGACATCATTTTCTCGAAACCTCAAACCTGAAGCTGCTTTTTCTTATCCGTCAGTTCCTGGCCGAAGGAATCTCTCATTGTACCAGGGACCTCAAAGTTATTGAAAAATGTCACACTCAGCTTTCTCTGCTGTACTGTCTATAGTGCTGACATCACTCGTCTGACAAGTTCAGAACCAACATACGGTTCCCAAATGACGAGGATGCACTTAATGAAATATGAATCAGACTTTGCAATGTCATAAAAATCATATTCAGTTACTTTCACTAGAGCAACAGAAAACTCATGCACTTAAAGGGATAGTTCGGATTTTTTTTTTTCACGTTTGGTTTAAATCTAAATCGATATGTGTGTATAAGTACAGTACATTACCATAGGTCTTGGTTATTATAATTTTAAAATAAAACTGAAATAAATCAAGGTGGTGTCTTTCAGTGTTGGACAAACTTATTGTATTTAGAACAAACTTATTTCTTTTCTTTTACTGGAAGTAACCGTGTGGTAAAAGATTGAAAGAAAAATTAATCTGAACTTTGAAATGCATTCTTGCATGGAATGAGAGTTGTGGAATTTGGCCCCCATTATTTACATTGTACTTCTGTTCCGGGTGATAACCTTCACGGTCAGTGTGCAGAGCAGGAAAATTTATAACGACCAAGACCTATGGTAATCTACTTGTATATAAGACAGAGTTTTTAAAAAATCCAAACTATCCTTTTAATGTTCATGTTTGTTGGCTGACCACAAGCCTTGTGCAATATAAGGATTTACAACATGCTGAATCCACCCACCAGCACAAATGGTTACTCAATTGGCTAACACTTGCAACTTCTGTCGTAACTTGTCACAAAACAATCATCTTCATTTTGTTTGTCGTTGCTTCTTCTCTGTTCTCACAGCTGATCGGTTCCATCATCGGCAGGCAAGGTACAAAAATCAACGAGATCCGCCAGGTGTCCGGGGCTCAGATCAAGATTGGCAGTCAGCTAGACAGCACCAGTGACAGACACGTCACCATCACAGGCTCTCCGATCAGCATCAACCTAGCTCAGTACCTCATCACGTCCTGGTAAGCACCACAAGCCTGGCCGCTTAACGGCATTATTAGTCATCTTTCCCAGTATGCAAATTAATAATATCATATCTTTGATATTACCCCAGGGTGTTTTCTCCACTGCACAAAAGTCTAGAACTTTTAGCCAAATCCAGAACCATAATGTAGGTTGCACGTGTATGGCTCTTGGTACTGAATTTAAAATACTTCAGGATAGAGCTTGCACCACTGTTTTTGCAGCAATGCAACAATGCTACAAGCCATTCATTTTCAGGGAATGATGGTGGACCGTAGCAATCGTTAGCAATGTAGGTTGAGCAAGCAACACAACAAAGATAGGCAACTTCATACTAATGAGCAGTGGATGAATTTGGCTATTAATAGGTGTAAAGTCTCTTTTCCCCATTACTATGAAACATTATCTATTATATTTTTCTGTTCCTGAATATTCATTCCTACTCGCACCATCTGAGCCAGTTCATCTTTAAGCTTAAAATATTTGATTTTTCCAAACTAGAACATGGTTTTGCCGTTTAAGCCAGTAAAATAGGTGGAGACAAAAACGTATGAAAGAAAAGCAAAACATTATTTCAGGCTCTCTTTGAAACTCGTACAGTGACGCACCGCATGGATGCATTTTATGCATAAGCATCTCCACAGTTCCCTTCATTGCTTTATTTTTAGTGGGAAGAAATCTGATGTGGGTGGTTTTATATACTTTCCATAGCTAGCTCGTGTGGGTATATGACTAGCCTGGCCCTAGCAGGAACAATCAGCAATAAACTAAAGATAGGATCACCCACAAGCGACCATCATGGATTGACATTGTTAAAATGGGAAAGAAAGAAAAACCGTGATTACTTGGTTGTATGGTTAAGTGGCAGCTTGACAGTGCTTAGACTTTTTAATTAGTAGCTCAAAGCCTCATCCAGTTTTTAATTTCTCTTAAAACACCTGCACAGTGTTTGTGCAGCTCAAATCTTTGTTTTCTATAATACAAGATGCAGTTATGAAGAGCGTCCAAGTCAAAGCAGGACTGCAAAAATTATGAAATTCCTTGCGACTGAAGGCATAAACCAGATTGACATTTACAGAAGACTTCAAGCACAGTACAGTGATGAGACTTTTAGCCGTAGTAAACCATTCGAACATTTTTAAAAAGGCCTGTGAATGGCGATCCCAGGCGAGGTGGCTTGGAGCCCACTGCAGTCGTTCCTGTAAACATTTAGTGAGTGGAACAACTGATTTCTGAAAATTGACTTGTTGCCAACTTGCAGAAGAGATATGTCTGTGGGTACTGTACACACAATCATTAATAAACACCACTTGCATGTTGCACAAACTCGGCTGGGAATTATTGCCACATCCCCTGTATAGTTTTGACCTCGCTCCAATCATTTACAGATGTTCGGGCCATTAAAGGAGCTCCTGGGAGGCCAGCGTTTCATGGCTCCGGTATACTGAGAAAAAATTCTGTATTGATGGTATTTAAGCACTAGTGAAATGCTGGAATAAATGCATTAGTGTAGCACGGGATTTAGAGAAATAAAAGAGATATAGAGAAATAAAGAGAGTTTTTACTCTCATAAGTATGTTCAGTTTTTCTGCACATCACATCAAATGTCCTGGCTTGACTTGAACTCTCTTTACAAGCTTATTTCCATTCTGCATCATTTTCATAAAATGAGGTTGCGACTAATGTTATTATAATGAGAATGTTTTCTCATTCTGTTTAGGATATTTGAAAACCTTTTCTCAATGAGGCTTTTCATCAGTAACATAGCGGCTGATTGGACGGTTTGTCCACGCTGGATTTGAAAATGTCATCATTGGTTTTCAAGAAAAACTGCACTATGGCAGTTTCACATATATTTTATAATAGCAGCAGCTCCGTTCAAAATTTTGTTCAGTTCTGGTTTGTGAATGTGCAGTGGGGAAACACTCTTAGATAAGGCTTGTTTTGAGTAAAGCTGATTTTAGATGCAAATAAGATCTGCACAAGCAAAAAAAAACTAAAAAAAAAAAGAACCTGTCTTAGAATGGTATCAGAACAACTTTGAGGCTACAGTGTTGGGAACAAGATTGAAAAACTAAACACTTAACTGAGGAATTAAGGTTCTGGCTTGTTAGTGTTAAGGGACTAATGAGACTGAAATTCAACTTGATTAAATTTGGAGTCAGACAATACAGGCATAGGTTTCCGAACACCATGCCCTATTAATTGTTGTACTGCTCTCCTGTCAGCATCAGCTTTAATGTAACCTGACAACTTAAATTTCATGCTTAACTCAAGTGAACGAAAATAATCAACTGCCTTTAAGACATAGCATGAAGGCATAAATCAAAATATAGAGCTGAATAACTAATCATTTATGATGGATCCGTCTGAATCAGTGAAATTGAATAAGATGTGATACGATGCTTGTTTGCTGTAAACTGATTACAGTGCACTACAGCATAGAAATGTTTCCTTTATTCTGACTGAAATTCTGACAGTTTTTACATTTTTCGCCACACATTGCTGGAGACACTCGTATTCAAAGACATAATCAAATGTCAGTGGGATATTTCTTAGCCTCCATCCTGAATCGGCAGGTATACAGAATGAATTATAAAGAAACGGAGGCTCGTCCCAGGTGTGTTCAACAAGCAGACTGGTGCAGGGTCAGTCTTCTTAATAAGCCGCTTTTTATTTCATTTCGAATTTCATTTAAAGTTTTCGAATTCCTGTTAGATTTCAATATATGTTGGGCTTGTCTGAGTTTTATTTGACTTGTGTCTGATTTAAAATGTACACAATTTTCCCCATGCGCCAAATGTAATCCATTACACAATATGTGCCTGATTGTATTGTGGCTGTCCAGTTAATCACACAAGTCCTCGTCTTAGTATTATATAGTTTTCTTTAAACTGACATTAATAAAAACTCTGTCACAACTAAAAGATTTTATTACATATACGAGGGTGAGTCAAAAATTATCCACACTCTGGCGAAATAATTTATTTTGATTAACTAATACATTTAATTAGCAAATACAGTACACATCTTCATCTAGGTGAAACTGAATAGTGTGATTAAAAATTATTTCTGAATTCATTGTAGTTTTATTTTAAAGTCGCATCAAATCGAAGTTAGTTATTTTTAAACATGGGAGACTTGAGAAGCCGTTACGGCTTCGTTGTAGGACCTGGTGACCTTTGGTGATAAACTTCTATTTAATTCCATTTTTAGTAGACTTGTAGCTTGGAAAACTAAAGACGTAAACTTCTAATAAGCATAAAATTCTTGAATGGTGGTTTAAGCCAAACTGCTTCCTTGTTATACAGTAAGGGGGGGAAAATAGGGTAAAGCAGAGTCTCCAGGCATTGAATCCATAGTCTTCTAGTTATCAAATCGATGAAATCAACCGCTTTCATCCAGCTGTTTTTATTCATGTCTCAAAACTCAGTCTAATGACGCCACCCATCCTTCAAAAGACGCAGCATTTACAGAGCATTGCATCAGAATCTTCTGCATATTGAACACACCCCGTTTTTCATATCACCCAATGACCTTGCTGTATGATAAATTCTGAATATTCCCTAAAAGCTGGAAAACACAAACGCACGTCATGAGTTGCATTTGCATTGGATAGCATATTGCCAGATGCATCTGCTGTCTTTTCCACCGAGTGTGGATTGAGGAAGTCCTAATGAATTTAAAATCATTCTGTTTCCTTTCCCTAAGCCCCTACCCAAGCCATCACCCTGAATTAAACAGCACCTCCCCCATGAGTGCCAAGGTCCCCCCTCAAATAATCTGTTGCAACCTCCAGCAAAACACACCTCTCTTATGATTTTTTTTTCCTTTTTTTTTTGGTTTTCTTCTATTTTATTTGACTTCTCTCTCAAATTTCTTTCTTTAACATGTCTTTTATTTAACCTTCTAACCCTTCTCCATCCGGGTCCCTTCCCCTCTCCGTGTCCCTCCACCTGTCCTTCCCAACACCTCTTCCTATCCACCCTTCCCCTCCCCTCCTTATACAGTTTAGAGACCGCCAAATCCACCGCCCAGTCCTCCTCCATGTCGAGCCCCGTAGAGCTGAACATGAGCTTCACCCAGCCCGCCTCCCCTGCCTCGTCCTCTGCCGCAGCCCTGGCAGCGATGGGCGCTCTGCCCCACGCTCCAATCCTGGGCGCTCCCTATGCCCTCCCCCTCTCCAGCCTCCTGGGAATGAAATCTGTCCCCTTCCTGGCACTCTCAGCTCCTGCTGGCACAGCTGCAGCAGCCGCCGCCGCTCCGGCCCACGCCGCTCTGGCATCCTACACGGCCAAGATCTCTTCGGCCAACGGAATCAAGAAACCAGAGCGCCAGAAGTTCGCACCGTACTGACCTTCGTCTTGAAGAGACAAAAAGAAAAAATCTCACACCTCTGTTCAAACAAAACAGGGAAGCCCTCTACTTTTACCTGTTATAGCCGTGTAGTCAAAAGAGACTTTATTCTTTTTTGTTTGTTTTGATATAGCTTGTTACATAGCTTGTCCTGAACTTGACTTTACTAAGACATTAGGACAATAGCGTATTTAAATAGTTCTGTTTATGTTTTTTGTTTTGTTTGTTTGTTTGTTTGTTTTTTCCTGGCTGATGTAGCCTCTAAAGCCATAGCTTATTCCTAACCTGAAAATTTTCTCCCAATCCTAATACTCATCTATTGTCTGCTCTTATTTATTAATGATGACAACATATTCCCGCAAAAAGACTTTATACAATGAGACACTGGTGACTGATGCTAAACACTTCTGTATCAGCTTTTATACAAGATATCTGTGTATGCCTCTGTATACAAACTTTTCTCATTTTTTTTAAATGCTCTAAACTATATATTACAAAAAATAGAGAAAAAAAGTTTTTAAAAAGTCTACAGGTTTAAATGCTCGCTTTGTGTCGTTTTTTTTTTTTTATGTTTCGTCACATTTGTTTGAAAATGGGTTATTTATTTTATTTATTATGACTGTTTTCTTTTACGATCAATGGTTTCCATGACAACAACAGTTTCCACTCTCAGATTCTCACACTTTACTTACAGAGATGTAACTCGGGCCTTTTTCTTTTAGAGAGAATTCGGGTGTGTGTCGAGAATGGCTGTGGCATTCATGCTGAGCTAGGCAACATATTGACTTGACTCACACACATACACACACACACACACACCCACTGACAGTGTAACACAAAAGCAATACCGGACTGAACACTTTGATTTGACTCATAAACCCAGGCATAAACGTGTATCAAGTGTAGCTCTTCTAATCACGACTGTTTCCGTTCACCTTGTTTTAGTTTTGTTAAATTTTGTTGTTTTCATTCGAATAAATATATGAATATAACTCACTTATTTTTGTAAAAGCCAGATCTTATGGACAGAACATCGCCACGATAGCTCACCGATTCATCCGTTTGATGTGGTAAATCTCGACCCTGTGTACGTGTTCGTCTGTTCATGTTTCCTTAACGCCTCACATAGTCATTTGCATGAATTCTACTTGGCGTCTATGCAAAACATCTCCCGGTGGTTCAGCGAGGTTTCCTGTGTCACGCCTCATCGGGAGCTCGAAATAACCCACGGCTGGGTTAAAGGACGAACGCGAGCAATGAGGCTGAGTGTGCAGATGTTGAACCGTGCGACTATATATTTGTTGTATTCTATCCATTATCTCATTCCAGACATTAACACATAATAACCACCATTTTATACTGTATAAAACGGCACATGCATTGCTCTATGACATGCGACATTGCACTTGAACGTGATAATTCCACTATGGCCAAAATATGAGTGTGAAATGTTCAACTGCTTGACTACTCTCTCTCTTTTTTTTTTCCTTTTTTTTATTTGCACCCGGGTGTGTCCTTGTGTCAGCCTGGCACATGTGTGTGATTTTTGATTTCGCTCCATACATTAATGCCATACAAATGAATAAAACCATACTGTATTAACTTGATCCTGGTGCTGTGTCGTTCATTGTTATCTCATTTAATGTAACGTTGTCTGAGCGCACCCTCATACTGCATTCAAACGAAATGTGAACTGTGACAAGAAGTAAAGCCTCTCTTATGGGTTTTTTTGTTCAACTTGTTGATCTCATAAAACTGATTATATCACAGTATTGTTGAATGCTCTGATTGGTTAGAAGGTGTTGATTATTTGTCTGTATTAACACACTTTACTAAAATACTGATGTACAATAACAAAAAAAACTATACTTTTTAAGTTTTCTATGAAAATTTTATTTTTTATTTTATGTAGACAGCGTTTTTGAAAGTGTCCAGTTTCAGCACTTTAAAGGGAAACCTTTAAAAATGGTCAAGGACAGAAATGTATTCATTCATTCATAAAGACCCTGAGAAAGGAACAGTGTTTATAGCAGTTACACTGCCTGGCCAAAAAGAGGTCACACACTTGAATAATTCATTCATTTTTATTATTGCCCAACTCGTGTGAAAATGATTCCTCAAGCTCCCAAACCCACTCTGTGCTCTCTGGGAAAGGAAAAACTCCATATATGTGATAACCTGGCCATTCAGTACATTCACATAGTCAGCTGACTTCATTTTATTATCACACAATGCTGCTGAGTCGAGACCTGACCAACTGAAGCAACCCCAGATCATAACATTGCCTCCAGAGGTTTGTACAATGGCCACTATGCATGATGGGCGCTTCGCTTCATGTGCTTTCGTTCTCACCTTGACACAAACATTGCTCAGGAATAGGGTGAATCCGAACTCATCAGACCACATTAGTTTTTTCTATTGCTCCAAAGTCCATTCTTTATTCTTCATAGCAAACTGACCACCAAAAAGGTTTTTTTTTTTTTTAAGCTGTTCAGTTGCAATCCTGTGAGAACTCATTACACTGTGCATGTGGAAATGCTCTTACTTTCACTGGTAAACATACAATAGCTGTGATTTCTACTGTCATTTTTTTCATGATTATGAAACATCACTTCAAGATCATTTTGCAACATCAAGCAAAAAAATGGATAAAACTTACAATGTGCCATTTTCTCATTCATTCATTCATTTTTAAGTTTAATGGTTGGCAGGTAGGCGGCACGGTGGTGTAGTGGTTAGCACTGTCGCCTTGCACCTCCAGGGTCCGGGTTCACTTCCCAGCCAGGCTCGATTCCTGTCTCTATGTGCATGGAGTTTGCATGTCCACCCCGTGCTTGGTGGGTTTCCTCCCACATTCCAAAGACCTGCAGGTTAGGCTAATTGGCGTTTCCCAAATTGGCCGTAGTGTGTGAATGAGTGTGTGTATGTGTGTATGCCCTGCGATGGATTGGCACCCTGTCCAGGATGTACCCCGCTTTGCGCCCTAAGTCTCCTGGGATAGACTCCAGGCCCCCACGACCCTGAATACAGGATAAAGCGGTATAGAAGATGAGTGAGTGAGTGGTTGGAAGGTTGATGTGGAATTAAGATTTTTTTTCCTATAGCAGCACTCCACCATTTGTTTTATTGCTTACTTAAATGTAAAAAAAGAAAAAAAAACACTAGGCATCATGGTATCAGTATCAATTTTAGCATTGCTGAAATTCTTATTTAAAACATTCATTTGTAAATTGTTTACACTACACAAAAACCAAAAAAAGGCATTTAAACAATTAATAATTGATCTGTATACATTTTTGACTTGTTTTTGAGTTACTGAGATTTGAATAAAATGAATTCATCAATACATTTACTACATACAGAACTACTGTACAGCTTTTTCCAACTTTTTTAATATCAATTGTTACGTTACTGCCTTTCTTCTCTTATTTATTAATAGTTTTTACATTTTCTATTAAATTTATTTGCGGTAACTTTTTGAAGTTTACTTGCACTTCTACACACGTCATATTTGTTAAATAATAACAGTATAAAAGGGATACTCAACAATGTTAAATAGATAACAATAAAAGCTATTGGTGGAAATTCGTCGAAAGATCGTCAGTAGCACATATGTTACATGAAAAACAGAAATGCTGCAAGATAAACTTCTAAATTAGCCCTGCATTTGCTTTAACTTTATCCCCTTGTGCACACACACCCAACCGTCCTGTCGTCCAGACACAAAAAAAGAGACAAAGGCAACGTGACAACGCCCGGGATGAAAGCTTGCTATGAATAAGCTCACACTTCAACAGCTGCTCAAATGCAAACAAATTCTTACAGGCTGCATGAAGGGGTTATCCTGGCGGTGTGCGCGTGTGTGTGTGTGTGTGTGTGTGTAGGGGGAGGTGACGGGGTTTACTGATAACCCTGCAACACTGCTTGTGTCACATAAAAATACACTGGAGTTGACTACACGCACAATCATTCGATGCATCCGGCAGAACAGCACTTCGTTCTGGTTCTCCACCCGTGCCTCTTTAAGCAACATCCTCCGTTTCGAGTGGAAGAACATCGCAAGACAAAAAGTGGAAAAGTCACTGAGTAATTTATTCCCGCATTAAACTCATCTCGGCAATGTTTAGAATAATAATTACAATTTACCAGCTATTAAAGACAAGCCGGAGACAAAGGAGGCCCGGAATGGAAGCCGCTAATTACACGGTGAGGGCCTCTCAGCTGTCGAGAGCCTCCGCTCAACATAAAAGCGACCTGGCACCATCGAAGAGTCATAAACTGGGGAGAACAGAGTGCCGGAGAATGAGAATAGTCCTCTAAACTTGGGTTTAGTTCTGGAATTAAAAACAGTTCAGCGTTTCAGCCAAAATATCACTGTGTGATCTATGTATAAGAGTTGAGCTTAGATTTAAAAGAATGGATATCTTTGTTTTTGTCCACACATGCGCTCATGTAGAGGGTACATTTATGGTGCTGGATGAATGTACTGTAATAATGAATTGTATATACACCCACCAGCCACTTTAATAGGAACACCTGTATGCCTGCTATTCATGCAATTATCCAATCATGTGACAGTAGCAGTGCAAAGCATTCATGAGAGCTTCATAATAACGTTCACATCAAACATCAGAACAGGACAATAGAAACATGATTTCAGTGTCTTTGATCGTGGTACAGTATGTTTGTTGATGCCAGATGGGATGTTTTGAGTATTTTTGGAATCACTGATCTCCATGATGCAAAAGACACAAAACATTAATTGAGCGTCAGTTCCGCATGTGATGGAAATGCCTCCTTGATGAGGGAGAGTAGAGATGAGTGTCCAGACTAGTTTAAGTGGAGTAAGATAACTTAAATAACTTCCACTTACTGTACAACCATAGGGAAGCACCAGAAGAAAACCCTCAGAGGTAGAAATTGTCAGCTTTGTCAGCATATTCCTCAACAGTTCCTCAGCCTACAGCTACTCCAGTTTATAATTGGTCTCACCGGAGAGTTATTATTTTGGATTCTATCTGTCTGTGATATCGTAGAACAAACTCACTTATTTCCTACAATTTCCACTGTTATCAGGCTGTTACTAAAGCTCTTGTAAATGCAGTGAACATAAATGTGAACCAATGACCATGCAAATTCTTTGGTTGTAAAATTTACAATTTTATATGGGCACTCTGATTGGTCTGTCACTACTCAGCCCCATGCACTACAAAATGCAATGCTTAGTGTGTTCGACTCCTTACTGTCAGAACCAGCATCAACGTTTTCAGCAATTTGAGCTACAGTAGTCACATGCATCAGTGTGAGCCTTGGCCACCCATGACCCTGTCGCTGGTTCACTGGTTTTCCTTTCTTGGGTTACTTTTGGTAGATCCTGACCACTGCAGACCGGGAACATCCGACAAGATGTGCACTTTTGGAGTTGCTCTGACCCTGTGATCCAGCCATCACAATTTGGGGCTTGTCAAAGTTGGCACTTTCAGGTGGCATTGTAACAAGATAATCAATGTTATTTACTTAACCTGTCAGTGATCATTTAGTTACAGCGGATCAGTGTATGCACGACAGTAAAAATGTAGGAAAGAGCGAGATCAGGACTGTACGGCAGATATGACAGTAACTCCCGTCTTGCGTCTTATCCACCAGCGAGTTGACAAGTTATCTATCAGTTTTCAAGGATTAGATGTTCCACTCAGTGACTGTTCACAGGAACGACTGCAGTGGACTTCGATTCACCTCAGCCAGGATCGTCATTCATGGACATACTGTCTTCTTTAAACCAGTTTCACCATACTGTGCTTGAAGTCTTCTGTAAATGTCAATCAGTTGTATGCCTTCATTAACAATTCAATTTCATCACAAGTCCGGGTCTAATGTGAATGCCCCCATACATTCCTATTGTCAATACATATCTCCAAGGGTCCAAATTGGCTGCTGTTATAACCTAACTGTGTTTAGCTATGCGATGAAACACAGGTTTTGGTTATGTTCACAGATTACAATAAGTCCTGCTGTTTTATAAACCTTTATGAGAAAGTTTACTTGGGAATTGGATGCAGGTTCAACAAAGCATATTTTTTTCAAAAAATTATTTCGGGTGAGATGAACAATTTACTTGTTCAACATTAAGCCACTAATGTCATTTACAAATACAGTAATTGTAATGGAGCGATGAGGCTTAAAGCTCCAAAGGAATTAAACACAAGATTATATTTGAGACATTTTTGGTTAAACCATTGCAAGACCTTGTAGAAGACATTAGTATCTTACATACAGTACAGTAAACAAAAAGTTGTCTAGGGAGCCTTTTTTTTCCTCAGCTGATTTGATTTCAGGCTTGCTCTTTCTTTCATCATAAGCTAACTTTTTTTTTTCTTATGCTGTTTGTCATAAATTTGGGAGAGAATTGTTTTGCTAAGTGCCAAGAACAGTTCTATTTTTAGCACTAACCAGGGTGCAAAGACATGCTGTACTTTTCATTCACGCAGGACTAAAAGAGCGCATGAAATGTGTCGAAAAGATAAGAGAGATCAAAAGCAGGCGGATATGTTATGGATGGCTTGTTAGAGAATTTAAAGCTTTATGTGAGTGTGTTGCTGTGATTGATGACTTGCCTATAGGCTCGTGAACGACAAGAAGAGGGAGGTTATGAATGCTGAATATAACCATAAAATACAGTAGCTGCCGTTTAATGTTACAAATGACATCTACTGCTGAAACAGTGGTCTTATTCATCCCCAGTGGTTGGATGATCTGGACGTTTGGAATTTATTTTGTAATATTTATTACTGATTGCTCTCATGCCTCTGAATAACGTACATTTTATTTCAAAATTACACAAAATTCAACCTACTTTACTTACTTTCTCTCATTCACGACTAATAAATCCTCATCTGTTTATTCATGAGTACCGTGAATAGATCTAAAAATTACAGAGCTGTAATAATGCTTTCAGATGCTTTCAAAGTATTTCCGCTTGTTCATTTATCTATCTGATGGCTGATTCCATCCAAAGACAATTTATAATTATTAGTTAACTTTTCACTTAAACACCTCATATTGCACCTCATTTTATGAATTAAAATTCATAACGTGATGCTCACCAGCCCTCGACATCAAGAAACTACAATTAAGCATCAGGAAATTTCAATTAAAAGAGTTCTCAGAGGTACTATAATCCTTATCTAAAATTCAGCAAAAGATGAATGCCATTGGCTTAAGCAACAATAGCACCAAACACAGTAGTGGCAATGATGCAACCTAAACGAAACATGTTAATGAGCAAAGAAAAAAAATCCAAATTAAATCAAACTGACTGAAACAATGTTTCTGTTTATGCAAGCCCATTTAATGCACTAGTCATGAACCGACCAATTGATAATGTAAAAAGAACATTACAATTTTCTTCAGTCACTGGTCTACAGAGGATCTTCATAAGGACAGAGAACACATTACTTGCAAAGTCTGCTATAGAATATTGTTGATATAATTTCATACAATGTGAAGTAATAAACTCCTACAGGCCTACTCCTACTGACTTTCTTGGTTTGTGTGCATATTTAGGTAGGAGTTGACTGAGCAACTTTAAATATATGGGAAGTTCGAGTCACTTTTCGACTTTCATTCGAGGGATTTTTGCTTGTACAGCATGACATAAATGACAGTTAAAACAAAGTTTTGGCTGTGAAAAAGTTTTTGCCCCTTCCTTATTATTATAAATTTTTTGCATATTTGTGACCTACAATAATAGACACCATTAACAAAAAATTATATTACACAATGATAACCCGAGAAAATTAAAAATGCAGTTTTTTAAACGGTGGTGAACCTTCCCAGGAGTGGCCGGCCAATCTAAATTACTCCAAAAGCACATCCAGGAGCTCATCCAGGAGCTCAGGTTTCAGAGAGGCCTAGTCAAAGGTATGACCTTAAACAGGTTAAACTCTCCAATGTGGCTGAATTGAAACAATTCTGCAAAGAAGAGTGGGCCAAAATTTCTCCCAACAATCTAAAAAACTATTTGCAAGTTATCGCAAAGGCTTGATTGCAGTTATTGCCGTCAAGGGTGGTATAATCAATTTTTAGGTTTAGGAGAAATTACTTTTTCACATGAGGCCAGGTAGATTTGGACAGCTTTTTTTCCCTTAATAAATGAAATCATTATTATTTAAAAACTGCATTGTGTATTTACTCGGGTTGTCTTTGTGTAATATCTAAATTAGTTTGATGGTCTCAATCATTTAAGTGGGAAAGACATGCAAAAATAAAAAAATAAAGAATGGGGTAAGTACTTTCTCATGGCACTGTAAATTCATCAAATATTTCTTGATTGGTTTATTGTCTTGTACAGTTTAAGCACAAATTGTTGCTTGTGTTGAGCATTCAAAAAGTTGTGTCTTGCTATCTTATGCTAAATTATACCAAAACTTCAAAGGTAGTCACAAAGAATTTTTCATTATAATATCACAGTATTTACCTTTAGCAGTGACTTTTATCCACATTCTAGATTACAAGTCATCCTTAAGTCATCCTACACCAGAGCCACACTGGCAAGACTATTATTTAAGGATTGAAGAAGCAGATATTTACAGACAGGTGAGATATAATCAATCAGAATCAGGAATTGAACAGTGCTATTGAATTAAACATATTTAATGCTTCCCCAGATCTGAGTATAAATTATTACAGAATAATTCAGCATGAGGTTCTGCACTTACATTTGGTTTCGTGTACTGTATTCATCTGGCTGACGTTTTTATTTACCCCAAATATATCACTTTATATTGCTCAAGGGCCCAACTGTGGCTCTGTTACAGTCCTTGGATTTGAACACTAATATTGAACAGCTATGTCACATCAAGATATTATTCTTGGATTGAAGGCAAATTTAATATATTATAAATTCATTTACTGAAAACTCTTCATGCACCCTGGTGTCTATAAGTACTGACTTTTTTTCTTCCCTAGAGTAGGTCTTGGTCACATTTGCGTCTCTCAAGAGGATGACAGTTAATCTATATTCAGCTCTGCCTCACGCTTAGATTTGACATGATGGCCTCCAGTAAAAAGCAACACTCCGAACACTGCAGAGCATTAGCATTTTAGTATCTCTTACAGTAGCACTTCAACAGGAGTCATACCCAGAATCATTTATCAACCCATTTTTACACAGATTACTACAGTGAGTACAAAGTGGGCTTGGTGTGGCAATGGCACATGCTGATGATATGATTAGGCTGTACATTGTGTTCCCAGCTTTCCTTTTATTTTAATACATCACATACACTGCAAGTTCTTCTTTCAATTATTCAGTCTGCTGTTATTTTTTTTTCTTTTTATTCCTCTCAACACAGTGCGTGCAATGAATTTGTAACAGGCAATGCCGACTGACTGTAGCTTCCGTTTGAACCACAGAGGAAAAGACTGAATGACACTTCTATGTAGAATCATCCAACCTCTCCCTCAAAAACAAACTTGTTTCTGGCAAAGGCTAATGCAATAAAACTATTTACCCCATACAAAGGCCTCTGACGAGTCCCATGGGATTATTAGCTCTCCCTGAAAGATGAAGATAATCACAGGATGGAATCAATGAAAGCAAAAGAAGAGATGAAGCCACCTGGTGCCATATGCCATTAGGAGTATCTGCCCTCAGGCTAGGATTTAACAAAAACATTGAAATACATGGCCAACAGATTATAAGTGCTTAAATAATGGATTATAGGACATGTGTTTAATCATTGAACTCACCATGTGTTTGGTCTACGTGATCGATAAAACAGCCACAAATTTCAGGTTAATTATATGTGTGGCTTAAATGAGCTGAACCAAATAAGTAACCTATAGCCAACTAGTACATTTCATAATAGCTAAATTAGCTGGTTAGCATTAAGATAACTATTCCAATGTGTATTGAAAATGTCGGCAATTTATCATATAATTTGTTGGTCTTTGTATCATATAATTTGTCTGCTCCCATCGAGGGGTCGCCACAGAGGACCATCCGATCCGCACAACAACTTGGCGCAGGTTTTACTCTGGATGCCATTCCTGACGCAACCCACCCATTTTATCTGGGCTTGGGACCGGCACTGCATCCAGTGTCTGGGATTTGGGCACTGGGTGGGAATTAAAGCCGTGCCTTCTGCATGGCAGGCAAGAAACCTATCACTGAGCCACAAATGCCCCAGGATATGACCAAGTTTGCTAGTTAAAAACTAGATTAACTGTTACTTTGTGTGATTATATCAAGTAACCAAATCTATTTACAAACTCACATTCAGCTAAGTATTACAATACTTCGTAACAAGTATTACATGACTAAAACCCAATAGCCACATTTTCTAGCTAGCAATAGACTAATTACAGCTCACTCACTCACTCACTCACTCATCAACTATACAGATTTATCTTGTATTCTGGGTCGCGGGGGGCCTGGAGCCTAGGAGACTTAGAGCACAAGGTAGGGTACACTCTGGACAGTGTGCCAATCCATCGCAGGGCACACACAAACACACACACTACGGGCAATTTGGGAACGCTAATTAGCCTAATCTGCAGGTCTTTGGACTGTGGGAGGAATCCGGAGGAAACCCACCAAGCACGGGGAGAACATGCAAACTTACAGCATTATGTGATTAATATGTTTGACCCTTTACTCTATAACTAACTGTTGAACAACACTAACGCTATTGTCAGGCTAGCTAATTCAAGCAAGCTAGCTAGCATTAGGCTAACTATTCGGGTATTATACAATCAATGACAAAGTTTGCTAACTAGCAATCAATAATTAGTGTGTATAATTATTTTGTATATAATATAATGTAATATACTTTTGTATTTAATTTTTTAACAGTTTAAGCAGCTCTTAGATCATTTTAATCAAAGCTACTCTGCTTTTATATTGGATGTGTGTGTCTAAAATATATCTAGTATTTAAAATTGCACCCAGCTAAAGAAACATAGTACAACACAGTAAAGCTATTATCTAATATAAGTACAACACAGTAAAGCTATTATCTAATATAAGTACAACACAGTAAAGCTATTATCTAATATAAGATACGCTAGTACAATGCTAGTTAAAGTACTAACCGAGTAACAAGTTAGCTTACATTCAGGCTACCTTTTAAATTTTGTGAGTAAAAATCTGTAATCATGTTTGTTAACTAATGTTGAACTGAACATTACACTGTGGCATAAAAACATGTTCATATGTTTGCCAGATGTTCATTTTTAGAAGCGTAGATATTGACTATCGTATGAAAGATCGACTGAAATGGTAATTAACTAGCAATTATAATTTGGAGTAAATAAAGGTATGTTAAATAGGAATATGTAACTAGCAATAGGGTAATTACTGTATTATGTGATTAAAATGTTTGGCCCTATACTATATAATTAACTGTTGTACAACAGTTGATTAATGCTATCATCAGGCTAACTAATTCAAGCAAGCTAGCTACTATTAGGCTAACTATTAGGACATCATAAAATCAGTGACCATGTTTGCTAGCTAGCAATTACAACAGAAAGAAGAATTCAGTATTATTTTTATTGTTATTTTTAACTGTTTAGAAAACTCTTAGTAATTTGAGTTTCTTTAACTAGCAAAATGTAGCAGTTGTAATTCAATTTATGCATTTTATTTTAATTTTTATACTTCAAAAATTATAATCATAGTATTTCATAAGGTTTTGGTATTGATATCTTTTTGATATGTGCATACATGTTGTTAATGGGTTTTCCCCCCTGCTAAAATATGAAATCCCTGACTGCCCCATTCCTCCTGGGATGTTCTGTATATATAAGTTCTAAGAGTTACTAAGAATATCCTTTATGACAGACCACCTACTGCTGAACAGATGGCCTCCTGGTGGGTGACTTTCAGCGCTCATTTTTAATGAAGGCAAAATGCTATACTGTTAGAACAATAGATTGTAAATCCACCACTAGCATTAGTCATTTGAAATATATATAAAGCCATTCGTATTTCAGCACATTTAATCTCATCGGCTCATATTCATCAGTAATTCATAAACTATACAAGAGACATTCAAGTCAACCCAGGACTTTTGATTGTGCAGTAAAACAGAACACATAACAGAGTAAACATACCTTTATTTCTCTATACAATCCCCTGCTACACTACTGCACTTATCGCAGCACTCCATTAGTGCCTGGATACTATGAAGTTCAGAGGTGAGTAAAAGTAAAAGATTTAAAAGTAATTTTAAATTCTTGCTGGTTCTACTACCACAACTTTCATTGCTCTGTATTTTTCACTTCTTCTCAACTTCATGCATCATTGAAAACAAAAAAAAAAGTAATAATTAATATTTTAATACCTGCATAGAATAAAAAAACATAGAAAAACTTAGCATTGTGTATAGCGAAAGATGTGTTTGCAATGGTTAACAGACTTATGTAAAAAATTGGCAAAATTGGGCACACATTTTTGTTGTGTTTAGGATGCATATGCACTGTCGCATACTATATACAGAGACTCAGCACCTCACACCCACCTTGTCTGAGCTGTCTGTGGTTTTGGAATAAAGCAGAACATTTTGAACCAGCACAGCTTATTCTGATACACATTTTACTTAGGAGATTTTGCAATAAACCTCTACCTGCCAAAACCACACAACGCTGTATATCAGACAGCTGCAGTGCACTGGTGGAAGTTTGCGCTCATGTTTACTAGCAATTATGAAAGATAAAACAGAACATGGATGAATCAGAGGCAATTCGGAATGACTTAGAAGCAGTTAATAAGGAGACAAAGTGAAGTAATGTTACAGTAGCATAAGTTTTCTTGCTGAAAGTGCTTCCGTGACTAGTTAAATATGGGTTTTATTGAAAATAATGAAATTTTTAAAAAGTTATTCCCAATCATGTGTGACACTGAAGCATCCAAACTGACTTTGAGGTGACAAATTGTATAACCAGTGTGATTCCCTGTAAATAAAAAAAGTCTTACATTAAACTATCAAACAATTCATTGATACTATGATTGACACAAACTAGTTAGGAGCTGTTAGCAAATTTCTTCAACCCGCTTCATTCACGTTGTGATCACCTTTCAACCAAGCAGTAAATGTAGCTAATAGAATTCATCTTAGTTTTTGTTCTGAAATAATAACTTGTAATATTTAAATTGGTAAAAATGCAATGCATGTTTTATGTACACTATTGTTAATTTGAGGTGCATACAGTAGGCAATGCACAATGAACAGTACAGTATAAGTGACGTTTATAAAGGATAACCCGCTATTGTATACAATTGTATAAGGTGTTAATAAAGAAGCATTTATTGCTGTAAACCAGACATTCCACGGTATTCACAGATATATGAAAAAATGGTCTTTTGCAGTCTTTTTACAGACTGATAGACCTGCTGGTTAAGCTCAAGGTGCGAAATCTTATTGCAGCTTAAACTCATTTACTATAAAACATGTATCCAATACTGTGTTAATCTTACAGTGCGCAGATTTTTATTTCATTAATTCTTTAAATTAAAAACAATCTACAACTTTTAGATTAATGTTTGCTTAGTATAAACACAATTCAGGTTTATACTGATGGACGGACTGGCCTGAGAATTTCCAAAACTGTTGAACTACTGGGATTTTCACGCATAAGATTTTACAGAGAATGGTCCAGAGAAAATATCCAGTGAATGGCATTTCTCTGAGTGATACATATAGGTCAGAAGAGAATGGCCTGAAGTAGACACACTATAGAAGTAGAAGACCACACTGGGTGTCACTCCTGTCAGCTAAGAACATGAACATTGTTCTACTGTTGATATGTTTCGATTTCTGCAGCAACATTTGAACGGTAGAGTCAGAATTTGGTGTAAACAACTTGGAAGAATGGATCCATCCTGCTTTGTATCAATGGTTCAGGCTGCTGCTAGTGGTGTAATGATTTGGGGCTATTTTCTCGCCACACTTTGTACCAATTGAGCATTGTTTAAATGCCACAGCCTACCATAGTACTGTTGCTGACCACATCCATCCCTTTATGACTACAACATAATGTGCCACGTAACAATGCTAACATCATCTCAAACTGGTTTCTTGGTCAACACTATAAGTTCACTTTACGCAAATGGCCTCCACAGTCACCAAATCTCTTTTATACATTTTTTTTATAAAAACTGATACTTTCATTCTTGTATTCGTTTGTCATTCAAATCTTGCTTTTGTCAACAAACGTTCCCTTTGCAGCAGTTACAGCCTTGGTATTCAAACTTTCAATTTGTTCAGCTTATCTGAGGAAAATTTAACCCTATGTTTCTTAAACAACCTCCCACAATTAGAGTGGCTTGATGGGACACCCTTCTTTTTTTTTTACAAACCATACAATGAAGCTGTTTCCACAATAGCTCAATAATGTTTATATTTGGTGATGGCATAGGCCTATCCATTACAGATAGAACACCAGCTGTGTAGTATGGAGCTGTGCTTCAGGTCATTGTTCTGTCGTAGAAGAAAATGAACTCCAATCAAGTGCCATTCACAGGGTATGGCATGGTGTGGCATTTCAAAATGGAGTGATAGCGTTCCTTGTTCGAAATTCCTATTAGGATGTCTAAGTCGCTTTATCATTTTAGCATTACCAAAGCATCCCTAGACCATCACCTTTCCTCCACAATGCTTGACAGCTGGCATCAAACTTTTTTTGTCTCAAAAATGTTCTTCTTTGTGCTCCAAACACTTCAAACTTAAATTTATCTTTCCACAACATTTTTTCCCAATCTTCCTCTGCTGCTATGTCTGTATTCTTTCTTCCATTTATTTGCCAGTTTCAGACAAGGTTTTTTTCTTAGCAAATTGGAGTCATGGAGCATCCTGTAGTCACCTCTTGACTGATGACGTTGAGATTGGTGTTTTGTGAGTACCATGTAATTTAGCTGTCCAAAATCCAAACTCTATGCCTCCTAGCAAACTTTTTTACCAATTAGTCTCACTATCTTATTGCCACACAGGTGTCCCAATTCTGTGAGTTCTCGTTGCATTGTGCATGTGGAAATGCTCCTACTTTTTCTGTTTAAACATAACTGTAATTTCAAATGTTGATTTTTTTTTTAATTTGTTTGTTTACAATGCAACTTCACCAAGCGTTAAAGTGATTTTTACGGCCTTAATAACTTTTTTTTCTGACCTCATTTATTCCACATACTTTAGTTAATGGTTCAGCACTATCCTTCCAAGTTTTAAAAATGTGTTGCAAAGTTCTTAACCCAGATCCTGTAATATTAACATTTTCCTTGCTTGATGCAGGAGCAATAATTGGATCCTTTTCAAAAGGTGAAATTTTTCTCTAGCAATTAATAAAATTAATGCATTTTTAATACCTACTATAAAATTGGTTCTATGATTTTTGGTCTAAAAGATGACTATTCCATGAGTTTGCATAAATGTTGACATGATATTACATAAAATAAGCTGTTATATATAAACATATAAACTGACCCGCCAAAAAGTAAAGTCACACACTCTAATATTTCATTGGCATCAATAGGCTTATGTAATGTCACAACATTTATTTCAGTCACATTAATTTCTCCAATATTTTTTATTGATAATGAGAGAAAAAAATGTGAAAATGATGTCACATGCTCTCTGAACCACTTTTTCACAATTTGATCCAATGAATCTTGGCATTATCATCTTGGAATATACCTGTGCCATGAGAGAAGTGAAAAATCCATAGATGAGGAAAAACATGGTCATTTTTTGGCATGTAATGTTGCTGAACCTAGACCTGACCAACAGAAGCAACCCCAGATTAGAACACCCCAACAGGCTCGTCCAGTAGGCATTACTCAAGATGGGTGCATGATTTCATCTGCCTCTCTTCTTACCCCAATGTGCCCATCACCCTGGAACAGGGTAAATATGGACTCATCACACCACATGACCATTTTCCATTGCTTGATGGTTCATTCTTTATGCTCCCTAGCAAACTGAAGCCTTATTCTCTCTGATAAGTGGTTTTAAGGCCTCATAGCTATTTAGTCCTGATTCATTATGTTCTCTTTGCATTGTGCATGTAGAAATGTTAAAACTTTCACTGTTAAACATGTTCTACTGTTGTTTTTTATGATTTGATTTCACTAAGCTTTTAAGTGATCTCCAATCACGCTCATTCAGGATATTGTTCCGACCACATTTCTTCCTCTAAGATGATGGTTCACCACTATCCTTCCAGGTTTTAATAATGCCCAATCCCAGTTTTAGTAGTTTCAGCAATCTCATACTTCTGAAACAGAGTAACATCTTTTCCATGACCACAGGATATGTCTTCTGACGTGGTTGTTTAAGAAATGAGAAGTTAGGGTTAAATCAACACTGATGAATAATGACCACCGGTTTTGACAGATTATGTATTGATGTTAGGAAAGCAAGGTTTCAAAAATACGACCCCAAGGCAGAATAACTACTGACACTATTATAACATTTTGGAGCTCTGACTATGAATTCGACAAAGAAATCTTTTCCTGTTCTAAATAAATGCTTTGGAAAATGTTGTGCTCCATTTGCCAGATTGCAAAAAGTTATTTTTATGAACAAATTCTTTGGGGACAATTTGAGTACACAGACTGCAGAAAGGTTACAAATGTCTACTGTGGTGCCTCTGCAACATCATATAATGGAAACACTTTTTTGTACATGGAACAGAGGAGTTTTAGTGCATTATGGATATTGAAACTATTTTTGATCAGGGGTATTGGATTTGTTCCAGGTTGAGGACTAGCCTAATTTGCTAGGCAAAATCACCCTGTTTTGCATGGCATGTTTGTTTGTTTATACAATATGCAGGTCAGGTTAATGATTTATTAATTTCTTATTGGACAAGGCAGGAGCATTCCATGAGTGGGGATATCCTGGCACAACCCCACTCCCATTCCATGTTGGATAAACCTTAACCATTGAATTATAGCAAGTCATCATTTCATTCATTCAATGTGTGCTACCTGGACTACAGGCAGGGTTTTTGAAACGTTACATTTGATTATTGCCAATTCAGCAAATGAATGAGTGGGAATGTTCGACATGAAACATTTCATTCATTTGATGAGCAAACAGGCTCTCAATCAACTTCACTAAGGCGTATGGAAATTGTTCATTGCTTGGGAGCGTTTGACTCTAAACCTCATAGGAACTATTAATTCCATGCAACACATGGCAACATACTGTACTCTGCTGATACTGATACTGATATGCATATGTGAAGACACTGGATTACATTCATTCATATTCAGTTATTGCTTCATGCTAGTCAGAGGTGTGGCAGATTCCGAACCCATCCACTGGGTGCAGTTATAAGTATATACCTTTGGTAATGATGTCAGTCTATTCAGCACACATGCAATCACATATTTACTCATAGGGGTAATTTAGCACAGCTGTTCCTGTTTATTATATGCATTGATTATACAACTTAGAAAAACCACAGCTCTTAAAACATTGTTTAAGGTATCATGATTGGAATTGGTTAATAATTTAATTGCTACATGGTATCTTACTTATTTATCTACCAACTCTTCCAGGTGTTATTAATAAGCCATTTGTTTTAAATAAAAAATAAATATATAAGTTTTTCTTCCCTTGAGCAGACCAAAATTGTAAAATCACCATCCAGCCTGTGTCCCCTTATTCACTATTACTCTCGCTTTGTTAAATATTTCCTTATCCATGCCTTAGGCTTTTCTTTTTATTTTAGTCGAGTTTTCATTCTCATTTGCAACAATGGCTCCCAAAATCAAGGCTGTAACTATGACTATAGCTAGAAGAGAATCATCCATAATGAAAGCGAAATGGGACACATTTAAAGAATTAAACTGCAAAGGATTGAGCCGCCAGAGCTTTTGTGCTCAGTTCATGGTCTAAAAATACATATGATAAAAACAGACCCCCTGCGGTTTTAGTGGGGTGCCTCTCGGCAATAAGGAGCTTTATTTTGTAGGCATGTAACACTGCTTTGAATGTTATGTAGGTATGTCACAAATACGCACCGAGACCCCCAAGCCGCTCAGCTGCCATCGTGCCAGACAGATCATAATGCTCGGGCTCCACAGAGCTTCTGTTGACATCATCCATCCAGCTTTGGGTCCTTTGCACTAAAGCCTTCGTGGAATCCGAGTTGTCACACACCAACAAAGCAGCACAAGAGACATTATATATTAGTTTATGGTGTATGTATTTTTGTACTCATATGTATCCTTTTTCGAGGACATTTATCCATGCTGAGACAATAAAGTCCAGTTGAAGGTTTTGCTGAAGGAGTTTTTGTGAGTCCTGGGAACTCACAACCTAAAGAATAAACTAAACTTCTTTGCTAGGGGAAAATTGTCTCAAGAATTTATCTTTAACAGTTCTACAGTTTTGTACAACCCTCTGGAGGCAGTGTTATGATCTGGCGTAGCTTCTGTTGGTCAGGTCTCAACTCAGCAACTTAATGGAACTTTTTGGCAATAAATGAAGTTGGCGGACAACCTGAATATATCGAATGACCAGGTTATCACATTGGTTTAACTTTTCACTTCCCTGATGTCACAGGCATATTTTTAAAGAGTGGTTTGGGTTCATGAGGAATTATTTTTACATATGAATTGGCCAAAACATTTTGTGGTATAATTAAATTTAAATAATGAATGAATAATGAGTTATTCTCATTATTTTTTATATTTGGATGACTTTACAACAAACCCTATTTTTGTATTTTGCATGAATTGAAACTTTATTCAGTACAGGTATACAAATATACAAACATGTAATTCCTAAATGGAGATAATTTGCTAAACCTTGGTCTACAGTTTTAAATATTGGAACTCACTATAGAGGCTTAGTTCGGAATTTTTCTCCCAACACACGTGTCACTTATTGTGGAGCCCATTTTTACTTATTTGTAATATAAACAGTGTTTCCTTGGATGAAATGGAAACTATTCTGAAACAGATACCTTTTGCTGTATTTTTCTATAAAGTTCCAATGGCAGGAAAACTGAAGGCTAGCTCATACTTGACACATGCCCTTTTGTGCATCGACACCATGAACATTATTTGCGTACTTGCCTGAAAATTAAAAGCAATATTTGCTAGCTGTCACCTCTAAGACAAATCATCCTGGTTGAACCCTAAAATATTTTATGATTTCCAGCATGGAGATCTGAAACACAGCTACAAGTCCACCTGCAATGGATGGGATATACTGTATTAAGCAGCAACTGAACTTTATTATTGTTTTTCCTGAAGTTGATGTGTTGAAAGCACAAAAAAAATGGCCAAGCATAAGAGTTTGAGTGACTTTGACAAAGGCCAAGTTGTGATGGCTGGAGTACTTGGTGAGAGTAGCTCCAAAACTGAAGTTCTTGTGAGATGCTCCCGGCCTGCCATGGTCAGGACCTTACGAAAGTAATCCAAGGAAGGAAAACCAGTGAACCGGCGACAGGGTCATGGGTGGCTCATTGAAGTGAAGGCTAGTCCCATCCAATAGAAGAGCTATTGTAGCTCAGATTGATGAAAAGGTCAATTCTGGTTCTGATAGAAGGGTGTCAGAACACACAGCGCATTTGTTTTGTTGGCAAAACTCAATATTAGGTGGTGATCTTAAGGTTATGTCTGATTGATAATTTTTATAGCATTTCTATCGATATTTCATACAATATATTTATTTTGCTACTCATTCTTGCAATTCCTACATACAGTATGACTCTGTTTTGCTGAGGTCTCCAAATACACAAACCCACTTAATAATGCCCTGGTGTCCTACAGTATATACACTGTGTGTGCACATATCTTCTTGCATTTATTTTTGAGTCTGTGTATCATCGTCATACATTTTAGACTTTATTTGATTCCATGCATATGCTTTCATTATGTAATGTGATGCAAGGTTGAAATTTTATCTCGCCACTGACTTATTTTTTCCTTCCCTGGCCTCAGTCCCAGGAATGAAAACACAGCTTAACTTGTCCTTCAGACTGATGGAGCGCCTCTCAATCTCATACGGCATAATTTATACATCACAAATGGCCCTGCCATAACTGACCACTCCATCACTCAGCTCGGTACATAGCCATCCTTGATGCAATCTTGGGTCACTCGAGTCAAGCATCAATAGGAGAATAATCACGAGTTAGCTATGATAATGCTTATCTTTTGAGGTGTTTAGCTCAACAGAGATCAGTCTTGTGTTTAGGACCAAATGTCATGCTGCCACACTTATACCTAATTGGCAATGTATTGTGTAAGCTGATATAGCAGTCTAATAATGAATATCATTATTATACCATATCTTTATGGTAGAAGTCATGGAGTTTTAAGGTAAAGATGAGCTAAATGTAAACTACTTTGTTTGCATTCAATCCTAGTTATAATGCCAAGCATGAAGGTATGCAAGGAGGCATGCAAAACAAGCTATATTTGCACAAATCATGAGGAAACTCACATATCCTATTTTTAAGAGTGTCTTCAACAAAACTACAGACCACACCACTGTTGCATCAGATTAGCCAGCTTTTCATAGCAGCATCTTTATAAGATGCATTGGGGAACACTATTACACTAAAGCGCTACAGTCGGGATTGCAGGCGATAATGGCTGCCCTGTGCTCTGTGTTCATTGTTACAATCGACATGGAGGTAAGAGGAGATAGGAGTGGGCTCGTCTGTCCAGATCTGGTTCCCTTCTCTTGTGGCGCAGAGCTGCATTCAATTGATTTTTGCCTCCTTTAATGGATTTCACTGGAACCCCTCACCATTCCACATTAATATTTCATTACTTTTGCCTTCCATTTCCTGAGCTTTAAGAGCATCAGGCTGGCTTACTCTGAGTGCTCTGGGTTGATGGGCTGCTTGCAGGAACTTCTGCGTGCATGCACACATACACCCATACCCACCCACAAATAACCACACAGCCTTTCCTACGGGACCACCAGCCGGCAGACCATCAATCAGTGATGTCGAAAAGCACAAAACAATACGTTAATGAGATTCATGGTATGGTAAAGAAAATACCGCCAACACTGTGTTGATAAGGTTATGGTGCTTGTCATACAGGAATGCCTGAATGTCATACCCAGATGGATGGATGATTCTTACTCAAGCAAATAGAAAAAGAAAAAAAATCACCCGTTATTCAATTCACTGATTAAGCGACTGTGAAGTTCATGACGTTTAGCATTAGTTGAGTCATTTTCATGCTGCATTTGTTAGGAGATTGCGTTAGAAATAGTGTGGTGGTGGTGCGCAGATGCAGTGCTGTGTACTAAGTCAATCAGACATAAACAGGTCACAGAGAATGCTGCCTCTTCAAAGCAACATGATTTAAAAAATATTACACAAATTGAAGAATTTCCAAAAGAATTCTTAATGCCCTGAGAATGATGTAATGTTAGATTATATACTGATCTGTCATAACATTAAAAACACCTAGGTTCTGAGCTCTTCTTGTGCCGGTGGGTCGGCTCTGGCTCCTCACACGCAGGAGAGACTCAAGGCAGGAATCGAACCCTCATCCCAGGACAAATTGTTGGTGCGCGTCTCGCTGGCGCAGCTGTGACCTAGACAGCAAGTCTTTGTGATGTATCAAGAGCCATAGTATCCAGGGTAATGTCAGCATACCACCAAGAAGGACAAACCACATCCAACAGGAGTAACTGTGGACGTAAGAGGAAGCTGTCGGAAAGGGATGTCCGGGTGCTAACTCGGATTGTATCCAAAAAACATAAAACCACAGCTGCCCAACTCACTGCAGAATTAAATGTGCACCTCAACTCTCCTGT
>JAOVVA010000001.1:18489359-18499814 GCA_028565275.1 Leiocassis micropogon
TTTAAAACAAAATGTACGAATGTTATTTACACGGGTATACATTTAATCTTAATTTTATCCGCACACACTTTTTGTCACGGTTTGCACTTTTATTTTTCGCTTTTGTGTTATTCAGGGTTGTTCTCACGTTTCCTGTTTACTTTAGATTTTGTACTGAACTCAGGTGTTTGCCATCTATGTTTATTAGTGTCACTGTATAAGCTCCTTGTGTTTTAGGTTTACTGGCTTTGATTTTAAATGTTACAGGCCAATGTTATTAATAAATGTGTAGTGCTTTCACTTCAAGCAGCTGGGTCTCTGATTTTGGTTGTTGCTTGGAATTCTTCTAAATGTTAAATGTAATACTTTTTAATAATTTTTACTGTGACAGGTAGTGATGTGCCTAAAGATACAATTAAATTATTATTTTTTTGTTTATTTAAGAACCTCAGCAGCAACCTCTTTTCCCCTCTCATCTGTTCTAGCCACACAGCATTCAGCATCACCATACTAATCACCGGCCTGATCATCTGACACCTGGCACATGTTTCTCACTAGTTCATGCCCTTAATTAGATGTTTTCTATGCTAGAATGATTCATAGGTCACAGTGTGCAAAAACATTCATGTGAAACTGGTCAGGTGCAGGGACTGGACTGAAAATCAGAGACAAAAACTTCTTTAAAAAAGAAAATCCTTCAGGAAGCCTGGAGAACTATTTTGCAAGACAACATTAAAAATACAAGAAATGCTAGCTCTTTGGAAGCAAAATACGAAGAAATGAGGGGTGGTGCAAGACTCTGGCGCAGTACTGTATGTTTTTTAAAAAAATTCATTGCACACACTTTTTCTGTTTTGCTTAATGAGTTTAAATTATCTACATTTGTTAACTAGTAGGTAGTTGGCTGAATCACCCAAAACAGAACAGTTATGACTCCAATATGTCCAAGAAAATAGAGAAGCAGCAGGGTATAAAGATATGTTATTCTGCATGATGTTAAAAATTCTGATTTATGGATTCAAATGTCTCAGAGGAGCCGTGTGTTAACCTTGTGGTTAGAGAAATGTGAAAACAAAGAAAAGAAAAAAGAGGAGCCGCAGTCTGATCCACTGCATTATAGAGCGCGCTCTATTCTTCTGTTGGCTTCACATCTGTTCTTTATATGCATCGTTTTCAAAACTAGACATGAAATATATATTTTTTAGGCACAGTAAGATTAAAGTAAAGAAAGAAGTAACAGCAATACCTAGAGTGAAGCTAGAAGAGGAGGTAAACAGGAAACAAGCTGCGAACAATATTGCGCTATGACAGAAGGCCTTGCTGCCTTCTCATAAATCAATGTGCTTGATGTCAGTGCTTTACTATCTACAAAATCATCTGTACTGAAATGGTTTCCAACCCACTTCCAAGCTGACATCACAGAGATACTAACGTACACTAACCGATTTGATAGGCTACACTACGGTCAGAATATCATAAAACAAATAATCTGACTACACCAAAGTCAAAACCATTACAGTTAAGGTAATTGCCTATAACTTTTCCTCAGGGGGGTTGTTCTTTTTTCCTGCCATCATTTATAAATGGTTATATACACTTAATACAGCCTGACCTGCCAGCTTTTTTTTTTTTTTTTTTCTACCTTGAACTCGTTGTCCTTGTCTTTGGGGCCTTTGTGGAAGGGGCGGTCGTAGCGAAAGCGCCGGACGTTGTTCACTCGGTAGAAGCTTTTAATCCGGTCAGGCACTCGGTCCATCTGAAGCACTTCTACGTTTTCTGGAACTGGAGATACAGCGTAGATCTGCAAGTCTTGGAGCATTTGTGTAAAGGATATATTTTTGTTATATAAATATTAATTTGAAATTCTCTATACATTATTTAGTAGACTTACAGTCTAAGATACGAATAATATTAAGGAAGTCTATCAAAAAAACTGTAAATAGTATACTTATTAAATTTAAACTGAAGTACTCCATATCTCTACACATTTTTGACCATTTTCTTAGCATTGCTGAAGGATACACTGAGCTTCACACTGCAAAATAGCCTCGTCTGGTTGGTTTGGATGTTGCATGGCAATTGCTTGCGGGAATTCTCCTAGCATTCTCTGCTGGAAGGCTTCAAGCCTCTCATAGTCATGCCCACGACAAACAAACTCCTTATTCTGTGGCAAGCCAAAAAAAAAAAAAAAAAAAAACACTAACATTTAACATAAATGCAACTTTTCTCTGCCAGTGAAAAGACTTTGCCTGTATTAAAATTGGATTTAAATTGAACTTGATTTGCCTGTTAACATAACCTGTGGCATCAGGGGGAAATAACCGCACTCACTTTGAGTTATTGGTCATGGATATAAATATTAACAGAGTGAGAGAAAATTATTACACAAGCTTACCCTGAGGAAGAAAGGAAATTTTCGACCATAAAAGCCCACCCTGAAGAACTCGGGCTCCAGTCTCTGTTGCTCCATAATGTTGTCATAGTAGGCTGCTTCCATTTTCTATAATAAAAACAAAAAGGTTAATTTGTTCTCAACAGTGTCTCATTCATGATTTCTTATTCTCAAACTTTCAATAACTTACAATATACAGTAAAGCTCAAATGTGATTTGCTCATACCAATTCAAATCGCATTGGTTTTTGGACTCACCCGTATCCAGCTAAGGCTCTGGTAGTCGTATAAGGATTCATACTGTATGGCTAGCTCTCTGCAGAAAGGAATCCCGTACTCCCAGCACTGAGGAAACAGCACAAAGCAAAGTGGTTTTGGCTTACTTGCATAATTTTGACCTCGTTCATCAGGATGCACAGTAAAAATCAGAAAAAATCTTAACTTTTCTTTACTTACACTATATTGCCAAAAGTATTCATTCATCTGCCGTCACTTGCATATGAACTTGAGTAAAATTCAATTCTTAATCCATAGGGTTTTATATGATGTTAGCCCACCATTTACAGCTATAACAGCTTCAACTCTTTTGTGAAGGCTTTCCACAAGGTTTAGGAGTGTGTTTATGAATTTTTGACCATTCTTCCAGAAGCCATTTGTGAGGTGATCAGACTGATGACTGATTAGACACTGATGTTGGCTAAAAAAAAAGAACTGGCTTGTAGTCTTCGCTCTAATTCATCCCAAAGGTGTTTTATTGGGTTGGGGTCAGGTTCATGCAGGCCAGTCAAGTTCTTCCACACCAAACTCACTTGTCCATGTCTTTACGGACCTTGCTTTGTGCACTGGTGAGCAGATCAGGAAGAGGCCTTCCCCAAACTGTTCCCACACAGTTGAGAGCATGAAATTGTATAAAATGTCTTAGTATGTTGAACCATTAAGTGTTTCTTTCACTGGAAATAAGGTGCCCGAGTCCAACTCCTGAAAAACAACCGCATGTCATAATCCCCCTTCCCCCAAACTTTACACTTGGCACAATGCAATTAGATAAGTACAGTTCTCCTGGTAACCGCCAAACCCAGGCTCATTCATTGGATTGCCAGGCAGAGAAGCGTGAGTCGTCACTCCAGAGAACATGTCTCCACTGCTCTAGAGTCCAGTAGCGGCGTGCTTTACACCACTGCATCTGATGCTTTGCATTGCACTTGGTGATATAAGGCTTGGATGCAGCTGCTCGGCCATGGAAATCCATTCCATGAAGCTCTCTGCACACTGTTCTTGAGCTAATCTAAAGGCCACATGACGTTTGGAGGTCTGTAGCTATGGACTGACAGAAAGTGCACCATGCGTCTCAGCATCTGCTGACCTCGCTCTGTGATTTTTACGTGGCCCACCATTTTTATGTGGCTAAGTTGCTCATTCCCAATCACTTCCACTTTGTTAGCTCCAGTTGACTGGAGAATTTTAGTAGCAAGAAAATTTCACGACTGGACTTGCACAGGTACCACTCTGAAATTCACTGAGCTCCTGAGAGCAACCCATTCTTTTTCAAATGTTTGTAGAAGCAGTCTGCATGCCTAGGTGCTTGATTGTATACACCAGCAACTAGGGAAGTGATCGGAACACCTAAGTTTAATGATCTGGATGGGTGAGTGAATACTTTTGGCAATATAGTGTATATTTATTATCATTACTTTACTGTAAATTTAATATACCATTTACAGTGTTGAAGGTATTTTATCAGTTAGGCGACACAATGTTGTTGTTTTTTTTCCCTCTCTTGTAATAATTTAAAAATGTATTTTGTTACTATTTATGATTTCTTTTCTGTTAATTTTTCTGTACTTAGTACCTTTATACTGTATAGACCATCATCTAACTAATCAGCCAGCTCCTAGTAAGTAATAAGAGCTGAAAATGCATTACCATATGTTCACAGTAAGAAAAAAGTTTTTTTCTAGGGATGTTCGAGTCAACCCCTAGAAATAATTATTTTAAATAATTACATTTTTGGTAAATGAAAGAGTACAACATTAACATTTTTGAAGACACATTATGGAGACTCTTAGAGCACACTGCAGTCATTCCTGAGAACATTCAACTAGTGGGACACCTGATCTTTGAAAATCAACATCAACTTGTCGCCAGCTTGTGGAAAAGGCACATCTGCCTTTAAGAACTGTACACACAATCATTCACCGACACCACTTGCACTGTAATATGCCTGTGAAGATTCTCAGTCATAAAAGTGAGATTATCTGGAAGTTATCTTGAATCATGTCAACTGAAGTTCTTTCTTGCTAGGTCGAACTGTTTCACTATTCATGCAAGTAGCTTCCTCTGAAGACAACACAAAAAGCTGGTCTCTTATTGAAGTTTCACAAAACATCCAAAATGTAACCCTATGAGTTCTCGGCACTCTATTTCTTTCTCTAGCATTCACTTCATACATAATGTTACAGGTAATGGTATACACCACGGTCCAACTCTCCTCATAGCCCATAAACAGTCTGCCTGTTTTCTCATTCTGAAGGCTCCTGCATATAAACAAGGCTCTTTTTTTATAGACTTCCTACACCTGTAGTCATGACAACCAAGTCTTGCGAAGGGCAAAGACGTGAAATAAATCCTGAATATGACAGATTGCAAAATTCCTACATCACTAGTGTGTTCAGTGAATAACCTATTAAATGTGTGAAAAATACACAGTTGGGTGAGTCACAAATATAGTTGCTTGTCCTTGTTTAGATTATAACCTAAAAGATAGTATAGTATAGTATAGTATAGTATAGTATAGTATAGTATAGCATAGTGTAGTACAATTTATAACTCCAAAAAATACAGGCTTTTTAAAAATTATAATTAAACAAAAAAAAAAATTCATGCATATTTGCACACTCCCCAGGCATTTCTATTTAAATCCTATTTTATTTCCACACTAAGGTTTTCTATATTTTTCTATATTTGTACAAAAAATTATTTCCTGTATTTGTACAGCTATTTTTTTCTTATATTTTATATTTTGTTTTATACTCTTTAGCTATATTTTCCTTAGCTACAGTTTTTCTATATTATATTTCCTTTTTTTATTCCATATTTATTTCAAATTAATAATCTTTTTTAAGGTTACGGGTGGACATTTAAGCATTTCACTACATATCGTACTGTGTATGAATGTGTATGTAACAAATGAAAATTTTAATTTTGAATTAATGTACTATATGATAACAATGTTTAATGCTCTAATCTGATTGGTTATAAGATGTTGATTAATGTTCTGCATTAGTGAAATAATTGTTGAATAGCAAAAGTAGCAATCTTTTTTATTTCATTAGGTGCAACCTGCTATTCTGAAATATTAAACCAACATTGAAGTGCCAAAATGTGCATTTCCTCAAATGTCCACTGGGGGCTGGCTCCAATAGTGAGTCAATCCCTATAGCGACAGATCTTAAAATGTTCAAATTAACAACAGAAATAAACATGTTTACAGACTGGTAGAAAAAAATAGTTTAGGTCACCTAAGGTAGAGTTCCAATTCATGGCCAATACATGGGGGGGAGGGGGGTATTTTTTTATGTAATTCATCAGTTAAAATTATATTAAGCCATAATGTTGTAGCTGTATTGCAGATGTCAAACCACTAGGTGTCTGCTATGCATCATTTTAGCTGACCAGTTATTTGAAATCATTGAAAGTTTATCTTACCACAAGAAAGGTACAGTAGAAGTTGACACAGGACGACGTGTAGGGTATTAATGACGGAGTTTAATGCTATTATGTAAGTTAATGTTAGGCACCACAGCGTGGGTGGGAAATGAGTTAGGTAGGCAGGTTCCAGACAAAAGCCAGGCTCCAGTCATTCTGCCCATTTTTTTAATTTATGGATTAACCAGGGTTTAGGCGGAGTCAGCTCCTGCCAAGATTGCGAGAACGTAAACACCCATGGTTGAGCTACAAAACTGCTCTTCAGAAAACCTCCAATTTGGTTTGTCCAATTCTCTTTATACAGTTATTGGTTTTAATCACTTTCCAAATATCAGTACCATTAAAATTAATTATAAATAAATTTGATTTGACAAATCTTTTCATAATGCATATAGTTAACTGATGTTAACTATACACTAATGTTAGATGAGCCGATCAAACATGGGCAAACAAAGCTACTGTCTCATCTCATCTTATGAAGCAGGCAAATCGGAGAGGATCAGAGCATCATCTGAAAGACCTTTGAATTAAAATGTATTTATTGTATGCAAATAAGCTCTGGTGCACTTAAGCTGCAAATCCCAATGACCCACTGGATTATGGTCCTCAGATCATTTCGTATTATCTAAAGGTATCAAAATTTAATATTTACATATTTACTGTATCAGACCTGCCAAGCTTGAAGTGTTTTGCAAGTGAGTCAGGAGTTTAAAAACTCTATAATAACACAAAAGAGCAGTCTACTTATGCCTACTTAAACGGGTGGATGAGCCGCTTAAGTGCACCAGAGCGTAGTTGCATACAGTGAATACTTTTTTATTAAAAAGTCCCGACAGTGTCAAAAAGTGACAGGAATGTATAATAAGTATGCATGTTTGTGTGTGCGATTGCGTTCGTGACCTACCTTGCCCTTGTTGAAGTAATGGATCACCTTGCGGCAGAGATCCTCTTTGCGATGCCACTCGCTCTGAGCCGGGTAGTGCAGAAACTCCCTCAGGGGTCGATCCTCCCACTGCAGCAGCTCCCAGTACAGGAGCAGAGTGAACGCCGCCTCTGTGGAGCAACATTAATCGAGATACTCAACATGCAACAGTTTTCTAATTTTTTTTCCCATAAATTTCAATTCATTATATGTTTAATCCATGGAATAGAATAAATCTGGTTTCTACATTTTCCTATTTTCACATACCTGTGTAGTTCTCAGCCTGAAGGTGCATGTCACACAGCTTGTGAATGTAACGGATATACATCTCCTCCTTATTGATCTCAGACTTATAGAAGTTCTGCAAACATCATCACACATCACCGCATGTCGATCTTTTAATAGTTGAAAAGAAGACAACCTGCACTGCTACTTTTACTAACAAACAGTAAATGTTAATAAAAGTCAATAAAATTATGTTAGCTTTATATAATAAAGCCCTGGCTTAAATTAATGTTCAGCATTTTGTTTTAATCAGAAAAAGTTAGCAAATTTATACTCACTAGCAAATTGACGGTGCAACCTATCTTCTTGTTCTCCGTCTCGTCGCCCTTCATGCAATCCCTGGCCACAGAAATCAAGACTGGATGAACAAATCTATGGCTTATTTCTGACATTCAGAATGACATTAGCATGGTATGAGTGTCTCTATGAATGTAATATGACACCCAAAGGAGCAAAAAAAGACAGTTTGCTCCTATTTTATGGAAAATAATATTTCGTCATTATACCGGGACATTTCAGATTCAGATAAGAGAAAGCTAGTAACTGCAGTCGCAAGCAATAGCAAGTGCATGAACAATTAAAATAAAAAGAAGAAAAGAATATCTAACTACTTTACCTTGCGGAAAAAAATGAAAAGCAAAACAAAAAAAAATTAGTGCTTTAAACAAAGTTAATGTGAAAATTAATGTGAAAAAAAGGATATCCTCAGACATCCGCTACATGGGTGGAGTTCTCAACCCCCAAAATTACACACTTGCATACATTAACTCTCACATCAATCACAGCCACACTAGCCAATCATGGGCATCTATGAGCTTACACAAGCAGATTGGGAAGATATGACTTTATTCTGACGGTGTTATATCACTCCTGCTTGAGCAGCAGTTTGAAAAGATGCAGTTAGCAGTAATGATTACATTAGGAGAAAAGTTGCCTAAGATTTTAAACAAGGAGTATATGCCATAAACCTGGTAATATGAGGATACAACATTCATTCCAGTGGGTAAAGTTATGAGAACGGTGTTGCTTGGCACTAAGGTATTTTAGACAGCACCTACAAATTAGCTTATAACTGACACGAAAAATTTAGCTAACTATTCAAATTCAAAAAAGAAATACAATAGAAAATAAATTTAACTAGGATAAAAATAAAAATATACTGTACAAATAAGGACATTCACAATATAGCAAAATATAGAAAATATGGAAATAAAATAGAAATGTATAAATAAAAAAAAATGAAGTAAAAATGACTGGGGGTGTGCACATATGCATAAAAAGTGTCTTATTAAAGTGTCTTATTAAAGTGTCTTGTGCAATGGTCCAGAAATAAATATGAATATGTAAGTGTAAGTGTGCATGAATGTGTCCATTCTAGAACAGACAAAGGGCAGCACAATGGCTTAGTGGTTAGCACTGTCGCTTTGCACCTCCAGGGTCCGGGTTTGGTTCCTGTCTCAGGTCTGTGCATGGAGTTTGCATGTTCTCCTCATACAGTACTTGGTGGGTTTCCTTCGGGTACTTTGGTTTTCTCCCATAGCCCAAAAACATGCAGATTAGACTAACTGGAATTCCCAAATTGCCCACATTTTTTTTTAAAGATGATGCCATTTTAAACATTTACTGTATACTGTATGTTTCAGAATAAGTTTACAAACTCTATGCATAAGCTCTACATCCTCAGAATAACTTGTAAATTCACAAAAAATTGTTGCTAGGCCACAGAGAGTTACAGATGCATGGAACTAGATAACGGCAGAAGTGACTAAGCAATTTAACAAACACATATAGAATATAGTCTATATAATATATTATGTAGACAAAGTGACAAAAATTAGACATAAAAAAATGGAACTGCTGGCATTATCAACACATACATGTGTAAATTAACAAATACAACAAAAAAGTGCACAAAAAGTACAATTCTTTGTAAGTTGGAATAAGGAGATATGAACACTGTGGATACAACCTCATTTGACCCACAGCATTAGCACTGAATTAGACCTGTGATTAAAGTTTTGAACAAACCTACATTATAATCGACTGCCAGCGATGTATTAATGGTAATAATGCAGTAACGTGTTTGGTGTCGGCTCTACTGTATATTCCCACCTGTAATCCAGTAGCCTCTCCATAAGGCGAGTGACAGAGGTGACGAAAGAGATGCCTGTCTCACGCCACGTCTCCTGCTCAATCTTTTCCAGAAGACTATCAACAATATCAACAATAAAAAGCAAAGTCAGAGACCCAAAAATGGCACTTTTTCTAAAATATCAGTTCAGGATGGCACATAAAAAAGGTTGGTATTAGTTCCCGTAGAACTAAAATGGTTAGTGTTATCTTACCTCGGATAGGGCCCGAAAAGCTGAGTACTGCAGTCCCGCAGCACAAAGCAAACACAGTCAGGTTGTTAATTTTATTTACTGCTACAGAAACTCATGTTAGTCTTCTATAACTCTCCTTTAACCCTATTAAGCTATTCATGCTCACTAAATAAAATAAGATATACAAATATACACACTCAGACATATAAATTAAAAATTAAGAAATGATTAAGAATAGAATTACAAGAGCAACAGACATAGTGCAGGACAAAAAGTAAATTTACATATGTATGAATATAAAACATTGACACTGACCCAAGATATTAATAATATTTTAGTGTAATTCGAAGTCAAGAAGACAAATAAAAAATGGATTTTCAAAACTTCGATTTAAGTGCTATTTAAAGGTTATAGTGTCTTCCCATGACAAATTTTACCATGGTATAGGTACCACTGTAGTCCAATGGTGCTTGTACCATGCTATATAGTATCATGTCCCATGGTATATAGTACCATGGTTTTTATGACAGTACTATAGGACTTATTTGCTGATTTCCTGCATGTTTCACACTAATATACATAGTTATACCGTGGTTACATATTGTGGTACAACAGTAAATGTATATCATAATGGTAATATTTACATAGTACCACTATACAGTGGCTTGCAAAAGTATTCGGCTCCCTTGAACTTTTCCATATTTTGTCACATTACAGCCACAAACATGTATCAATTTCATTGGAATTCCACGTGAAAGACCAATACAAAGTAGTGTACACGTGAGAAGTGGAACAAAAATCATACATGATTCCAAACATTTTTTACAAATAAATAACTGAAAAGTGGGG
>JAOVVA010000001.1:18499914-18520944 GCA_028565275.1 Leiocassis micropogon
AGTGCACCTGTGTGTAATCTAATGTCAGTACAAATACAGCTGCTCTGTGACGGCCTCAGAGGTTGTCTAAGAGAATACTGGGAGCAACAACACCATGAAGTCCAAAGAACACACAAGACAGGTCAGGGATAAAGTTATTGAGAAATTTAAAGCAGGCTTAGGCTACAAAAAGATTTCAATTCAATTCAATTTTATCGGAATTCACGTGGAATTATGGTATGTGCTATAGTTTACCATAGTACACACCATAGTAAAATTCCTTATGAGTTACTTAAAGGATATGCAATTTTTGACAATCTGATGGTGAAATGTAAATATACTATATCAGACTAAAATGTTTTTGGTGATGAATAAATAAATGAATAAAAAAAAATGAATCTGCTATCTATTGCTAGGCAAGGGCTCCATAAATATGACTCAATTAAGTATGTCATAACTTTATTATATTGCAATTTGAAAAAAAACAATAAATGTGGAAGCTATATCAGTAAACAAAACCAAATTTGCAGGAATAATTCTTATTAGGAATATTAAGCAACAATAATAGTCTCAATGTTGTCCGGCTTTTTTTAATATAATCGTGTTAGTCTTTTTATGTTCCTTTCTCTTTTACTTTCATGTTACTTCAAAATATTACTGCCAACAAGAACAAGCGCCCCCTCTCCCTTTTCCATGTGTGTCTCTGTGCATTTGTGTGTGAACTCACAGTAACCCAAAAAGCTCTCTGTAGTTCTCGTCTCCTTTCCCCTCAGACACCAGACTGTCTAGCTTGTCTATGAGCTCTGCCTCCACCTGGAAACACAACCATTAAAGAGTTTAAGTTCTGTACAGTCTGATATCAACACTCAGTTGCAGGAAAACCGGCAGATTATCTCCACGTTTTATCCTTTAACTTCAGAAAGATGCTATCAAGGCCTCGCCTGTTTAAAGTTGCCGTTTTTGCGCTGCTCCCAGTCCATCATATCATGGAAGATGGGAATCATGATGTTCCTGACCTCGCTTTGAGGCACCAGGGTCACACCCAGGAAGGGTCCGATCATTCCTGGTATAAAGTGGATCTTATTTTCACCTGGAGGAAAAACAACAACAACAAAAAGAAAAAAACTACATATAATACATAAAGAAGATAATGCAATAACTTAATGTGCACAACTTGCAATGTTGTCTGCTTAGACCAAAATATACAGTATATATATTTCACTTTAGTTTAAAAGTCACTTCAATATAATAGGCATTTTAACTGTACATGCATGAACTGCATCTATAATTCAGGTGTGGTTTGAAGCATGACTACTGTAAGTAAATATGTAAGTAACATATTATAACTAGGCTTATCTAAAAATATAATAAAAAGTCACATCATCCATTACATACATACGTTCTTTGAGTGTCGTTTTCACAGCTCTGTTGTAAACTGATTTATAAATATTCCAGTTATTTAGACAGTGAGGTGCTTGTCTGGATTCAATGCTCAGTCAAGCAAACTAGGGTGTGAAAATGAATTACTATGCATGATTATGTATAAACATGAAAAAACCTGTTTTGGATGTTTTTTTTTTCATCTATAGATGTCAGTATTGCTTTTCCAAATAGTAGGTGAATGGGCTGAGAGAGAGAAACAGAGAGACAGAGAAAGAGAGAGAGAGAGAGAGAGAAAGAGAGCAAGAGACACCGCAAGGCAAAACTAAACCAATAAGACACTCACTGAGGTTTTGCCACATGCTGAATAGCTCATAGGCCATCATGACTCTCATATCGCCGTATCTGCCGAAACAAGAGCAAAGAAACAGGAAAGTTGGATATTAAGCTTTGTTATCCCTAAAAAAATAACTATCATCGAACACAAACATGAGCACATACATAGTACTGTACATTTTGTGTTACTGTTAAATTCTTGATTCTGATTGGTCAGAAGGTGGTGATTCATCTTCTTAACAGCACAAGTGCTAGCTGCAAGGTAAAATTGGAAATCTTCTCTCTAAAGAAGTTTACAGTAGAATTTCTACAAACCCTATATATACTGCCAGGCAAAAACAAAACCCACACTCTATAGTACTCAATATGGTGGCACATTCATGAATGAAAAAGATTCCTCATGCTCCCACCACCCTTTTACAGTTTAAGTCCAGGAATATGCCTGTACCATCAGAAAGACAAAACTCCAAATCAGATGTGATAACCTGGTCATTCATTACATTCAGGTCATCATCTGTCTTCATATTATTGCCACATAACGTTGCTGAGCCTAGACCTGACCAACTGAAGCAACCACAGATTATAACACTGCCTCCAGAGGCTTTTACAGTGGCCACTATTCATGACGGACGCATATCTTCCCATCTTACCCTGATACACACATCGCTCTGGAATAGGGGAGACCACATGACCTTTTTGAAATGCCATTTGAAGTCCAATCTTTAAGCTTCCCAGCAAACTGAAGCCTTATTATCTGATGAGTCTCACTAACAAGTGGTTTTCTTATGGCCACACAGCTGTTTAGTCCCAATCCTGTGAGTTCTCATCACATTGTGTGGAAATGCTCTTACTTTGACTATTAAACACAGCTCTGATTTATGCTGTCACTTTCTTTTAAGATGCAACTTCACCAAGAGCTATCACGGCTATACATTATATTTTTCAGGAACTATAACACCTGTTTCTCATACCTTTTCTCTTAACTTTGTGTTTTCTATAATAAATGGTCTCAGTATAAGAAAGAAAATTGATTTGCCTCTGGTTTGCTGCAGGCCAATTACTTGGTTATGAATATAGACTAATATAGACCAGCTTTCAAAATATATATATATATATATATATATATAATTGTACGATTTATTAAGCAAAGAGCAAAAATGAAAAGAGTAAAAATATCAGGACACTAACATAGTCAGTAATTCTCTTTGTACGCAAAGCTATCCAATCTCTAATATAAGTTTGCTTGGCTTTGAGAAGGCAAACAGGGTGATTATGATCATTTGTGCAGTAGTCTCTCTCTCTCTCTCTCTCGCTCTCTCTCTCTCACACACACACACACACACCCACTCTCTTTGGGAACGAGCAATTAATCATAACGCACTAAAACGTACTTCACAAGCTCCAAGCCATACTCATCGCGCTCATTAAACACAGATCTTACGGAAGGCATTACAAACCCACATTAAGAGATCTGTCCGCACAAACCAGGGCTGTACGAAATGTAATAATGCAAAGTAAATATTATAAAGTAAGTGCACAGACTGTACCTGTTATAGTATGCATGGGTTTAAAGAAGTACATCCTAAGTACTGTCTGTTAACTGTTAACTAGCCCGTTATAAATCCTTAATCGTTTTCTTAAAATTAGCATGCTCAGAGAATGAGCGCCTGCGTGTGGGCTTCCCCAACACACACAATTCAAGCACTAAGGCAAGCAATAACTCATTTGTCAGCTGATTTACTGTACTGATGCTGAGCACAATCGCTCCTTGCTCATGCTTAGAAAAACGCTCTGATATCTTTTATCCCTTCTGCACTTTTGTTTCTTGCTTATTAAAAGACTGACTTGTAAAGCTGGCACCAGTATTACAACATTTTATTTTTCTCTTAACTGAAAATGTCTAAGCTTTATTTATAGTGAGAGCTCTTTACTGAGCTGTTCAGAAAGGCAGCAAACATGCAGGGACATCCCGCCGAGGTCTGACAGCCGTGGGGTCTCTCGAGTCTTTAAAGTAACACTGCAAAATTTTAAAAGCGTGTGGAGAAAGCGCCAAAAGCCCTAACCCCACCCCTTGCCCTCCAAATAAATGTGATGCCAAAACTGTTGTGATGCCAAAAGGCTGTGAATGCACATATTAAGTCTTTGGTAGCTTCTTACAGTAACTACGTATGCTACAGGAACCTTTACACCTGATTTGATCGCAGTTTGTGATTTTTGATCAGAACTTATTACTGACATGGATAATCGGTGGGTGTAAAAAGGTGAACAAGTTCATCTTTTTTAATTTCTGCCCTACTGATATCCCTCCAGAATGATCAATATTCTTCCAGTACTTACAAACTGGATTGCATTGGATGTTCTTTAGAGGAGAGACTGATGCCAGGAAGAGCAACACAAAATGTAACTGGATGTGGCATTAAAATGTGCTTGTCTTAGCCCTCATTTAATTAAACTGTTAGCAAAGTTGTGTGTTTAAGTGTTTTTAAATACCACCATCAACTAGGAAATTGTTTCTTCATACTCAAACAGGTCATATATAATGTACCTAGGTTGTTCATGGTTTGGCTAAGTTGTCATCAGTTATGTTGACATGTCTCTATAAATGACAACGTTCGCAAGCTGTGGAAAATAACCAAGTGATGAACAAATGTAGAAAAGACAAGACTGTCATTAAAGCAAAAATGGAGACATACAAAATACTAAAACAGTCTGAAGTTCATGTACTATACAGTATGACGGTGAGTCTGGCTGCAGGGTTTATTTTAATTAACTTCTAGAAAAGGCAAATACATAATCTTTTGACATAATATCCTTTCTTTTCAAACACTTTGTTCATCTGTCAACAAGCTTATTTATTCCCTCATTAAAAATGTTTTAGGCTGAACTGTGAGCCAGGACTGAGCCACTGTCCTCACTTCTTCATCAAAAGTGAATCTTCATCCTCGTAGGCCTGCTTTCATGGGATCAAACAGGAGAAAGTCTAACGGAGCAAGATCAGGAGTATAGGGAGGATGCTTTAACGAGTGTCGACAACAAGGGGAGAAGTGTGCAGATGTGCATCGTCATTGTCAAGATCACAACAACAGTCCTCTGCACCTAACGCAAAGTTTAGGCTTCAGGCTTGACCTCTCACTGTAACGAGCACTGTTAATTGTTGAACCTTTTTCCTGATAATGTTCCAATACTGGCTTTTGAAAGATGCTTCCATTTCATTCTCTTCAATTTACTCTCAGGATATCCGAACACTTTTGTGATGAACCCATGTCTCATAACCAGTAATGATTCTCTTTAAGAAACTTTCACCTTTTAAAATAGTCCAAAAACGTTTTCTGCAGATATCCGAACACTTCTGTTTATGCTGATCCACGGGGCGTTTCGGCACCAGGTACACCATCTTGCACCAGGTACATCACTGCAATCTGCTCTTTTTTGTGCAGATCACAAGTGGGGCGTCCATTTTTGCTTGCACTGCAGTTACAAATGAATTGATGTAACATGTTCACACCTGAACAGCTTGACTGGGGAGACTTCGAATGAAAAGCGCTGATAAGACCAACAGACGTTTTAATATAAATTCGGCAACAAGCTTAATATACATCAGAGACTGTATTCATGAAAATTGCTAGTGCAAAGTGTTGCTCCTAGAGATGAAATTCTTTTGTGACGCTTTTCAAGAATTTTCTTTGAAATTAAAGAATAGATACTACGAAAGATAAAAGTTATTCACAGCGCATCTTAGGCCTTAAAAAATATCTCCTAAGAAGAAACACAGAAGTAGTAAGGAGGACTTTTTAGAGAATTAGGGGTTTGTTTAATGGAGACGAAAATGGCAGAAAGACATAAATGAAGTGCTTGCTTCCATTAGGCCGACTCTGCAAACACTCTGTCTCTCATGGACCTGGCCACCTACAACCTGCAATATTTTCTCAAAAAAGGCCACCTGAACCCGCTCGACCTGTAAAATGTTCGCAGGTCCGACAGGTTTCAGATCAACCCAAGCAGCACTAGCGCTCTGGTTGTGTGTGTTTGCTTTTGACAACCAATCACAGTTTTCAAAAGAATGCGTCATACCTAGCAACAGGGTGAGCACAGCTCCTCACTGAGGTAAGAGTTTTTGTCTTTTCTTTGCTCAGAGTTGCTCAGAGATCTCTTGCGCTAAATCTCTCTTGCGATAAGACTCCTGGCTAGAAGTTTTTAAGCTCAGATCTCTCAGAGCGGATTCTTTATCCTTTAAAAGCTTTATGTATACAGCCCTAGGTCTTGAGTCTTACTTGTCTAGAATCTTCTTCCTCTTGGATGAGGTTAAGGTCTCCAGTTGCAGACTGGGCTGGTTGATGTACAGAACTGCCAAACTGAAGTAGGAGTTCCAAACCTGAAATAAAAAAGGAGGTATATTATCAATCCACTTACCCGATAACAAACAATCTGGTTAGAAGGCAGCGCAAAAGCTAATTACAGTTGATTGTGTGAAGGAGGATAAATAATTGTGTAGACAAAATTGTGCAATTTTGGTTATTGGACCAAGCCGCATGACAAGCCTTAGCCGTAAATATTTGTTAAGCATTAGAAAACTTACACTGCCAGTCAAAAGTTTGAACACACCTTCAAATTCCATGGTCTTTCCTGATTTTAATTCCTATCTACATTGTAAAACAATTGGTGATTTTTAAAGCTGGTAACTCTAAATGAACTTCTCCTCAGCAAATGCACTTGACAATACTGTTCTTGCAAGAAATATTCCAGAACAGCTTTGTGTCTTAAAATAACAACTGACTGTTTTTGTTACTTAATTATCTAATGCCATATGTGTTATGTCATAGTTTTAAAAAATCGAGTATTATTCTAGAATGTAAAAAAATTAATAGAAACCCTTGGCTGGTACTGTACAAAGCATGGAGCACAGTTCCCAACACAACTCAAGGTCAAATCACTCTCCCCTGATTACCTGATAGCTGCTGCCCACCTCCACCTCATTACCCTCGGCTTCTCGACACTCACTCCACCCCAACAGTAGCAAAGTGAATGCTCAGTAATTCTTATCTGCCTTAAATTCCTTTTTATGCATGAACTTCCTTTAAAAAGATGCCTTCTGCTTATATAATTACAAAGTTAAAATGAATGAAAAAGATGATTCAATTTGTTTGCAGAATAATTTTTCTGTGTTACTGATTACAACCTGGTTTGGTTTGGGAACAGCACAGAGGAGCTCTACAAAGGGTGGTGGGTTCAGCTGAATGCATCATTTGCACCGAGCTCCCTGACCTGCACTCAATCTACAGTAAGCAATGATGGACCAAGGCCAGGACCTCAACCACCCCAGCAATGGACTGTTCTCTCTGTTGCAGTCAGGAAAGTGCTTCTGCTCCCTGAAGGCCAACAGAGAGACTAAGGTGGAGCTTCTTCCATTTGCACACGGCTCGTATGTTGCATATTTCTAGTTCTTGTTTTACATATCAAATAAGGACTAACTTGCACTTTAGATCATGGACATTAACAGTGCTGGTGACACATATAACCATATCTTTACCCTTTTATAATGTTATATTTTATAACATTATTTATATAATATTTCATGATATATTTTTTGTGTACTGAGGTACAGAATTATACTTTTTGTGTAATTTATATATTTTATATCTTTCTATTTTTATTATATTCTATTGTAACTTTTGTAAACCTTTAATTTGTAAATTTGTACATATCATCCCAATTTTTTTTTATTGTACATTTTTATTTTTAATTACATTTTTAATTGGAATTTTATGTCTATTTAATTGTATTTTTCTAGTGCAAATGTCTTTAATTGTAGTGAAATCTGTATTTTCCTATTCTATCCTATCTTTCCGTTTTAGGTCACTGATATTATACTGTGTATGGTTCTGTACGTCACAAATAAAAATTTTTATTTGATTAGCAAATATTTGACTGTATCTTTTCTTGCAACACTAATTCCTATTTGTTGATTTTATTAAAATGATATTTTAAACTTAGTCTGAGTAAAGTAACAGCTATTTGAGCAGTATCACGCGAGATGGTGCGGTGTGGAACTGGATATCAGTGTGATGCGGTCATGAGCACAAGGCTGCAGGCCGAGATGATTTTTTATTTTTTTTCTCTAATAACAACCTTGCCAAATTATTCAGCTCATTTAGCCTTTGCTGTGTGTAACCCTCTGTGCCTCATGGAGCCATCTGTTACGTGCTGGGTGGACAGTCTGTCACCAATGCTGAGTGTGTGCACGTGTGGAGGGTAATCCCTGGCTTGCTGTGTGCTGCTCAAGTTCACCTCACAAATCAAAGTCGCACACCTTAAAGTCAAAGTCAGCATCCGTGAAGTTCTTGTGCAGAGCAGGAGAGAGATACTGGACTGTGGTTACAATGATGCTGAAAAAGATGCATAGAGGAAAGTGTGTTAAAGGAGCAATTAGCCATTTTCAAGCCCTGTGCTGTTTACAAGATAAAATTGCAATTGAAATAAAAAAATCCCTTAGTATTCCAGTTAGTTTCCTTTGGCGAGCTAAACAGCGTTGTTTTTAGTGGAGCTAATTTGAATATTTGAAATTGTAACATTTATGATTATGTTTTAAAACCACCTGTCTAATATTGTGTATGTCTTGTATTGTGTATATATTGTGTGTTGTGTATGCCGTTTGTGCTAACAAAACAAATGAGATATTGATACATTGACTCCACTAGACCTCTAAAAGTGTGCTGTGGTATTTGTCAGATCCCCCAGACATTCTACCAGACTGAGCTTTGGGAAACTTAAAGGTCAAGTCAACACCTTGAACTATGTCATTAGGGAGTACTATTGCCGTGAAGTGCACGATCAGTAACAAAGTTTACGTAAGCAGTACTGTACATGTTAATGTAACATCCACATGAATGGCAGGACCCAAGATTTCCCAGTAGATCAAAACATCACATTGACTCTCCTGACTTCTTCACATAGTGCATCCTGGTGCCATCTCTTCCCCAGGAAAGCAACATACATGCACCCAGGAATCCGCATAATGTAAAAGTCCAGTTATGGAGCTCATGTTCTCATTGTAGGTGCTTCTGTTAATGGACAGTAGTCACTTTGACACCTCTTCTAGCCATCACAATTTGACCCAGTAGCTTAAATCTTTGTACTTGCCATTTTTCCTGCTTCACATCAACTTCGAGAACTGATAATTCCCTTGCTGCCTAATACATCCCACCACATGGGACTGGTGTCATTGTAACAGGGTAATTAATGTTATTCATATCACCTATCAGTTGTTTTAATGTGATGGCTTATCAATGTGTTCTGAGCCCGGAAAAGACTTTTACTTAAAAATAGAATAAAAATGGATAGACAGGTTCTTGCTGAGAAAGAAATACTGTCTTTTCATCAGGCAGCTACACAACCAGGTTAAATGGAACCATGCCAATTCCCATAGGACCGGGCAAGTTCAGAATGCATCACATGGTTTTACCAGGATGGGAAAAGGGAGCAATAGAGGAAGAGACAGAATGGAAAAAAATGAGAGAGACTGAAAAAGAAGGAGGGGGGGCATCTCACTTGCTGGTCAGGAGCCGCATCACATTCCAGTCTCTGGGGAAAATGCTGAGCTTCATCAAGTTGCGGAAAACACAGAAAATCTTCAGCAAGAACTCCTGAAAAGATGGATAGAGTGCAAACCGAGGAAAATACATTACAATAAGCCTAATGAGCTTGAACTAATGATTTGCATCATATTTTTTTCCATCAAAGTATGACTTTGGTACTACGGCACTGTTTTTTTTTTTATTATTCCAGTTTCTCTGCTTTACTATTTCAAGAGTAAAAGTAAAAACTGATCAAGCAGTGCAAAATGATTTGTACTGGTAGGCATGGCAAACTTAGCCATCTGCTAAAAAAGTACACAAATAGATGTGTTACACATGACTCTAGGTCAGCAGACTTTAAAAATGAGTTTGTCAAGGGGTCTTTGGAAGGTTAATGGTTCTGGTGGTTCTGGACCCTCTTTGGATGTGGTATGGTGGTGCTGAGCAACATCCATGATTTTAAGTGTAGATAAACTGCTGTAACCAATAAATTGTCATACCAATGTAACATTTAATGCATAAGAGATGTGGTTCGTTGATTTTTTCTTTTGTCCCACTTGATTTCATACTCATTATCTTGGGGGAAAAACCTGCTTGAACTGACCTTTAGCTCTTCTTTGCTCTGGAAGTTGTCCAGGAGGTGCTGAAAGTGGATGTCAGTCATTTGCCGAAGGAGGGACAGCAGACAGGACACATATTCACCCTGCCAATCAAAAAAACAACAAACAAACAAAAAAAAACCAAAGATGATTGGTGCAAGCCAATCATCTAGTTCTAATGTTTTTCAAAAGAGCAATCAATCACATAGAAATTATGAGGGGAAGGGTAGATCATGGAGGAAGAGACTGGTGAGAGAGAATGTAAATGCTGAATGTAATAACTAACAGAAAGTGAAAATAAATTACAGCATTATATAAGAATATTATATAAGTATATGCTAGCAATACAAGGGTGAGTCAAAAATGATCCGCATTCCAGTTATATTAAAATATCTGTTGGTCTTATCAGCGCTTTCTGTTCAGTGCTACTGCCTCTCCAGTCACTGCTGTGCAGGTGTGAATGTGTTATGTACAATCAGCTAATTTGTTCTGTTCAGTTCAGTTGTGTGTGTGAACATGTTACATACAGTTCACAACTGCTAAACAAGCTAAAACTGATGCCCCACTTGAGATTTGCATTAAAAAAAAGCATCAGCAAGTGATTCCCTTTTGTGTTTTTTGTGGTGCCAAAATAACTGACTTAAAAGCATAGACATAAGCATTTAAATATCTGCGAACAAAATTCGATACACTAAGCAAGGTGAAAATTATTACTGGTGATGTGACATGAATTAATCAGTACAAGCCTGAGAGTAAACAACAGAGTATGGAACGGAAACATCCTCAACTGCGGAGCACTAAAAGAGTCAACCATTATCTGGAAAATGGATACTTACAGTTTTCTGGGATTCTCAAGGGCCAGTGTTGGAAAAAGGTGCAAAAATTAACAGTGCTCGTTACAGTGAGATGTGATCTTACATGACGATGCACATCTGCACACACTATCTACACAAAATCTTAATTTTGAGGTGTTAAAGAATCCTCCCTATAGTTCTGATCTTGCTCCATCAAACTTTCACCTGTTTGGTCTGACTTCATTAGACAGCGGTGCATTCGTGGCTCGCAGCTCAGCCTAAACCATTTAATGAGGGAATACGGAAGCTTGCAGACAGATGGACAGAATGTATTAAAAAAAGAAAGGAGATAATATTAAAAATATGTTGTTTTTCCAAAAGTTTAAATTAAAATAAATTCTACAGCCAGAGTTTTTGACTCACCCTCAATTTCTGACTCACCTTTATATATAAAGCATTGTATTTTCTATTTGTACAATTCGATTTTATACTGTATACTCTAAAAAACAAATTTTACTAACAGAACCTTAGGATAACACTGCTAAAAGAAAGCATGACAATATAGTTTAAAAAGTGCTTCAAATAGTAAAAAGGGTAATCATGTAATTATCAAAATGCATATCATTAAGAAACATCCTGAAAAAATAACACAAATAACAAGTTGGGTAAGAGACAACACAAAGTTTCTGGTATGGACAGAGATAGGTGTGAGAAGTGTACTGGAGGAAAAATAGAGAAAGGAATTCTCTATTTGGAAATTTGGTGAAAGTAGAAGAATCAGATTTGTTAGTTACTAACAGTGATCTCGGCCGTGCACTGTGGGCAGCGCTGGCCTCTTACCGCCTCCTGAGCTTGCGACTTGCTCATGATGGCGAGCAGTGTCTGCAACAAAACATCCAACAAGCTTTCCACCACCATCTCCACCTCCTCCTGCACCGAGGTCTCCTACGAACACACAGAAACAAAGAAACATACAAAATATTCTGATTCTGAGATGTACATTTGTTCAGCTTTTAAACCTACAGTATGTCTGCTATCATTTCCTCATGTTTTGATTCACCTGTGCTTTTAATTTGAATGTAATAAAGTTAAACTGTAATGTTTATTTTTGTTGTTTCTGTTTCTGTTATTAGTTTTATTATGTTAATTTTGTCTCCCATACATCAGCTACCTGAACCAGACTCACTCACTCTCAATGACTCTTACCTTCAATATCATACAATAACTATTTTTTCTCCCTTTCCTTCTACTAGGGTGTGGATTTACCCAATATAAAATATGCCGCCACCTGTTACGGTTGTCGGAGTGTAATGTCACACCATTACCACAAGAATCCTGTACATTAAACCATAAGTTATACCTGTAACTTTTGGTCATATCTATAAGCAGATTGAACTGGAACTGTAGAGTGCTAAAAACTAGTTTAAAAAATAATGATGTATTATTATCATTGTCTTTAGGAGTGTCAAGGTTAAATATAGCCTGAAAGAGGTCTAAAAAATCCTATTCTAGCATGCATAAATGCAGTTTGTGCATTTTACCAGCGAACTGGCCTTGATGATGGAGAAAATGCTGCTCAAGATCCCTGAACATATGAGCAGTTCTTTTTGCTGCCGCAGATGAAGATGGATGTGGTGCAAGACCACAGGTAGGAGAATCCTCCTTGACTCTGAGTTGGGGCAACAAGCAACATGAAGAATCAACATTCATCAACTCATTCACAAAGACACACCATATGAACATTTCCATTGTTCATCCATCACAAGGCAAATAATATCAGTCATATTTTTTATGTTTGATCGGGATTCCAAATATGTAAAATTAGTCTGTGGGTTTAAAGCGTCAATCTAAGACCAGCATGGTTTCAACCATAGCTGAAGACTTACCTGGGAAAGAGAACAACCTGCTATCCACTGTCCGAGCAATAGACTGCAGTTTTACCACGTCCATAGACTGGCCTATGTGCACTGTACTGGGCATGCTCCCCAAGGTTCCCCTTACAAACTCAGCCACCTCCTGCACTGTGAACATCTGCAGCAACTCATCAAAGATGGCTGGGAAGGAATTAAGCAGGGCTGCCTAGAGCAGATAAAACAAGCAAAAGGGAAAAAATGTCTAGTTTTGATATTGGCCCGCTTGAGACATAAAATCATGTTCTGCATTAGTCAAGAATTTCCATACAGAGGGTTGGTAGTAGCATACTCAACAGACCAAGTTTATACAAATAACTATATATATAGTTTTCTTTTACTTTTAGCTCTTGTATGTCAACATACAGTAAGCACAAAAATACAAGGTTCAACTAAACTAGCATAAATGCCATTGCTGCCTTTTCTTTTTTTTTTTTTTTTTTTTTAATTCTGGAGACTCTACTTTCAAACCTGGAAGAGGAACAGAGAGTTCCTGGGGGTAGAGTGACATGGAGAAAACCCTCACAGCTTGTGAATGAACCACATGAGATGTCAAATGATTGTGAGATATTTTTTAAAACACAAAGTAAAACATGAAATCAGGAACACACAAAAAGCAAAAGCAATTCTGACAAGGTTTGTGGCAAAGAGGTTGTTAGAGATGGTCAATCAGTTAGGGGTTGGGGTTTGTTGACAGGTTTGTAAGGGTGTGTGGTGATGATGGTTGGTGGCATTTACAGTAATAATAAGTGCCTGACTTTACCAGTGAGGTTTTTATATGCACAGCAACCAAAGCAAAACACATTGACAATCAATCCAAATCATTTTAAACAGTGTTTAATGGCAAGAAAGATGTTGGTATGGGCAAATCATTTAGTTGTAGGGAAATTGTTTATCAGGTTGGTGAGAGATAGGTGACGGGATGATTCAGGAAAAGCTGGAATGGTTGGTCGTATCTTGGCTGTGGTGTGATTTAAGACACTGTGGCTCGCTTAACCAGGCCAAAACATTGAGGCACAAGTACTTACTGATAGAGGTGCTGGCCGTGGAGCATTACAGCTCAAGAGCTGCATACAGCTTGCCTGATTTGTGATGGTTTGTCCAATAGGAAGCTTCGGCCCCTGAATTATTTAACAAGGGGTTAAAGGAGCCAAGGGAGGAATAGGAGGTCATAGTCAAAAGGGCCAAACAAAGAGAAAATTTTAGATATTACAAATGAATATTGGAAATTTTTTCTTTATTAACAATGCCATGTTCTCTCTGGTAGGTTGAAATGAAATCTGATGATAATGCACATAACAGATAATTGTTAGTTACACTACTGAGAAGGAAATTATATGTGGTTCGATGGCATACTATTTCAAATAATGTGACCCAGTAAGAACAGAAAAAAATAAAGTCAGTAAAGTCTGGGAAGTGGCTGGAGTCCCATAGAAATGTAAAACGATTATTTAATTGTGTTGTATCCCAGAAGCCAGGTATCATTCTGAAGCTAAATAGTTGTACAAGGGACTTCATTTTTTCTACATCGATGGGAGATACAGCAGTATACCATACTACACCCATATAGTCTGCAACAAAATGAACCAAGTCACTGGGTTCATTAAAGGATATATTATAAATACATGACTCAGATTGGTCATAATGTATCATTCTTCTATAAAAGTTGTTTCAACATGATTTCTGACAACAAGCCAAGTCTCAATTCATATGAATGTACTTATTATATGTGTTTATTTATATGTAATTACATCTTATTCACTGGGAGTTGCATGATGGATTTGTTGATATGATATGATTTGTTATTACGAAGTTTTCCATAAGGAGATGATTTTTTTTTTACATAGCGTGTAGTCATTTTCATTACACATCCATATGTAACTCAACATCACACAATGTCAAATGTTACAGTAGTCCTATAATGTAAATGTGAAATGCAAAAGAAACAAAAAGAAGCTGGGTGGCTAAGGCTTAAGGTCATAGAAAATACTTATTGGGGTTTTCTGCCCTCATTATTTAGTCATTTTGGAAGGAGTCTCCAGTGGAAGAGTCTAGATAAACCTTTTAATTTAATTTTCCCTGATTGTTTTTGTAACTTGACAAGCTTAATTTTTTTTATCTCATTCCCCGAAAGTCAGAAACTAGCTGCTATAACACACAAATACGTAAAAATGTCATTCTTTAATACATATAAAATTGCTAAAATTATATGTAAATTAAAATGAAAGAAAACTAAAAAAAAAAAAAAAAAAAGAATGAATGAATGAGTTAAATTGAATTTAAAAAATCTTACATTCAGATTTGTCTTAGTACATCCTGTATGAAGAAGCCTAAAATATGCTGCCCTAAAATGTAAAATGAGGTTGTCTAAATTGTTTAGTCTTCAGGGCACTACAAACCAGACACATCAATTTGTCAGTAACCCAAACAATCCTAACACTGAAAAAAGCAGCCCTGATTCTGGGTCAACAGCAGCTCCATTCAGCAGTAACTCAGTCCTTATGTCATGCTTTATTCATTCCTTAAATTTAGGTCCATCTTTAACAATTTTTGCTTCGGATCATTACGTGTTCAAAATTGGGGCTTGCTGTGGCACCAGTACACACATACAGATAATGATTTGGTACAATCAGAAAACAGATAATGCTGATTACTTATATATACCTCTACAAGGTTCTGCAACAGTTGAAAAATCCCAAAACAGACTTGGAATAATAATAAGTGATCAAGTGCCATAGGTTGTATCATATTATTAATATCACATGAAATGCTTCAATTTAACATTAATATCTCCACTCTTCATTAACTTGCAGATGTTACTGATTTTGACAAGCTTATGGAAACATACGGCGGAACTAAAAGTCATAAAAAGCAATAGCTTCATGAAAAGATTGAGTATGCTTAAAAGCTTAGTAGCCCATGATGGAAAGCTGAGGATCACTAAAGGTCACCCACACACTCCCAGGTAAGCCATGATCTTCAGTACATCTAACCAAGGTGATTTTGTGATTTTGTAGCAAATCATAAAAGTAAGAACTGGGATTAAGTAATGCTGGGGATATAAATACATTTGAGATCAAGGTGATTGTGTAACCTAATCAATACATTTTCTTGCACAGTTGTGCTTGCAAAAGCATCAGAACCAGACACGCAAAGCTGCGCTAGTAATCAGCTTGCAGCCTTAAATTACCTGTAGCCTTCATTTAACATGGGTATAAAGGTACTTGTGGTAAAGTGTATAAATATTTGTTCTCCACATAAATATTCTGAACTGGACTCTAGATGCATTTAAGAACATTTTCTGAAAGGTCCCCAAAGGTTCCTTAGGAGTTACGCAGAGTTAGAAAGACTATTCTCTGTTAGAACTCACTCTGTTGTATTAAAAGTCCTTAAAAAACAATAGATTAATAGTAAATTAATAATAATTTTAAAAAAAACTTTCAAAAAGATTATGAACGATCTCTTAAATTCACAGACAAGGCCCTAAGGTTAGAAAAATTATCCATTTACCTCCTTAGTTTGTCCTTTTAGCAATGACATAAAACAAACAGAAATGTTTTAAATAAAGCTAAGTTCTGGTGTTTGTAGGAAGCAATGTAAAACCACTTGGGAAGATGAACACTTTTTCGAAAGTTAGTATTGTTAACCAAACAAATGAACCCCTTCAAGGAAACTTTTTCCTTCAAAAGGAAAAGTATTTCTTTGCTTTTCTATGACTTCTATGGCATCTAAGGTATACAAATAAAAAAGGTTCTGTCTATACATTGGTCAAGAACTGTCTCGGAAAAAATTGTCTGTATGTCTGTCTGTCTGTCCAACCAGATTTTGTCACAGCATCACACAAAACTGGCTGGACAGATTTTAATGAAACCTTGCCAGTATTTTGGTATTTGCCTAAAGTTAAACCTACACCATAAATGGGAAGTTATGAGCAGTTATGTGCCAGATTCAATAATCTACTTTAAAATGAGCTACTAATAAGCTACTTGCCCAATGTAAACACCTGCACCAATCGATATTAAATAGAAAATCTAAACTGAATATTTTTACTGGGATTACTTAATATTTTCACCACGGAAATAACATCACTGAAGATATATCTTAAATTATTGTAAGAATGTTTTTGGGCTTGTCTGACCTGGGTGAAAATGAGAGTCTCTGAGCTACGGCTGTCTAAGCTCAGCACGAAGCGGATGGACTGGAAGAGCTCCTGGATGCTGGTGCGAAACTGTTCCTCCTCCATGCCACAGGTGGCCCGAGAGTACAGGATCCGTGACTGGACTATGAACTTGAACAAATACTCCAGTGCCTGGAAGCAGAGAGTTTTATAATCTTCATAAGACAATCACAGAGAATATTCTTTAGATTTTATATTGTAATCACTAATATTCTCCATCCACTCATACATTGTCTATATCTACTATCCTGCTTACAATTACAAGGGGCCTGGAGCCTATCCTAGAAAACTTGGAGCATAAGACAGGGTACATCTTGCATTTGGTGCCAACCCATTGCAGGGCACAAGTACACACACTCACAATTATACAGTAGATTACAGGCAAATACAGAGGAAATCCACCATGCACTTAGGGAACATGCAAACGTCACACAAAAGTAGTGAAATTTGAAATCCCAATTCATACAGAAATGTAATATATTGACATATATGAATTTGAAAATATATGTACGTAACATACTGATGTATATGAATTTAGAATATGTGCCTACTATGAAAGGTCCAGCAGAGACAAGCCCTGTTTATGTTTTCAATGTTATGGCTGATATTTGTGTATATACTGTACATTGATTAGCCATAACATTACAATGTAAAACATCATGCTAAATATTGTGTAGGTTCCCCTCGTGCAGCTTGGGCAGCCCTTTCTCATGACTCGCATGACTCCACAAAGCTCCTGGGGGATATGACATGGGGTAGCAGGACGCTGGCAGCGCCTCCATTGGGTGCAGTGGGTTGCAATGTGGGGCCTCCATGGATTTTACTGGTCCAGTGCATTCCATGGGTGCTTGATTGAACTGGGGGATCTAGAAAGATTGGGCCTTGGGTTCTTTGCATTCTAGGCCTTGTGTGGGGTCTGTGGTGCTGGCCACTCCACTGTGGCACTGAACGTTAGTCACTGTTTTGGAGTTGACTATACAGTATATGAATGACTATATATGTACAGTAAGAAATGTAAATATCTTTCTCTGATATATGGACATGTACTGTATTCTATCTCTGTATGGGAACCCTGCAGGTGCGAGACAACATTTCTAATCACTAAGCCATCGTGCCACTCTCCACTGTCCTCCAAAAAAAAGTGCTTCAGCCATCTGCACACATCCCAGCGACATTATATTTATTTTACTCCAAATAAAAAGGGCCAAGAGGCATCCAAGTAGGCTGCTCTACATTATATCTTGGTTGGACATTTCCTCCACAGGGCCTTTAGGGCAAATGTTAGCTGTGAAGACAGACTTGGTTAAAAGTGTGAGCGATCCATGAAATATTCATACAGATCCACTCTGAACTGAATCACTGCTTGACCAGGCCTCATGAATATTACATACTGTTCATCTATTAAGCAGTTTTAATCTCATGAGTGCCAGGAAAGGTGACAACTTTTAGCCACACTATTTGTTGTCTTCTATTTGCATTGCAGTGCATTGTAACTGATGAGCAAGACATGTCCAACATCCCCACCACCCAATCTGACAGGTTGCAATTCCAAGCTCATAATTAAAATGACTCGAGTGGTCCTGTGCCAAAAATAAGAAATCAGTTGAAAGATTAATTGCTTCAATATCTATAGCTAGACTGGATACAAGAGCATACCCTCATCGCTTCTTGAATGTGGTCCTGCCGGACAACCTCTGCTGAACGGTCCATATACCATTTCAGGCAGCGTATAAGCTCCCTGGAAGCAAAACACACATACTATATTTAAAACATTTTTGGGTGAACAACATTTTTAATGAAGCAAAACTTTAAGTATGTCAATTTCAGATCTGTCTGCTTGCTACAAAACAAGAGATTCAGATTATCTCTTTTAAATAAAATAAGCAACAAATAACATACTGTACTGTATATACAATTAGACTAATAGCATTTAATTCATGCACATTAAATAAAACATACAATACTATATGAACAGTTTGACTGCAAAATGAGATATCTCCATTTTGGCAGCTTTGAGAAAAGAAGCAAGAATTACAAACACCTTGCAAATATTTTTGTGCACTGTTTCTTTGAGTCACAAGGGTGTTAAAAAGCACAAATGGCAAAAGTTTATGTCAAAATTATTTTGGTTATCTCAGTATACATTGTACATGATTTTGCAAAATGCTATAAATTAATCTGCAACAGTTTTTCCTAACATGTCAGTTTTTCCTAATAAATTAGATTGCACTTGTTTTTGTGGCCATGGAAATATGGAATTTAATGTTATTAATAGTATTAGTTGAGTTTTAATTAAATAAAATATAACAAAACTGATGTTGTGATTGTGTTTTTCTATTGAGTCAGTAGTAGCGAATTAGATCGGGGAAAAATGTTTTGAGCTTTGTTACACACAAAACCTTTTTTAATTACAAATTTTGTAGATCATAAGAAAAAACTTTTGATTTACAGCATCAACTTCCTCCTATATCAGTTCAGCTTCATTTCAGTTTTTGATGACAGCATCTCATTATGATAGTACTTAAGCACCGTGTATAACATCAGATCAATATCAATCAACCTCATATATGTCTGTGGATCCATAAAGTATTAACAGAATTTAAAAAAGGCATAATAGGCATAACTAGATATACCAAAAGCAACATCTTCCCATACACAACATGTGTATCTAATGTCTCTTGTAGACAATGTGATCGCCAAGATCAATGAAGTGTGTCATGGCTCGCAAATTCTGTAAAACCATTGCTATTGATTGTCCAAAAAATGGAGTTTACATTGTTTTTCTTGCTGTCAGACTGTTTATATATAGCCAAAAGACAGAATCATTAGCCACTAAAGTTTCTTTATCTATTTTAGTTTTTTAATGCATGGCTCATTTTTGTCCCCAAAAATAAGTATTCATACTTATAGGCCAAAGCTCCAGCAAAGTGTTTCTGGATGTAAGTGTCCATCACTGGGCGGAAGTGGTAGTATTTGCTGTCCCGAAGCAGATTGATGATGAATACCTGGTCAGAGACAGACAGCCAAAGCAAACACAGCTCAGGAGGTTAGAGATGTAGTGGGGATGAGGCACAGAGCTCTGATTCAGTCTGAAAGTGCCGTCATGCATCAGCAGCACTGTGATCTCTCCTGACCTCGTTTCAGACCAGCGTGAAGTGCTGGCTGTCAGTTTGAAAAGTACATCAAATTTTCAACGTGACAAGCATTGCAAAGTTATTGAAGCTCAACGCAATTTCATTTTCATGTGGAAAAAAAATTGCAGAAGGAATATGGTATCTAATTTTTATATATTAATAATACAGATTTTATATATGTTTAAAGACATGAAAAGCTGGTTTAGATGTGGTGTGATCTGAAAAGTCTACATGTTATTACTGTTATAACTTCATAAATCAGAGCAAGCTGCTGTATCAAGAGATCCAATAACATAATTCTTTTTATGAATGTACACTTGCACCAGAAATATATACAAATTATTTAAATATGCCAGATAATTGCTGCTCAAACCTGTATACATTATAAAAAATGCATTTAAGATGCTTACATTTTACAAGCACTGTTATAATAATAATAATAATAATAATAATAATAATACAGGGAAACCTTGGATTGCAAGTACCTTGGTCTGGGAGTGTTTTGCAAGAAGAGCAAATGTTTTAAATTAACTGGAGCAGCATTGTGGGTAAGCGTGCACTTGGTGCACGCGTGTCACTCATGAAGTCAACATCCGTGTACGCATATATTGTTTACTATAACATTGTGACCACGTGTGCGTTTGTGTGTGTGTTGTGTTTAGGTTCTATCGGCAAGCTGGTGTGTGTGTCCATGTGTGTGTGTGTGTGTGTGTGTGTGTGTGTGTGTGCACGCTTTTGTGAGTGAGAGTTTCCATGAGAGAGAGAGAGAACATATTTGAATCTCTGTTGGTAAACTGGTGTGCGCGCGTGTGTGTGTAGCCCGCCCCCTCCTCCTCTCTCTGGTCTCAATCAATACAGCTATGATTCTTTTTAAAGTGAAAGTTAATTTGCAAAATTTTTACTTTATATTTTGTATTACTTATTTTTATATAAATATTTTTGGGTTGTGGAATGAAGCATCAAACTTTCAGTTACTGTATTTCTTATGATGAAATTCGCTTTGATATACAAGTGCTTTGATAAACAAGCACGCTTAATAATTATTTTATTGATTTTATAAGATTCCAGATTTTAAAAAATACATATACACAACCTTAAAACATTTAATATCTTTATAACCTCACTTACACAACTGTACATATTATAAATA
>JAOVVA010000001.1:18524131-18542510 GCA_028565275.1 Leiocassis micropogon
TGCCAAGTTGTAGTGTGGACTGGGTATTCCGCTGTGGCGACCCCTTGCCGGGAGCAGCCGAAAGACCAACAACAACATAGATCCACACAATGCCGCTAGAGGGGCAAAACCAAATGGTGCAGCCCGTTCAGCTCAGGAAATGGTGAAACTTGTGGGCGACATGGGGTACAAAATTTTGCCTCATCCCTCATGGAGGATATGTAGAGAAAGACTAACCTCATGACCAACTTTGGTTTTCATTACATTATTTTTCTTAGCAATAACAACAATCTTATGACCGGCCCTCATATTTTTTTCTGCTGACGTTGTTTCTCTCTCTCTACAGTCCAGTAGTATTGCACCATCTGGCCATGAACAAAAAAAAAGAAGGAACTAAATTATCTGGAAAAAATTTAGTATTTGCAGAAGATGCAAGTATGTTGTATGAAGAAGCTATAATATGTTTTTAAAGAAATTTGTCAATTTTCAACCATTTAACATTGTATAACATTTGAATAAACATTTGTTTATTAAAAAAAAAAAGCCTTAGCAATAAAAAAAAATGTGAATCAATTCTGAATCAGGATCAATCAATTTAATTGATTAATCAAACTAACCAAAAAAACAAAAAGTTCCGACCGAGTGAACTGATTATACGAGAGGTATTCCATGAGTATAATCCAAGGTATCCCTCTCTTACCTCTTATTAAGGGCACTATTTGGTGTGTAGAACAAATATTGTACACCCTACATAGCACACTAGCTGTCCATTAAATGCTACTTGGGATTTAGACATTGAATTTTGTGGTGACGACGCAGAAGAGGTTTTCTTCTGATGACTCTTCCATAAAGGCCATACACACAGTATGAATGCAGATCAATTCCTGCTCTCTGTTTTACCCAAATTTTACCCTATTGCCATCTCAGGGAGTTTTTCCTTGCCACTGTCGCCCTCAGCTTGCTCATCAGGGACTATCTGACCATTTTGATTCATACACATTCACATTCCATACAAACTTAAATAATTATTTTGATTGTGTAAAGTTGCTTCGCGACAATTGTTAAAAGTGCTATACAAATAAAATTGAATTGAATTGAATTGAATATTTGTGCAGGTGTCGCTGAATAGTTGAACAGTGTACCACAACTCCAGTGTTTCTGGAGGTCTTTTGCAGTCAAACGGAGTTCTGACTTTCTTAAAATTTAGGCACTACTATTAAATAAAAACAATGCACTACTATTGCTTAAAATATTGCAAAATAATATTTCATGTTTAACTGTATGCCTTTTGGAGATCAGTTCATTTTCCACTTGCTTAAGTATTCACATTACACAAAATTTTGACTAGGGGTGCCCAAACTTTCACTTGCCACTGTGCCTTCAGCACTTGAGCTATGCTCTCAGGCTGACGACCGAATAACAGCCATGCTGATCTTCAGTACAACAGCACTCCTTCTGGTGTGATATTGCTTCATTATGTCACAAAGCAGAAGTTGTGCAAAGCCGCTTAGATAAACATGACAGTTAGTTTTTTTGTACTTCCACAGCCTCTGCAGTCACCAGATCTAAATTCCTTTGTGATGTGGTAGAATGGGATATTCACAGCATGAATGTGCGGCAGACAAATCCACAGCAATTATGTGATGCAATCATGTCAAAATAGACAAGAATTCTTTACAGAAAGGCTGTTGTGAGAGCAAAAAAAGAGATGGGGTGGGGGGGGGGGGGGGACGTTATCGGGGTATTGGTGTTCCTCACCATTATTCTTGTTATGTTCCTAATAATATAGCCAGTAAGAACATCCTGTCATATTGGTAAAGATTCTTTTATATCTTGTGGGCAAGGAGGTTTCAACTTTTTCTTCAGTATAAAGGCACTCCAGGAAGTGTTCTGTTCTATTGTCTTCCTCCAAAATCAAACTGAAAAGTATTGAACGAGTTTAAAGTGGAGAACACTAAAATACTGTATGAATGACATTTAAAAAGCAACGTGGGACACTGTAAGGGGTTTTAGGGAAGTTCATAACACTAGGAACAGTGCACATACTGTACAGTACATGTAAACTAACCTACCCATGATCAGGTATTTTACGCAAAGATCACTTATCCCATGCATTTCCAGGATTATATGATTGATTTAACTGATAGTAGGTACATAGATGTATATAGCTAGGAATTTGCTGTATTATTATTATTATTATTATTATTTTAATGTGATGTAATTTATTAGCAGTTGAAACGGCCAAGAAGGGCTTTCTGGGATCTCAAAGATCGCAATCTCATCACTCATGCTATGTTCATATTACCAGTCTTAAGTGACTTAAATAAAACACAGATCTGTTTTTATGGCTGTCTCAGTACACAAACCTAATGTTTTTCAGTTTGGATCTGAGTCACTTCCATACGTGGTATTACATCTGATATACTGTACAGTAAATCAAATACACGATTATGCGACATGAATGAGAACTGTCACATTAGAATTTGTTAGACTTTTTTCCCTTTGTGCAAGCATACGCCGCTGACATCCTCAGCCAGCACTAGCATTTCATAAAAGGGCTAGCATTATGAATTACAACAAATACAGCTGACTACCTGATTTCCATCCTACAGAGTAAAATCCCAAGCATATTTTTTTTAATTGCATCCATTGTTTGAAATGAATGAATAGTTATGCAAATACAATGTGTTTTAAGGAAGCAAAGACATATCGATGTCCGTATACTAGCCATTTCACAGGAAAGATGCATCCACATTAGAGTCAGAGAAATGTCACGTTTTTGCATTTTTTCACATTTAGCACTTATGTTTTATCTTATCTCATGAACTGCATGATCTAACTATCAGACTTGAAAAACTTTTATTACCCAATCCTTAACCAACTCATTTACTGTAAACGGAATCATTCTTTTGGACTCCTTGTGCCTATTGATTTCCTGTGTAATGTGCTTTGGATTGATTCGAAGTGCTCTACTGCCTAATTCCTTTTAATATCACTGGTGTGCAAGAATAAATCCTGAGCAATTTGAATATTCAGTTGTTAGTTATGAATTAATTACTAAAAACTAAATCTCAATTAATTCAAACCGGAAATATAGTGAAGCAAACTTTATTTTTATTAAAGCACTTTTTGAAAGACAAATACAAATTAATATAAATTAGCAGGAGAAAATGTTCTGACCTTGTACACATACAGCTCGTGACATTCGTCAGATAATGTCGTCCCATCTTCTCTCATTAAAGGTGTGAAAGCAAAACCAAAGAGCTTCTTCTCACCTTTGTCTTTGGCTGCAGAAATAGGAATATTTTTTTTTCTTTACTGCTGTTATCAAGGCAGAACTTCATATATCAAATCATATAGTTGTCCTGAATCTCCTGTATTCTATGTAAGTCTCCCATAGTGCCTAATAACCATTCAAATCACTTACATATAACTTTATTCCCTGAGTTCCCAGTTGAATAACTTGAATTTCGATAAATAATGGAAGAACATACTTGAGCAGTGCCTGAACTCGAAGCGCAGATGGGAGCCTCTGAAGCGGTCGATAGGGATGGGCAGCTTGATCACTTCACTCCAGCGTGGGCTGTTGTTGTGGTAGAGGACAAGTGAACGGTGTTCACTGATATTTGGCTCTCCTGAGCCCAAGCTAATGCAGTCCTAAAGATGAAAAAAAAAGTTTCTTCAGATATTAGTAGTTTCGAATTTGATTTTAATTTGAATTTAATTTCCAAAATATACCTTAAGAATCTCTCCGTCGGCATACAACACATACACTGTGACCTCGATGTTCTTCTGTACGCTCTTCCCTCCTCTCTCAAAGTCGCCTCTTTCCAAAGTGAGGTACAAATCATTACGGACATCCCCTAAAACATCAACAACAATACGTGATCATGTGAAAATAATCAATAAAGTTTGTTATATCACAGCATAAAAAAAACATTCTATGCAAGTAAAAGGATTTCATGCATGAAGCACTTCATTTACTTTATTTTATTAACGCTTAAAGAGTTGGACGGTAAACATTAAAAAATTTCACAAGGCGAAGCAGCTTGATTAACATTGACAACATACAGTAAGCTTACTTTAGAACATGGCGTGTTATTTATCTACACAAGACAAACTCTATTATAGAGGCAAATACAGAATGTTTGGATTAAAAAAAAGGATTTGCTTAACAATTTAGTGCAATGCTAATACAGTGTAATACTCTGATTAACTATTAAATCAACATGTCCATGTAATTCTGCAAAGTCTATTTTATACCTCTCAAAAAATAAGAAATATTTATTATTTCATTTATGTAATAGGTATAGGCGGAACAGTTTCTTAGTGGTAAGAACCGCTGCCTTGCACCTCCAGGGTCCGGGTTCGAGTCCAAACTAATGTGTGCATGGAGTTTGTGCATTGAGTTTGCTTGGTAGGTTTCCTCCCTGTAGGGGTATTTCCTCCCACAGTCCAAAGACATGCAGATTAGGCTAATTGGCGTCCCATATTGAACGAGTGTGTGAGTATGTGTGTGCCCTGCAATGGATCGGCACCCTGTGCATGTTGTGACCCGCCTCATGCACAAAGTCTCCTGGGTTAGGCTCCAGGCCCCCTGCAACCCTTTATACAGGATAAAGTGGTATAGACAATGCGTGAGTGAGTGTACAGTAATAGGCACGTGTACAACATTTGTCATGCTGTATGAGAAAATCTCATTAAAGTCTCGGCCAAATTCTCTAAAACATCCTCTTTGGTTACACTTGTCCCTAGAGAAAATGTTCTGCCTACATTATTAATCACACTACCAAGCTCAACTCATGGCCAAATTATTATTTTATAGTGTATGATTTTCGTATGACTTAGCTACAAAAATATAGTGATGGTCGACTGGTGTAAAGGCAGCTTAAAAAAGAATAATTCTAATCAATCATCCTTAAATTGAGCTGTTCCGGTGTGAAAAAAACATATAATAATTACATAGGTAACAAGCATATTAAATGAAAAATCGCAAGATTCACATGCCACGTTGTACTGTTTTTGCTTGTCCTTCACACGCCTTACACATGCAATTCGACTAAACACTGCATTACCATAATACAAGATGTCAGGGCTAACTGTTATGTAATATTACTGATATCACTAACACAGAGCATACAAACTGCTTTCAGCAACTCAGTCCATTTATTCCCACAGAGCACAACACTACTCCTCCGCTTCTTTCCTTCTCAGTGTGTGGGAGCTCTGTGCTAACCTCACACTAATCTCTTTCAAAATGTTGACCCTTTGCCCCTCAGTCTCTCCTAGCTGTCAGAATGCCCTGAGCAATTTGCATTTTGTTTTCTGGTGGTCCAGCATTGTGTTTCCAAGCAAACTAAGAATTATACAAAGAAAGAAAAAAAACGGCAGTTACTAGTCATTGAGCTGTCAGTAATGTAAATAGAAAGCAAATTAATTGTGGTAGTAATGTAAGCTTTCAACATTCGGATGTTTGCCCCAATGAACACATTCTCCAGGGGGATTTCTATGTATTATACATAGATTATAGATCAGATTACTACAGAAGGCCACGTAAGTCTAAAATGAAGATAAACTAAAGCTCGTTGAAAATAAAACAAAAAAATAATAATTACTTCCAACACTAACATGAATTTAAGTTTTATGAAGGGCTGGCTAATAAAACATCGCAAAAAAAAAAACAGAATCATGATTAAGATACAGTTTATGTTGATAACTACAATATGTCTACAGTAATAGTCCTGACAAAGAAATTTGTGAACATTGTCAGTTTTTGAATATTTTTTTTTATTTAACATTATTTTAATAAGGTATAAGGGAAGCTAGCTTGTATTGTTTTTTAAGGCAGGTAAAGCATTTTGGTTATGCTGAATGCTGTGTGATTGGGACAGACGAGTTGTTGCTGCTGAGGTTGTTACATAAATGACCAATTTTTACATTAAAAAAGTATATTTGGGCACTTTGCAGCCTGTTACAGAAAAAAAATTTCTTCCCATTTCTTAAATTTAATCTACAGCATTTAATTTGATTCAATATAAAGAAGTGAGAGGATGCTCAAGATTTTTTTCCATGCCTCCAGTACTGTGCATGCATTAGATCTGTAATGCATCATTAACCTAAAGTAGGTGTGGCCCAAACCGTTGTATATGAACACTGAAAACACTAGAAAACATAGGTAGAAGTGTCAGTATTCTCATTATGTAAATCCTGGCTCTGACCATTCTTTAACCTACATTGTTCAACATCATTGTGTTTGAACCTGCTGTGCTATGTTCTAAATTTCACATCTATTTGCCTAGCTCCATTGCAAGAAGCTTACTTTTTAAAATTTATTTTTGCAAAATCCCGGAGGATGACGGCGTCAGTGGCAAGGAAAAACTCCCTGAGATGGCAATAGGAAGAAAACTTGAGAGAAACCTGACTCAACAGGGAACCCATTCTCATTTGGGTGATAACGGATAGCAGGGATTGTTCTGCAGTCATACTGTGTCTTAACCAGATTCCCAAAAAATAAAAAAAATTAAATATCTGTTGAGAACACGCTATCTGTTCATTTTTAATAAAGTATACATACGAAACTGTATCCCTAGATACTAAAACCTAAATATTATCTGAATATCACTTAGCATTTACAGCTCTATCCCAATTAAGGAGCCATTCATATCTGCGGAAGTAATGTGTGAAAACAGGAACCACCGCAGCTTTTTTCAACAGATCGTAATGCACCACCTGTTTTGTTTGCAGAGAACACATCAGTCACAACTGCACTGCTGAATCCAACAACCAAAACACTTGCCGTCTGAAACTGCTGTGCAAAGCTGTAATCATGGGAAGTTTCCACCAACCAAATTCCACATGCTATGTCTTCAGGTATATGGGACGTATTGGTTTTTATCTTATAAACGATAATTCTGATAAAGAAGAAAGAAAACAGAGATGGAACACATGCAATGTACTGTAGGTTTAGAGCAAAATGATTGGGGAGGGGCGGGGGGGGCTCATGGGAAACACTAAGTGGTGACAAAAAATTCCATCGGTTTGTCTTATCCACTGACAGAAGAATGGCTTATGATAAAAATTTTATCTGGGAGACACAGACTAGCTCTCTCTCTCTCTCTCTCTCTCTCTCTCAGTGTATGAGATGCTCCATTTCGAAACGCTTTGTACTATATTAGAGTCTCTCCTTCACTGGTTCCGTGCTATTCTGGTCTATCAGATCCATACAAGGCTTTTTGCTCAGACAGCTTGGCGATGTCTTCCACTCACCTCACCAATTCCACTGAATCAAAATGAAAGATGATGAAGATAAATATTCCAGCAATGGGGAAAATACAACTAAACAGCAAATATCTTTTAAAATGTATCTCCTTTCTTCTCAATGGCACGCTTTAACTGTTGGAGGGAAACTGGTCAAACAATCCAACCATGGTGCAGCCAAACAAATTTAGAGTAAATAAGTTTCTATATTTCAGTAAATATTTCTAATATTTCTGCATCAAAGTGAAGCTACTGAAGCTACAAATTATTTAATAATTTAACAAAACACACTGGTTATAACATACAATGAACACTGAGAGATGTCACTGATTATCTCACCGAGAATCTACTGTATCAAGGAGTGGGATATGTCAGGCAGCAAATGAATGGTCTGTTCTTAAAGTTGATGTGTTAAATAAAGTTTAAGTAAAAATAGGCAAGTGTAAATATCTGGGAAACTTCGACATGGTCACATGAAACTCCAAAACTGCCTTATATCTTATGTCCATCTTGTTCATTTTACTTTGACATGCACCTACAGTACCTAAACATTGTTTCTGACCAAGTACATCCCTTTATGGCAACAGCATTCCCTAATGATTATGGGCCTTTCAGGAGAATAGTGTGCCCTGACAGTCTACAAAAATTTTCAGGAATGGTTTGAGGACCAAAGAATTCAGGTTGTTGGCCTTGCCTCCAAATTACCCAGACCTCATTCAGATCTAACGTCTAAATTCTAAATCTAATTTAAGGAGGGGCCACAGCTTACAAAACTTAATGTATCTGCTACTAACAGCATGGTTCCAGTTAGCAGAGAACATTTCAGATCTCCGACCAGAAAGAAGAAAACATGTGGTCCATTGCATGAATATTGGTGTAAGACACTTTCTAGAATTATGAATGGTGCGATGTAGGACAATTCTGTGAATGGAAATGCCTTTTTGATGAGAGAGTTCAACAGTGAACAGCCAGACTATATTCATCTGATGCACCTTGATGCAGAGTCTACAACAGCAGAAGACTACATTGGCTTCCACTTCTGTCAACCAAGAACAGAAAGTTGGGGTTGCAGAGGGCCCTGACTCACCTAAGTTGGACACAGTCTGAAAAAACATTTAACCTAGTCTGGTGAATCTCCTGTAGATTTCTGCAGAGACACGGATGGTAGAATTTGGTGCCAACAGAATGAATCCATGAACCCAACCAGCTTTGTGTCAACAGTCCTAGTTGCTGGAAGTGGTGGAATGATATGGGGAATGTTTTCTAGGCACACTTTATCCATCATTACTTATATGCCACAGCTTTCGTGAAATTAACATCAGACCTGATTTAAGGCCAAACAATGCATGTGCAGAGACCTTAGTCACCTCTAAGTCAATCGGAGAGCACAGATAACAGATAGATGGCAAGGTAAGGAGAACAATAAGTCAGAAATTGACACGTTTAATGTTTTCTTTCACAAATTAAAGATTCTTCCTCATCTTATGTTCAGTAAAATCTGTGCGAGTAAATTTCCATTAAATTTTTTTTTTTACAAAATTACATTATTATGCATAGCAGGCATGATTGAAGATTCCCAAATTGTTATTTGATTATGTATCGTGTGACTTTAAGAGATCTATTTGTACTGTTGCTGGCTAACTTATTCATCTGCTAATAATGATATTGGGTTTTTGACAATAAGTTTATATAAGTTGACAATAAGTCAACTTATAATACAATAAGTTGACAATAAGTTCTTTACATGCCAAGTTACCAGCTAAGAATCCACTAGACCACCTTTGGGATGTTGCTGAAGGATAGATCATCTTTTGGAGTCCATGCCATGATGAATTGAGAAGATATAGTCAAACCAAACCATCTGGCTTCAACTCCAAAATGCCACACTATTCCTTATTCTGATGATTGATGTGATATACTGTATATTTTCCACTGCACCTCCGCCATATTATCACCTTATTAGGGCATGAAATTAGTTATATGGTTGTTCCTAATCAAGTGAATTCACATACAGTAGATATTATTATATAATAATATTATACACCTGGAGATTTTAAAGGACTTCATTCTTTGGTCTGCTGACAAGTTTTATGGTTATGCTGATTCACTTTTCCTGCAGGACTTGCAGGACACTGTCAAAACCACCAATAACTGGTTTACTGACCATGATATTACTGTGCTTTATTGGCCAGCCAGAGAATCTATGGGGTATTGTCAAGGGTAGATGAGAAACACCCAAAGCAAAATTACGGATGAGCTAAAGGCTGCTATCAAAGCAACCTGGTCTCCAATAACACCTCAGTACTGCTATAGGCTGATGGTCTCTGTGCCAGGTCGCACTGATGCATGTAAGAAGTACTGTGTGAGAGGACAATTTTTATTTTTGATAGCAATTATTTGACAGTTTAAAAGGATCTCCAGTGTCAGTTGTAGCAGTCACATATAAAGCTGTAACATTAATTTTTTTTTTAAGTATTAGGATGAGAGGCTTTGTTGTTTCTCATTAATACGTTTTGTTTTTGTTTTATTAGCTTCAACACTGAGAAAGCGGAGAGGCAAGTGAGTAACTGAGTAAAGCTGCTAAGACACAAGTGATTACAGTATAAGGTTCAAGGCAATTAAATATATAGATGGATGGCATGCTACCTTCTTAAATAAAAATGGTGTCATAGGCAAATTTTCTATTTCTAAAATATTCAAGTACTTCAGGGTGTGCTGTTATTGAAAATAAGCTACCTTAGGAATTCCATTCCATTGTAGATTTTCTATAATTGCATGCCCCACCCTTATGCCCCACCATTTTATTCATTATACACCAAGTCTGAAATGCTCCCAATTTGCTTTTATGTTAGTTCTCATTTTAAAATTCAAACTATGCAACTGATTCAAGCTCTAACAGCAAACAGGGTCAGGGTTAAATGTGAAAATAGAGTTAAGAACACATAAAGTGAACATTAGATATAAAAACTGCACTACTGTTAATAAATTAATATTTGGCAAAGCAGCAGAGACAAACTTAAGCTTGTGCATCACACTTACAATCATCTATCTTCATTTCTTAAAGGACACAGAGAAAGAAGAATTGGCAATGCGAAGGGAGAGAAACACACAAATATCATTTAAGAAAAGGAAAGAAAAATCCATAAAGATGAGTAAGTTGAAAGTGCTTTCCTGTAACAAAACATCAATTTATGTGTTGTGGCATTTCATGGGGTTTAAAAGATTTATTTGAATTAGATATTAGACTTTATAGTGTTTCTTTGGCGATTCAGTCATAAATACATGCGAACGCAGATCAACCTTCGAAGGAGGCAGGTTAGTAAGAAAGTGTTCTGTCCAAAGAATAGCTAGCTATGTTATATAAAACGTAAACTTATTTCAAACTTATTTTAAAACAACTCAGATTAGACTAAGGTAGCTAGCAAGGTGGATTTTTGATCGACAGATTGAGCCATATTGATAGTCTGAGATAGCTGGCAAATTGTATCAGCAAACAATAGCTAGCTACGTTGGATTAGCATCCTCAGTCGTAAATATATTAGAAACTCAAATAATAAGACTTTTATATTACTTATACAAATTGTAAAATTCTGCTGACTGATACTGTACATTTCAACCCTTCATGGGGATGGTCTCTTAAAGGATGAAGGAAGACCCCTCCCTTAACCCCAAGGCATTAATATTACTGAATGGTTTAAAGAGAGAGAAAATGTTATAAATTAAATGATGAAATTTAATGCTTTTCATGGTCACCAGAACTTGACAAGTTTTGGAGTAAGGTATTAGACAACATTCTCCAGAACCATCATTAAATCAAATCTCTTCTGACAGCCCGACACCTTAATTATGCACTTTATGGTGTTTTTTTTTTTTTCTTCTTTTATGTAGCCCCCAGCTGTATATCTATTGGCACATAAAGTATACTAAACACTAGTTTAGGCTATGCTAAAAAACTTTGATATTAGGCTATTAATCATGCTATAATTTTATTCTGGTTCAGGCTTAATCCTGGCTAATTATTCAGACTACTAAATTACTCTTCTACTTTAACTTTAACTTTTGTCATTTACTATTACTGCAATCTTTCTTGAGTCAGGCTGTTTAAACACAAACACTGAAAAGCCATTATGCCAAATTAATTATAAAAGCATCACTCTAATGGCAGACTTACTGTGCACTTTAATACTGTTTGTCATGAGTTACTTCAAGTCAGAACAGAAACATAACTTGGAAACATATTACAAAAGGTACGCGGGCCCTTGACCAGGCTCACCTATACAAGGTCTGTCCAGAATCTTTGTTGATTGCAACCATACACACATTTAACATTCTCAAGTGTTCTTCTGGATACAGTCCACTCTGCTTGGCTGCCAGGTTGCATCAATGTTGTCCCAACTGTTCTCGTTACATTAACAACGGCTGGACATTTTTCAGACAGACCCTATACGTTCTTGTTGAACAGTCTATTACAGATTTAATCTCTTGGCTGTTATAAAAACTTTCACTCTTCTGAGGAAGCTTTCTACTTGTGAAGTGTGGCTGTGGGAATCTGTTCATTTAGACACAAGAGCATAGGTGAGATGAGGTCCTGAAGTCCAGAAAAGAGGACTGGCACAGTTTGTATTCCACTTCATCTCAAAAGTGCTCAGTGGGGTTGAGGTAAGCACTCAGTGCAGGCCACTTGAATTCTTCCAGTCCAGCATTGGCAACCCATGTCTTCATGATACTCGCTTTGTATGGTATATGTGATTCTCTTATACCTGTTTCATACATACAGGAGTTTGATGAGAAATCCCACAGAGTAATGTTGGCAAGTATTCTTGAAAATTTCCTTGAAGTCCTGGGCTCTCATAGTTTTCTCATTAAACTCCCCAAACTTCTCTTTAATCTACAGAATTATTGGACTATTATCAATTCTTTCTGTGGACTTTTCATGGAAAAAAAAATCTTTTGTAACAGTTTCCTGGCTCTCGTAGACTCACTCCTGATGGACTCCTGGCTGAGTCACGAGGCTCACCTGGCTCTGTCAGATGTCATGGACACAGGACAGTGACGGTGAGATTGAGGAGTAACTGAGGAGATTGAGGGGTAATCAAGGAGAAGTTCAGCGAGAATGTGCTTTCTACTTGACGGAAGTCCTGGTGAGATTGCAAAGAATGAGGAAAGCATTTTGGAGTGATCTACTGTAAGTAATCCTGGAGAGAGTTGGAGAGATCAGTCTGGGGCAGCGGGCACATACGGCACTAGTGTCATTCTCTCATGCTTCACTCTTGATGCCCTTGCCAAGCTCTCCTCGTAGTCGCGGGCCTCACGTGGGGAGAAAACCTCACCTCTCCTTGTTTCCCTACCAGCGCTCTACATTCTCAAGATCAGTGGATATTCCTCATTCTTGCTGTACATTTGACAAGAACTCCTTGTTTTGTTAGTCAAAGCTTTTGTCAAATCCATACACTCACAGCAGAATGACCATTTTCAATTACCCAAATCGCTCTCTACGAGATTACTCGTCAGACTTCTGTATGTACAAAAGGGGCTTTAGGTTCAGTGAAGCAGAATTCTCAAATTCTTAGAGAATTCTTAAAATAATTACAATTGTGTGCTTGAATCTTTGTGGGAACAGTTCAGGGAAGGCCAGCATATGGGGGTGATGGTCATGTGTAAACATACGTTTGGCCATATTCTCAGAAAACACAAATCTTGTATATACCATAATATATAAGGTAATTAAATTCAAGCCCCTATTAGAAATGCACACATAAATAGTACATGATGCCTGGTTTATGGTTCCTCCAGGCGTTGCTGACTTATTGACCATTTAACTTGATGCCTTGGCTGTGATTTTAAATTATGTCTTTCAGGCTAAAGATAAGAAATATTAATGCAGGTGTTTATGGCTCAAATTGATATTGAAATTGAGATTTTTCAGATGGGCATGCATAATTGACAGTGCTGACTAGAATATAGATTGAGAGAAACACATATCCATTTAAATTCATATCCATTTAAAGGGAAAAGACCCCACAATTGGTAGAAGAGTGCCTTGGTCCAATCAGCGCATAGTGATTTCCTGTCAGATGGAGTTTTTCAATCTGGGGATTTGTGGCAGGATGTGTGTGTGTGTGTGTGTGTGTGTGTGTGTGTGTGTGTGTGTGTGTGTGCGCCATAACTCCAAATGTTGTGAGTCACAGATCTTGAAGTATACAATGGTATAAATAAAGTTAGACTTAATAATAGTATAGATGTCTTCTCAGGGCTGGCTGCTGAGTCACAGGGATTGCGCTTTTTAATGGTCCATCTCCATTTAAACAGTGGGTCCAGAATAGAGTGCACATCCAAAGAAAATCACCCTCTCTTTCCTTTTCCCTTAGATACATCAACTTTTTTCTTTCTGCTTTGGGATTTGTTATAACACTAGTGAGAAAGCTTGTGTAATGGTGTTTTATGATTTTTACATAATCTGACAAATGTAACAGCTGAAATGGAACTTAATTTCACTGTACTGTTCAAAATATACTACAGGTATTACATTGATATCAATGATTTCAAACAAAAATATGTCTTGTATGCATATTCTGAGATGTTCAGTCGACATTGTGATAGTTGTTTATAAAATAAGTGTTCCAAAAAAAATAAATAAATAAATATATATATATATATATAGGTTGCCTCAGGATTTATGAAAATAAAAAAAAGAAAAACAGCTACAAATTATAGAAATAACCAACATCAAGAAATCAGATCATGAACGCAGCTCTATTTGCCACTGAGGTACCTCTTGGTGGGATTTACAGGAATGCAGCTCATAAGGCTCAAGTTTCTTTTTTTAAGTTTCTTTTTTTGGGGGGGGATTTTTTCCAGAATTTCTCCCTAATTTAGTCGTGTCCAATTCCTCCCCATCACTGGGGGGCTGATTAGACCTAACATAAAAATGAGTAACTACCTACTCTACTGAGTAAGATATAGCATTTATTATACAGTGAACACAAATACATTTACATTACGGCATTTGGCAGACACCCTTATCCAGAGTTACAATTTTATCTCATTATATATATGAGCAGTTGAGGGTTAAGGGCCCAACAGTGAACTCAACTAAAATCTTATAAATTGAACGCTGTCTCTCATTCATTGTAGTTTTTAAATAGGCACAATTTTCATAAAATGTAAAAAGAATGCAATAATTTACATAATGTGTTTAAGGGAGAGCCAATTTGGAAAAATCAAATTGCATTGATGCTCCCTTGTAGGTTTTTGTAGTGCATGAATGTCATATTTTTTGGTGCTGTTGTGTGTATGATTGTCTTCTTAATTTAGTCTTGTCCAATTCTTACTCACCACTAAAGTACTGTACAACAGCTACAAATCCCGGAAGGTTGAAGCCTACCAAGCACTTTGTCCAAGACACATTAGATCACAAAGCATTTTTTTTTAAAATGTGGCATCATTCCGATTTAAACTCAATCTCCAGATGATAAAGTGAATGCTTTCCTGTTGCACCAGAATGATTACATACTGTAGCCCTGTCCATGTTAGAAGAATACACATATATTTTTTTATTTTAAACTTAGGTATCAAAAAGGGCAAAAGGACGAATAGACCTCTTTAAACTCCTTGCACTCTACTTAGCCGTTCAGACATGCCACATCAGAGGTCTCACCTGGCATGATGACATCTGGGAACCCAAGTTTGCGTGTGATGGCGACACCACGGTTAAAGATCATAGGATTCTCCCTACGGATCTGTTCTGTCTCTCCTCGGAGAAGCTGCAGGGAGATGATCAGTCCTGCTCACATACAGAGAAGGGGAGAAATGGAGAAAGGTTTAAGGTTAACCAGGCTTTCCCTGGTACTGGGGAAAGTCTTAAATCTTAGATCAAAAGAACATACTGAGGTGAGAGGCTTGAGCAGGAGAAGAAATAAGTACCGTAATCACACATAAGAGCATAACAGTTCAGTTGCTTCACAACATTTCAGCTGCTCTAGAGAGTGTACTAAAGTCTTACAGTTTTTTCTTTTTGGAAACTAGCCTAAGGAAAAAGAAAACAGGAAGCATGTGCAGGTCTGTGGTCTCACCTTATATTAGGAGTTTCTATCTCTTCTTATTTATCTTGACAAGATGATGTATTAAGTACGTCCCACACTTAAAAATTTCATTCAATCACATTTAGCTTTAATTACAGCACACACTTTGTGGTCAGTTCATGTGTGAAAACGATTCCTCATAACTCTCAGAACCACTCTTTTACAATTTGAGTGCTGTCAGGGATGAAAACTACATTGATGTGATAATCTGGTCATTCACCACATTCAGGTCATCATTGACTTACTTTTATTGCCAGATAGTGTTGCTGAGCCTAGACAGGACCGAATGAAGAGTTCTTAACCCAGTTCCAGTCATTTCAAATCTCCTTAGTTGTTTCCTTTGCTTGATGCAGTCAATAATTTGACCATTCAGAAATAGTGGCTTATTTGGCCAGACAGTGTATCACATCTTATACACAGTACAGCTCTTGATATTAAGAAGCATGCCCCTAGAACTTTGAATTCCAACTGTTTCACACATGGCAAAAATGCACAAAAAGACAGGACAAGAAGACAAAACACCATGGCTCCCATCTTCAGAATGACTTCATGCTAGTGTGGCAACTCTTGAGTGCTAAATATTCAGGGTGTTAGATTAAACACAATGTATCTGTGAGACACACCAAATGTGAAAATGAGACTGGAGCTGAATCTCCAAAGGGAACTGAAGAGCGCATGATTCACTTACAAACCCTAGGCTTGGTCCATAAGTTTAAAAGCACTAAAAGTTTAGGGTAATCAAACTGCACAGGTTTAAAACTTTTATACATTTCGCAGAGTTTCTAGACAACTATGAGCTAATGGTTGCTCACTAACACATTGAGAGATGCTGAGATGCAGAGTTTGGTTTCGCTCCACAGGACCTTAGCACCAGCTTTATGAGAGCACTGAATAATTAGAATTGTGCACTTTTAGAAACAACCGAGCCCGAGCTAAATGTATTGGTAATTTTGCACTCATTTGTATTCATGGAGTTTAGCTTGTTTAATGAAAGGATATTTAAGTGCATATAAAATATATTCCTGTGGCACATCTGCCACATTTATTTAGTTATTTATTTTAAGAAAGGTTTTCTGTAGTATCTTGATATACAAAAATATGCAAAAACCTACCAAACATTTAATGAAGAGTAACTGCTTACCTGCTTAAGGCCAACACTGAATTAAATGTTCTGCTGCAGGTTGAATGTAAACTCATTTTCAGTAAACTTATTTTTCAAACACAACCTGTCTATAGTGAGGTTAATTACTCACTCACTCACTCATCTTCTATACCACTTTATCCTGTATTCAGGGTCGCGGCGACCTGGAGCTTATCCCAGGAGGCTTAGGGCACGAGGATGCCAATCCATCGCAGGGCACACACATACACACACTACAGGCAATTTGCGAACGCCAATTAGCCTAACCTGCATATCTTTGGACTGTGGGAGGAAACCGGAGTACCCAGAGGAAACTCACCAAGCACGGGGAGAAAATGCAATCTCCATGCACACAGAGACCGGAATCGAACCCGGACCCTGGAGGTGCAAGGCGAAAGTGCGAGGTTAATTACATAAATGGAAAATACAAACTCCGTATGTCTAAATATTGCAGATCAGCTTCCACGCTTGTCTGAGGTGTAAAAGTTGAAATGATGAAGGAAAGTGGAAACAGATTTTTTGGAATCCATTATGTCAAAGCAAAAGTGTATTTCTACACAAAAATTACAAGCCACTTGGCTGGCAGAGTGGTAATTCTTCTCCTCGAATGTCTGTGGTTGTAATGGAAACTGCAAACATCCTTTATTAAAACGTCTACACTCATCTATACCCAATTTCCCCAATTTAGATCTTACCGTAATATATTTTATGTAAAAGTACTATACTATACTGATTTGGAGAATCATATGTAGAGTTAAATAATTTTCTCTACATACAACAGTCAGTCATACATTGCAACAAAAACATTATGCCTAGTATTGTGTAGATTCTCCTTGGGCAGCTCTGAACCCTCGGGTCATGACTCCACAACATCTTTAGGGATAGGCTGCGGTGTCTGGTATGTGCATAACAGACCCTTTGGGTGCTGTGGGTTGTGAGCTGGGGCCTCCAAGGATTTATTGTACTTGTTTGTCTAAGGCATTCCATGAGTGCTTGATTGTATTGGGATCTTTGTATTGGGAAATTTGGAGGCAGAGTTGGCGAGCTTGGGCTCTTTGCCTTTTGGTCCTTTTGGTATATGGCAGGCTGTGGTGCTCGGGGTGTTCTGGTGCCTTTCTTTCATGGCCAGCATTGAATTTTTTGTGATTTGTGCTACATCAGTTCTTCTGTGGGATCAGACCAAATACAGACCAAACACAGGCACAAATAAGCCTTGGGTTCCAATGATTCTGTCACCATTGATAAGTATGTTAATGTGTTAATGTTATGGCTGATCAGTGTAAAACAACAATTCATTCAACTGAGTGCATAGTAAAGTAGTACATTCATTATAAAATACTACTTATAATAAAACACCTAAACTTAATTAAGCCCATGCTAAATTTTGTCACAGCCATTTTGAGACATTTTCAAGAAACTGTATTTGACCTCATACAAATGAAATAGGTTACGTTTTTAAATATTTTTTAAGTACAGTGGAACCTTGGATTACGAGCATAATTCGTTCCAGAAGCGGGCTCGTATTTCAAAACACTCATAAACCAAATTTAATTTTCCCATAAGAAATAATGGAAAGTTACATTATTTGTTCCACAGCCCAAAAAAATAAATACATAAAATTTATTAGCACAAAATATAAAGTAAAAATAAAACAAATTAACCTGCACAAAGTAAAAATAAATCCCGACAGTTAAGTGTTTTCGTTTGTGAGCGCAGGCGCTGTGTGTGTGTGTGTGTGAGTGAATCTAAAGTAAGCTCCCCTCTCCCCCTTCTTGTCTTACACAGTGACCCTTCCTCCACTTTTTTCACACACGCGCGCGCACAACGAAAACGCTGGTTTATCAGAAAAATAAACAAGAAATCTCTCTAATGACACTTGATTGAGCGACACACTAACAGAATCACTGCTGTAAAGTAAAAA
>JAOVVA010000001.1:18542610-18556859 GCA_028565275.1 Leiocassis micropogon
TCTCTAATGAGACTTGCTTTTGCTTTACACGCGCGCTGTACACACACGCATACAGACACAAAATTAAATATGTTTTAATATTTACACACACACATGGTCACAGTGTTATAGTAAACAGTACACACGTGCACGGATGTTGATTATAGCAGTGAGAGACATCTTACACCCTGCTGTCCCTTTTTTTTATCAATAAAAAGTCACAAAAAAGATTGTATTGTTCTTAATCTTTTAGTTGTTTGGAGAGCTATATTTTAAGTGTGTTGCTAGCCAACTAGCTATTTATTACAATTAACCATGAAATGAACCTCCATTGTGTTATAATATATTGGAAAGCTTTGTTGAACTCGCTTTATCCTGTGCTTTTATTATTATTATTATTATTATTATTATTATTATTATTATTATTATTCTCTTGTCACTAAATCCCTGGAATATTAGCAAATATTTCAGAGTGTATGATGATGTACCTTCATCATGAAGCAACATTTCTGAAATGACAGCACCTCCGGTATATATTTAAAGAGGTTATAAAATATTTTGTCACTTTTGATTCTGAACGCTTGACTCTCTACTAGAGCAGGAGAAACACCGAGTCATCAAAGCTCCCTTTTCAGCTTCAACTATTTTACAGTCTTCAAGAAGTTGTAGTTGAGGATGATGACATACTAGTGAAATATGGTCACTGCTATTCTCTAGATCCCTGACACATATTTAAAGTAAAACCCCTAATTCTAGACACACTTGCCACTTTAGGAGGACATGCAGGAGTAAATGTTTAGGAAGTTGTCTGGGGTGAAAGGTTAGCTAATAAGAGACAGTAATTCAACAAGGTAAATCATGTTTCAGTCTTATTTAGAATAGAAAAAAATATTATATTCTGTTCACAGTGCTTACTGTTAACTATGGAATAAAGCACTGTGGAGTGTGCTTTTAAACAAACAGATCAACACAGGGGTGTTGTGATGTGCAGTGAATTAAAATTGTTACCCTACAGTTGATTATTTTCTGATAACAGTGCTTTAGTCCTTATATAACATAGCACAATTACAAGTAGAGTTCAAGCCAAAATGGGACTTCTGATTGTGCAAAATAAGAGAACACAGTTATGAGGGTAAAAACTCCCTTAATTTCTCTATATAATCCCCTGCTACACTAGCGCACTTAACATCAGGTTTATGACTTTATTCACGAGAAAGTTCATCACCAGTTGCAATTTGACTTGAGTTGGGGGGGGCACAAATTTGACTTTGACTTGGGGGGGGGGCACACATTGGATGGGGTACCAACCTTTCTGAGGGCGTGATCACAAACATATGTCTTTGGACTGTCAGAGGAAAACCAGGGTAGAAGCTCCCTGTGCTTCTATAGAAATTATATATGAGTTGGAAAAATATTCTTAGGTGCCGGTATAGAAAATGAATCACAATATCGTATCGTCTTATCAGCCAGCCCTTTATTTACATTATTTTTTTTTGTTGCATCTGGTAGCTGTAGTGTGTATTGAAAGACATCAACGCATAGTATGGCATTTGCAGACAATGTTGAGCCACTAAAGCATGAACGCTTGGTTTGGTGAGTCAGAGCTCTTATATATGGAAATCAAATTCCAGTTCCCAATGCTGCAGAGTTTAGCATTCCACCTTGTTTAACACACCTGACTCAACTCATCAGCTCATGCATTCGATCAGAACCCAGAGGCTAAACATAGAGAGACTTTACTGAGAGACTAAACATTGATTAAACATACACTAACACTATGATTATTGACATTTCTTATTCCTCCATAAACATGGAAAACATACCATAGTTGGTGCTGGGTGCAGTGTATTTGGTGCTGGACTTGCGAATGATGTTTTCATGAATCTGGTACCACTCGTTCTCATTGTTACATCTGCAGGAAAAATGAAAAAGGGAGTAAATCTATTATGAAGAGAAAAATGGTAATACAGACAGAGGAGAGAGTAAGTTTTAGTCTTGTAACAGACAAAACACTCAACCGAGCGATGTACTGTAAGTAACCGGTCCTTTAAATGGAGTATGAAAACTGCAAATGAGCTGTATTATTGAGCTGTATTGTTTATAATTAAGCGCAGAAAAAAATAATGTCCAGTAGTCTAACTCATTTAGCCAAAATGGGTCATAAACATTTGAAACATTTGATCCAGGAATAATAAATTACTTTGGCTATGTTCCAGGTGTTTAAGAAATAAACTAATTCATTGTAATTAGTCTGAAATCAGGCCTACAGTATTAGCAACAAATAATTACTTATTCATTGTAATTAGTCTGAAATCAGGCCTACAGTATTTGCAACAAATGATGTCCATGACAAAAGCAATACTGACAATAATAAAAAATAAATAATAACACATCTAAGCCTTTTTAGGCTCATTAAAACAAACATGAAAGAAGGGGGCTGGGGCAGTATTGTCAATTGCATTTGCCAAACCCATTAAGCACCATGATGAAACTGGCTCTCATGCCAGGAAAGAAAGACCAAAACTTACCATAAACAGAGGAGAAGTTCATTTAAAGTTACCAGCCTTAAAAAAATCTCCAATTTAGAGCACTTCAGATTGGAGCCATTATGAAAGCTTTACATAACATTTAAGTACTGTTTAAATGAGATTATAATTTTTTTTTGGGACGCCTTCAGTATTGTTTAACAATGTAAAAAGAAATTAAAATCTGAAAAACCATTGAAATAGAAGGGCTGTCCAAACTATTGACTGGTAGCTTAAATTATGGTATTTAATTATTGTTACATGGTGGCTCAGTGGTAGGTGTTTCGCCTGCCATGCGGAAGGCCTGGGTTCGATTCCCAGCCAGTGCCCAAACCCCCCAGCCACTGGATGCAAAGCCAGTCCCAAGCCCGGATAAAATGGGAGGGTTGCGTCAGGAAGGGCGTCTGGTGTAAAACCTGTGCCAAATTGTTGTGCGAACTGGATATTCCACTGCGGTGACCCCTTGTCCGAGAGCAGCCGAAAGACCAACATACATACAATTTGACATATTATTAAAAAAAATCCATTAAATTACCATTATTGTACATAAACATGTACAGTATAACATATTTTTGACAGTATCCTGTTACAAAAGTATATGTTCCACAATACCATGATACTATACTGGGTAGACCCATGTACCAAAGAGTAGAACATCTACTACAGTATATTAGCAAATACGTACCATGGTACTGTCAAAAATATTATAATATTATATACCATGGTACAGAGTAAGAAAATATTAAAGATGCCTTGGCAAACTGTGCTTCGTAATATGACCATTCTACATATCATGTTAACTTTTTATTTTAGGTATTTTAACATAAAATTTTTCTGGCTTGGAATATGCTTAGCTCCCAGGGAAACAGCTAAATAAATGTATTCTTTGTCTTTTTTATTCATAGTTAACTCATTTGAGATAAGAAGGCTCTCTCTGGATTTATTGTAATTGTAATTCATCTAACAACCAGCAGGGCCTCAAAACAATTCCAGACTACTTCTTTAAAGGTGAAACACAACAATCAGTTTTTAGATATTTTCATACGTACAAATAGGTATCTAGTGTGTGAAAGAGGAAAAAAACATTTTCTGCTTTTTTTCTTCTATTTTTGTACTGGCCAGGGCTTAAACAAGCTGTTCAATTCCCTAAATGTGACCTCATAAAACCAGCTTCTGAGGGCTATTTCAGCTGGACCATTAACAGACACACTTTGGGGGACCTTTGAGACCTGTGTTAACTTGTTAAAGAAATAGAAAAAAAAAATCTGGGACCTTTAAGACAATCTGTGTCTTCTATTCTTGTGTTAAACAAAATTGCAGTCTCAAGCACTTCAGAACTTTAAAACTTTAAAACGACAGAACAATAAATGTTTCATGCATCATTTTTCATTTAAATGCATTCAGATGGAAGGAGTTCCATCTGACGTTAAGACTATTATGTAATTCATGCAATGCAAGCACTTACAAGTTCAGGTTTTGTATAGGGAGGCAGGGGTGCAAGCCAAGATAATAAAGCTATCATTAACTTTTGGCATCAGGAGGCAATCTACTGCACTTTACACTGGAAACCAAGTCAGGAAGCACAATGTAGCTATTGAAATTCATAGAAAGGAAAACTTTCTACCGAAGTCTTTTGTTCTGTTCTGGTCAAAATTGCACATTTAAAATCTTAGTAAAAGCAAGTACTTTTTTCCCTATCATAGAACTTACAGGGTACTTACTTTGCTACTTTTTTCTGGAAAACTTAAAACAATGTTCAAGTCATACATGCATGAATAATGGCATATACCCTTATAAACCTTATAAACCTGTTTTAGTTCATGCTACATATTTTCAGATATTCAAAAGCACATTGTTAACAGCAACACATAGACAGGCCTAATGGTCAGTTGTGCTGAAGATATCACAGCCATGCTGATATTGAGTGATATTGATTTTATACAACATTATATATTAGATATATTGTATATCTAATATACTAAATATCTAAATGTATATTAAGATAACGTTATCAGATGTTTGAATGTGGGTTTTGGCAAGCAGCTGCTCTCCGTCCTTTACAGTACTGCGGACGGTACTGACCTACTCTCACCCATGCTGGTGACTAACAGTTAGCATATTGAACGATTGTTAGAATACAGTACATATAGTTAAACGTCCCAGAGTAGACTGTATAACGTGCTGTTATACTCTATGTCACCACTTGTATGTCATGCCTCTTGTTTAATCAGATCACGCAGCCATAATTAACTGTTTTATTAATAATATTATGGGATCCCATTTGTACAAAGAATACCTCCTCCTTTCCATTACATAACCACTATTTAGAACTACTGATACAGGGCAGGTTGTGTCACTAAATTAATGCTCTTGGAGTCAAATTCTCACACTTCCATCTGTAGGATGGAGCAGAAATGGAGATTCATCAGATTTTTATGAATCTATGTTGACTGTCCAGTTGGGTGCCCTCTGTATTCTCAAAATCCTGTTCTTGGCTGACACGACTGGAATTCAATGTGGTCTTCTGCTGTTGTCATCCATCTGCTTTATACTCTGACAAGCTCTATATTCTGAGATGTTTTTGTTCTTATCATGGTTGTAAAGTGTGGCCACCTAAGACTTCATGCGTCCTGTTTATATAGCTAACAATTACCGTACAAGTAATAAGCATAATGTAAGGCATAGCAAGTAATGAAGAGTCACGCCAAGCATGGCAGCATGGCTGCCAAGGGATTTTCATGCTGACTGGCCTGTGATAGTGGCATTAGTGCCAGGTCTGGGGTTTTGCAGGATCTCAAACTGAGTCCATCTGGAAAGTTGTCGTTGTGAGCACTAGATGAGCATCAGAGGTGAAAAGAGCCTGTCACCTACAGAAACTGGGTCAGGACTCCTTTACGCACTTATAGTACAAGGACATGCAAAGGCACTGTCACTGTTACAAATGGAAGACAATCCTTGTTTATAATCTTTTACATGTCTGCGTTAAATTAGGTAGACACACTATGTCAATAGTCGCCAGATAAGGAATATATAAAGCAAAAAAGGTTATGGATGGTGATATGAAAGTAGTGAGAATGCAGGAGCGACCCTTAAAGGAACTTGACTGATAAAGCATCAAGCTTTTTTCTCACTTACACCACTAGGTGTCTCTGCATAACTTCTTCACTCACATATCTCTGACCGACTCATACACCCCCTTTCAGTCTTTTTCATGCATACACAGATCCACATATAGTCCAGAGTTCCATGATGCAATCAATGAATGCTCAGATTTCACGCATCAGGCAACAATGTAAAGTGCCTACTTTTTTTATTTACAAGCAAAGGATTATGCATCCACAATAAATATTAACCATACGCACAAAATCCTTTTTACAATGATCTACTGTGCTCTACTACGTCTCTACATCTTTTATCGTGATTCTCTTTCTCATTCCTGCATCTACAGTAAGTGCACACAAAGGGGAGGGGTTATTGCTCGCATGCCAGAGAGTATAACCACTATCAGACAGCCTCAAGCTCGCAATCGCAGGCTTCCAAAACAGCCTAATGAGCTTGACACGTCGGGTCTCCAGTCCTAATTGTGCCACTACAGCAGCGATAATGCACATGAAGGGTATGAAAGGGTTGAAGGGGCATCAGTGATTGGAAAGTTCGAGGGTTCTATTTCTGAAAATGATCGCGTCTGACACTTCATGTCCAGAATGGTGGCTGGAAATGACTTAACTCGGTATGGCAAGATAATTCAATCAGAGAAGCTAACGAGATGTGACCGCCAGAGTTGTATACATTAGCTGTGATTTTCCCATCCACCTTATGCACCGGAAATGACTTCAGTGGATAAGTTGTAGCTTAAGTTTATCAGATTAGAAAATAAATCCTTATATATTCTTCATGCACTGGAGCATCTCTACATTTGTTTTCTACATCATACACCTTTTTTTTTCTTCTCATATACAGTAGCTCACATGCTACTCAAGATTCAATTCTACATTCCACCACATGTTTTTTTTCCCCCCTTTCTTCTTCTGAAACATGAGCTCGGGGCTTTGACACCACATGATTACATGTCAAAGTGATTGCTAGTCTATCACCAGATTTCCTGTGTGTTGTATGGTTCTCCCCTATTTTTTTCCCCTCCTTAACCATTTCTGCTTATTCCCCAGACAACAAGAAAGCCTGAGTCAGTGCACAAAACAATAATAATAATCTTCTACTACTTATTATTAATAACCAAATTTGGCATAAAATAAAATTAATCAATCAATAAAAATGGAAAATCCATATGTAGAAGTAAAATAAGCGTCACGAATGGGTGGTACTGGCTGCTGATGTTATCGCTGTGGGCATAAAGGGCAGGCATAGGCGCAGAGGGGATGATCTTCAAGAGAGTCTTTTATTCAAACAAAATATAAGACAAAACTTGGAATACAAAAGAAACAGAAACAAACCAACTAATAAACCAAGGGCTCACACTCAGCACAAGAATCTAGAGCTTAACTTAGACTCTTAGTATGACAAGGTTCTTTAGTTCTTTTCACATACATAAATAGACTCTCTTTGCTGTACAAAACGTAACATAGGCCCTATGGCGAAACACGAGGCCCTATGGCGAGACATGGAGAGACTCGAGACACGGAGAGACTCGAGACTGAACGGGTTAGTGGTTATTTGGGTTAGTAGCTACACTGGTTATTGTTACTATGGTTGATGACCTAACCGGGTTAGTATCTAATGGTGTTAGTGGCTAACCGGGTTAGTTCCTGACCTACCATGGGAACAGAGACACAAAAGGCTAAGCACACATGAGGCAAATTCCTACTAGAGGCCAATTCCGCTAACGGCTAAACCTGCTAGCAGCTAAACTCTCACATGGCTAGACAGACGAATAACTAGACCTACATGAAATCTAAACATACACTGGGCTACACTAACACTAGAGAAACACCAAACAGTACTTACAAAGAATCGTGATACAAAACTACACGTCACGAGACCGAATCAGCTCCACTAACACAGAAACACACTGAATGTCATATTATCAAAAAACTAGAGCCTTCTTTTTTACTGGACAAAACTTAAATCAAAATACATATTAAATTAAACAAAACAAAACAAAATGCCCACTTAGTGACAGTAAACATAAACCAACAATGCTCGAACCAGTTTCCCAGAATAACTAGCTATTTATAGAAGATCTAATGTCTCGCCCTCCTGGGATGGCCTTCATGAGAGCCAGTTTCATTATGGTGCTTGACGGATTTTGCAAATATATATATATATATATATATATATACACACAGTACTGTGCAAAGGTCTTAGGCACCATATTATATACTGTACCAATTTTGTCATGTCTGCATAATTATGTACAAAATCATTCCGCATTTCCATATATAACTTAAAAATTAATAAATAAATAAATAACATTACAGGAGAATATTGTATATGCATGGCTGTAAAGAATTTGATACAAAAAAAAAAGAAACAGATTTGTGCAGTTTTATAAGAAAACAGCTGTTAGGTTTTACTGAGCTTGCTGGAGAATATGAGTTCTTCTGGTAACTTTGTCACACTCGCTCCTTTCTATTTTTATGCAAATCCCAGGATCGTACATTAGGTTTTTTGTTTCCATCTGAAAACTGGTCTGTCTTGTACTATATATATTTTTTCTTTATAGCCATGCATATATTCTCCTGTAATGTTATTTATTTATTCATTTTTAAGTTATATATAGAAATACTGAAAGATTTTGTACATAATTATGCAGACATGATAAACATATATAACAAAATTGGTCCAGCATATAATATGGTGCCCAAGACTTTTGCACAGTACTGTATCTACTGTATATATCATGACACATAAACTGAGGTACCATGTGTGCCAGCTTGGCAGAGCTTATCTGTTAAGTTTCTAATAATGAGGTGGTTGCACATGCAAACAAATACCTGTAATGGTTTGATATTTATATTGTCACAGTTTCAAAAACAAAAAGACATGTATGCATATGCTTAGCACGTTTCCTCTCCTCATGGGTCCAGTGTAGCATCAACCACGGATTTTAGAGACACTCACGTGTAAACTTTGAGCACAAAATCTTTCTCCTCCTTTAGCTCTGATATGGTGTGCAGCACATCGCTCATGGCAAGTACGGCACATCCGTACGGGCGTCGGTAATGCACGTGTGGAGGGCCCTTCTTCGAGTCGTTCAGCAGCATTCGCCCTATGCACAGAAAGCACTACATTACCATGTCAGCATACACACACGGAAATGGATGATACTATTACAGCAGAGTCACTGCGGTATGGAGTGAGGGAGTAATGTTCAGCAACAGGAACATAAATCAGAAGCAATGAACTGTGTATCTGAGCTGTCACTGTCTGGAGCTTTCGATGATCTAACACAGCTGATTGCAGGCTACAGAATTCAGGTCAATAGAAAATAAGCTGCGAACCAACAGTGGAAAGCCTTTGTCTAGAAAAAAATAAAGAAATCTTTAGGTTGGCAGAAATCAACCTTTGAAATAGCTGGAAAACATGGGTGGAAGTCTAAAAGACTCAAGGTCTGCTTTTCTGTTAGCTGACATGCCATAATCCATCTGTCCATTATCTATACCGCTTAACCCGTGTATGGTCGCAGGTATGCCAAGGAAATTAGGGGCCACAATTAGACGTGGGCAAAGTACATCAATCTTGTACTTGAGTAAGAGTAGACATAACTTGTGGAAATATTATTTAAGTAATATAGAAGTCTTTCATTTTTTTAAGTTTGAAGTTTGGAATTTGAAGTTACTTGTGAGTAACTTCAAATTTACTTACAATAAGAATCAAAAAAGTATAGGGCTTGTATTATCTCACCGTAGCCTTTCCATAGTAAAAAAAAATCTCTCTCTCTCTCTCTTTCTCTGCTTCCCGATTGTAAACAAGCTGTTTTTGCCTCCATCTGCAACTAGCTCCGCTTCTGATTTCAAACACCTTTCATGTTATTAGGTGTGTCTCAAAGAAAAGGCAAGTCTTGCAATTACATATAAATCGTCAGCAGTTGGAGAAATTCCTGCTTCAAATACCGCATGCTAATGTGGTTAGGTAATGCAATGGCATTCAGAAATGTAGTTAAGTAAAAGTAGAGATACTCTATTTGCTGTACTTTTGATCAGAGTAAAAGTAAAAAAGTCTCCTCCAATTAAACTGCTTAAGTAAAGTACAGATATGTTAAATATGTACTTAAGTACATTAACAACGTAGATGTTCTCAGTTACCTCCCACCTTTGTCCACAAGCTAGGGTACACCCTGGAGGGGGAGCCAACCCATTACAGGGCACACTCACACACCCAATCATACACTACAGGCAAGCTATGTCTGACTGTCTATGAAACCCAGTAAGCACGGAAAGAACATGCAAATGTTACACGCACAAGACCAGAAGTGAGATTTGGACCCATTAACCCTGGAGGTGCAACACCACATCGCTAAGCACTAAGCTGCCATGTGCCATCTCACATGTAATTCTAAACATAATTATATAATGACAGAACCTGTGAAACTTTAAAACAAGGTAAAGGAAAGTTAATTCACACAAACAGTAGCCCTCCTGTTAATTTGCTGGCATTTTCCAGCTTAGAATTAGAACTGTAATGACACAGTTATGTCATTTTAACCTTTTGCAAAAGATTAACGATGCAATTTAATCTCGTTAACAAACAAAAAAGGTTATTTAGCCTTTTCCAAAACCTCAATTATATTCTTCAGCAACCAGTCTGAAAGGAAAGTTGCACGTATTGTAAATTTTTTCAAACCAAATAGACTTTTGTAAAATCCAATTTATTTCTATTCATTCTATTTCTTTATTTCTAACTCATCCTTCTGTTATAAACAAGGGGCGTTCAAGTCAAAACAAGACTATTGTTTATGCAGAATCAAGGTAGAAAGTTTTCTCAGTACACCTAAGCCATGAGCCAAGAGACTGCCTGCTTCACATCTGAGATGCTGGCCTCCCAGGAACTGCTTTAGTGTCTCAAATATGTGGAATGTCTTGGAGCAAGGTCGGTACTGTACAAGGGATGTGGCAACAAGTTATCAGTCGATTTTTAAGAATCAGGCATCTTCATTCACAGACTTATGGCCTTGTTTAAAACATTGGCACCATTCTAATGTTTTACTCTGTTTAAGAGTCTCATTTTAAATGAGTCTCATTGTAAATTCATCTTCTGTAAATGTCATTCGCTTTAATGCCTTCATTCAGAAAAAATACCTGGTTTGACTTGAACACCCCTCGTGTATCATACCGTATCTTATTTATCATGGTTATTCTCATTCTCATATATGTACATTCAAACTAACTTTCCTGAGATACTGGATTTGTGTGAATGATTTATGAGTAAATGTATTCATTCATGATTGGTGTTATAGTTGTTATTGTGGAACAGTAACATATTAGAACAAGAAAGAAATTGTGCAACCGGTATATCAAAAAAACAAACAAACAAATAAATTACACCATGGAACAGACTTAGGAAAATCATAAAATACATATAAATATGTAATAAGGACTACAAATCTAAACAGAACAACATGATACTACAAATCCTTATTATAGGCATATTATAATAACTTTCATATCGTATTATCCTCTCGGCATCCTGCTGTGGGAAGGGTTACTTTATCATCACCATCCAGAGAATAAAGATCAACATTAATAATTTTCATTTTTACTGATTCACATAAAACACTGAGATAACATAACATAATAGTTCTATTATCATGAAATCTCCTGATAAAGTAAAACATGGCAATACACATACTGTGCAAATGGCTGCATTCTACTTTTTGTACTGTTCCCTTTATACCTTACTGAGCCCATTTGCACAATGCTGTAGTTACATAACAGCACTTGTAATGCGAATTCCATAGCAGGTGAAGAGGGGGGAAAAAAGCAAAAAAGAAAGAAAAAGAGAAAGAAAAGAAAGTGCACATTCATCTCAAAGCAAAGAAAGTCTACATGAGAAAAGAGGCAGAGATTTTCACTTTGCTTTATAGGGGTAAAATTCAACTGGGAACATTATAGGTCCACTTACCGGTCCTGATGACCTGAGCAACAATGTACAGGTCTCGCTTCATATCCTTATTGCTCAGGTCCTGTGGAGAGATACAAAGAAAGAGATGAGCCACATTGTGCGTGGAGTCAATTTTACAGGCCATGATTGCATCCCGTGTGTTAGAGCTGCCTGGCATAATCACTGCTATTCAATTTACAGCCAAATTAAAGCATTCTCTAATGTGAGCTCTGTACGCATTGTGTATTAAGTCTGATGTAAATGAAAGCGTTAATTTACAGACAGCTACTGAATATAATGTGTGCTTAATGTTCTGTAGCACGGCCAAAGAGATAAGTGTAAGACAGGTTTCCATCCAGATGTTTCACAAAAACACAAAGTGCATTTTGGAAAAGAAAAGCAAATTTAAAAAGAGAGTTACAGTAACTAAGATTGTTCTGAAAAGTACAGTAAGATTATTCTGATACAGAGAGGAACAAGGTGTTACAACTGTTAAAGCAAATATTTGCGATATTAAAAAAACTGCATTTAGTCTAACAACTCACATTACTGTGTATCCTGTCTCTCCATGACAGGAAAGTATTAATCTGTAAACTTTTAGTTTATTTTTCAATTAAAAATATAGTTCTTTAGGATATATTCTGAATAATTTATTTTGCTGATTATGTCCTTGCTTTTTTCTCAATTCTTATTATTTTTATATTTTGTTATTATATTTTATTATTATATGTTATTATATTTAACCCTGACAAGTTGTTTATTTTTTGACCCTTCACTATTTAAACTAGGACTTAATATTTAGTCTCTATATACTTTATTTCACATTTATTGAATCATTTCCACAATTCCAGAATAAATAAATAAATAAATACATTCCACCACAGGCATGGGCACCTAAAAATGCATGCACATTTATCTAAACAAAATATGATGGATAAAAAATAGAAACCCTGCTCTTTCTGTAAATTTTTCGTTTATTTATTTCTTTATATATTTTTTAGATTTACCGTAAACAGTGCACAAAGCCGGTCGATCTTCTCTGGATTCTTCGGGCCTCCGTTTTTGTTGAGCCTCACCATGAACTTTTCACTGCAACAAAACAGCACATGCTTAAATTCACCTTGAAATCATTTGCGCAAGATGTCTAGTGGCTCAAGTCTTAACAACTCGATAAGTCCCGCTGCTCTTTAATACAAACGCCTCTACATAATGTCAATTAAAGCCGGCCTCCTGCAGATGCTCTGACACCTTAGCGGCTCTCTCACACGAGGACCTGAGACTAAAGAGGGAGGTGGGTGGTTAATAACATGCCTCGTTCTCCTCTCGTTTCCCACAGGGGGTCTGGGAAAGTCGGGATGGAGAGACCGAGCGATTACAGCGAAAGAATGAAGAAGAGTGGGAAGCTTTAATCAGATCTGAGAGAGGAACGGAGAACACTTTCCTGTCTGCCACAGCCTAGCCTAATGAAACCAGGGTGTCAGGTTTATAAGAGTTTTTGGGAGGAAGACAGACAAGAGGAATGTGTAGGCTACCTGAGGCATGGATAACAGAAAAAAATTAGGCTGACCTGATGGATGCTACATATGAGATGGAGACCTTGCTTTGAAAAGAAGAGAAATCATTTAAGGTAGTGTGTTCTATTCGTTCACACCTGCTCTCGCTCACTTTCAACTCTAATGAATTTGTCCACAGTGGACAGGCTTATGACGTCATCGATGTTTATCATTTTAAATTTGCTTTCTGTAGAAGATTTCACGTTACATATAAACTTGTGCCCTTTTTAACATATATGGTCCACATGTACTGACCTCTGTACTCTCTTAACAACAAATCCACCCCTTATGAACTCTATGCATTAAGCCTATCATTGAGGCACGTGAAATTAGCTAGGCCTTTAGGGGCGCCAGCAGCAGTGGTTAGGTGTATCCCGGGAGCCAAAACACCGGACATAGCAGGTCATCTTAGGGCTCTGGGACAGCATAGATTCCCAAAAATAGTGATACATGCTGGAGCTAATGATATATGCCTTCGTCAGTCAGAGGTTAGTAAGAGTAACTTTAGAGAGGTGTTTAAATTAGCGAAGGCAATGTCCGATGAAGTAGTATGCTCTGGTCCCATCACAATGGACATGGCGACATAGCTTACAGCAAGTCATGGTCGCTGAACCGCTGGATGTCCAGGTGGTGCTCCGAAAATAATGTAGGCTTTATAGATAATTGGAGTACCTTTGAGGGCAAAGCTGGCCTGTTAGGGCGTGACAGTGTCCATCCCACTCGGGAAAGTGCTGCTCTCATTTCTTGTAGTATAGCTCATAGTCTCCATCAATCCAGAGCGCAGGCCAGGGAACAGACAAACAGGCTAAACCAACCGTCTGCTAGCTGCATAGAGTCGTCACTCAGGGTTCACTATATTGATACTGTGTCTGTTCCCTGAAAAACTGTAGAAAGACTCAGAAAGTCTGTTTTAGTAATTTAATTAATATTGAGACCAAAAATTAAAAACACACTGACTACACAGCCAGCACCTCTGATCTGGACCTAGGACTGTTAAATATTAGATCTCTCGCATCTAAAGCGGTTATTGTTAATAACACTATCACAGACCAGGAGTACTCTATAGTAACATAAAAAGTGTAGCTACAAATATGAAGTCAGCTCAGTCGATCCCACTAATTATCATTTACAGACC
>JAOVVA010000001.1:18594856-18611642 GCA_028565275.1 Leiocassis micropogon
ATAAAATTTGAGAAGAAATGAGAAGTTCATTTAGAGTAACCAGTCTCAGAGCCAATTCTGCCACCCTCAGTGCAATTAATAGCACCTTGGATTAGAGCCGTTATGAAGACTTTACAGATTATGAGTAGCAGATACATCTCAACATTAACTGTTCAAAGGAGATTATTGCATACTTTCGAGGCCTTCAACATTGCTTTACAATGTAGAAATAAATAAATATTAGGAATGACCATGAAGTTTGACTGTGATCTCAAAGCGGTAGCATGTGTGTGTGTATATACCAGTAAACTGGTGACAGCATTATGTGGCTCCGATAATAACCCGCGGCTCATCTCTGCCTCTGGGAATGCTAGCCTGACTGGTTCTGTCTCACTGAAAAGTATCAAGACACTCAGTGCTGTTGTTCATCCAGGTTTAAAATTCACCAGATCTCAATCTGATCGAGCATCCATGGAATGTGCCAGACAAACAAGCTCAATCCAGGTACTGTAAGCCACACCTTGTAATTTAGATCATTTAAACAATCTGCTGCTAACATCCGGGTGCCAGACACCACAGCAGAGGATTTCTTGAGTCATGTCCTGAGGGATCAGTGCTGTTTTGATGGCACAATAGGAACCTACACAATACTGGGCATGATGTTTTAAGGTTTAAATGTTATTTGCATAGTTAGCACTAGACATTTTCATATTTCTTTCAGACAGTAATTTTACACTATGAAATGACCTATGACAGAGAAAATGCCAGCGAATAGTTCGATGCATAATTGCTACTCCATTCACAGTTGCTTGTTTTAAGCCAGTGTATTGTATCTTGCTCTTGAACAGCTTCTGCTTTTGTCCTTCAGGCACCTGAATAAATGTCAGCTCAGTAAATGCCACTGACTCTTTTTCATGTTATCCCATTTACTCAATTATCTGTTAGCATTGCCTGAATTGGATCTTCTAGCAATATTCTGCTGACAGTGTAGTGCCTGCATTATTGAAAACAACCTTGAAGGGCGGAATGGCCTTCATGATTGCTGACACAGTTGTTGACACAGGTCGACTTCCATCGCTCCTAGCCCTGGTTTCCTTGAACAAAGGACTCAACCAGATTAGCCCTGAGATTATTATTTAGTTCTCAATATTAAAACAAATTATTCTACAGATCAAGCTATAGTTCGGATCCGCTGCGAAAGAGTGAAGGGATTTTTTTTTGTACTGTACAACTCCTAATAAAGGTTTTATAATTTCATTATTGAATAACTGATTAAATTAGTCGTTTATTAGTAACAATGCTGTTTTTGTGCCACTGTGCAAGATCTGAAGTTCTTTCGAGGCCGTTCATGAGGTCTGCGCTGTCCCAGCCAACATCGTGGAAAATGTTGGTCTAACCTTACACGCACAGTAAAATCAAATCTTTTGGTGCACCATGCACAACCAGTATAGAAACAACCAGGAACCAAGTCTGAGTACAGTATCCCAGTCATTATCTTATAAAAACTATGAGGAAATGTTTGCACTTCATTGCTTGCAAATTTAATCTATTTAGAAACCAGTCAATTTGTATGGCCTCATAACTAAAGTATTACTATTTAATTTCTCAAACCCATGGCTTAGTCATTTGTTCATTTTAATACATTTTACTCAGTAACTGCTATGAATTATTCAGTTCAAGTGCTAAAACTAAAAGAAAGTGTATGGTGCTATGAATGTGAGGAATGCTAATCTGGACCTGTTAATGGGTCCTGGCACTTTACGGGGTCAAACGTATTTTGCAGGTAAGACTATCAGTGACGAATCACAGAGAAGACATTATCAGACTAACAGAAATGAAAACCACAGTAGGTGAAAGACCTAGGAGCACTACTAAATGTTCCTAGCTTGACAGTGAATGAAAGATTTTAGCATTTTCCTAATTTCCACTAGAAAAGAGAGCAGTAATCAATCTCCATCTCTGTCTCCAGCTGACTTTGAGCTCAGGAGGTTATAATATATCCAATATCTTACAGTGGAACTTGGCCATTGTTCAATTAAACACTAGGTACTGTATGGTGCAGTTTTTAAATGCTTTCATAAAAAGGATGAATAAACTATTTCTGCCTTTATAATGATATAAATGAATGCTAAAAGAAAAACCTTATGAAGGCAGAAAGGACCTACTGTATGTCAATATGCATATTTGATATACAGTATCTGCGTTCTTCTTACTTGGGACAGCTGGGCAATATGGCACAAATATAATATCAGAATTGTTAAGATTATGTTTAAAATCTTATATGTATCGAAATCAAGATTTTGCTACCAGGCCGCCCACAGGACTACTATTGTTTTTGTACTTTTAGTTCAGTAGTTATAAAATTTTCAGTTGTTTTCAGTAACTTTTTTTTTTTTTTAGAAAATTGTACAATAATGTTGTTATTTAAAAAAAAATACTGCTTATTCAAATATTGAAAATATGGCCATCACATTCCAAGCAAGAATTTCCCATCAATAATTCCATCAGCAAATTATTACTGCCTGTACAGGTACATTGGACATGTACAATACTTAATTATTTACATTATTACATTTTTTTTAATTACTTTAATAATGGTTATTTCAATGCTTTCCTTACTTAGTTTTGTCAAGTAATGACACCTACTTATGTAAAAGCCCTTTCTCTTTTTAATTCATTATTGGTTAATTGGTTACCTATTTAGGTACCTTATAATGAGGGAAATTAACCCTCCATTTAAATACTCGCTATAATGGGGGGAAAAAAGATACATGGAATTCAGCAACAGGGTAACCATATAGGGTCAGACCATCAGTGTGTCTGTACATGCATGAATGAGACCTGGTAATTACTATAACAAATCAAACTGCAATTATACTTCATGACCAAGACACAAAAACACATTCTTATTACACATCTAGAGCTTTGCTGGGAATACCAATAACTCATTGCTAATGCAATGTTAACCTTGTGTCCTGACTGTCTTTCTTATAAAACAGCACTTTAATGACTTTTAGCCTCTAATTTCTGCATTAATTCTTACCTCTATATGATCTCCAGTAATCAAATTTTATATACACAACCCATACAGTATATTCACTACATGTTGAAAAGAATGTGGGCACCTTAATACAACACCCACCAAATGTGCAGAAATTCTTTTGTGGGTTACTGGGGAAAAACCTGCCGCTAATGTGTTAAAATGGTGTATATTTTAACATTAATTGTACTATACCACCATATAGAAAGTATGGTGGTGATTATGGCAAATTACTTTTATTATCATTTACAGGCATTTACTATAAATGTACTTCTTTTTACCATGATGTTATTGCTTCACAAGTTGAGTGAACACAAACTAGTCATGAATTACATAAAACATGGGGATTTACCAAGTGTCATAGCACTAATTATCTAACATGTCTGTTTACAATAGAACGTGTGTATCTACAGTCTGAGCAAAAAAGAAGCCAGCCCCAGCCATTTCATCTATTGTTCATACTTCGACAAATACTGATAATTTGTTAAAATCAAGTAGGACAAGTGATGTAACTTGTGATGTAAGTAAATGAAAAAAAAAAAATTATGTGAGCAAAATGCCATAGCCTTGCTAAAGTATTTACTACATACCAGCAGATCCTGCACACTTATAAGTCGGGTTATTCAATTTAGAAGCAAAAACAATCTGATATTATAGGAGAAAGTAATAAATCTGTCTGCTTTTACAGTTAAGAGTGTTCATAATCTGCAAGTTAATTGACCTAATAAATATACCTTATATGTCTGTAACCATCTGTGCCTTTGTGTAAGATCACTGCCTCTGTAGAGTGATATGATTTTCAAAATGGTGGAGTATAACCTCTGTAATACCATAATTTACACATTGCAAATACTAGCTCTCAGGAATTTGATCTATGGCTTACTGCTATGCATTGTCATTTTAATATTGCTAAAACATAAACTTCTGTGGAGGCAGTAAGGCAAGGCTGGTGATCATTAAGAGAGTAAAGCCAGTGAGGCTATAACTAAACAATATCGCATGAGTGGGAGTGCTGTTGTACTGAATATCAGCACGGCTGTGATACGGTCATAGGAACGAAGGTGAAGCCTGCGTGCCAAAGGTATAATGACCATGCTGATATTCAGTACAATAGCACTATCTTGAATGTGTTATGCCTTTGATACAAAAGTTGCTCCACTAAAACATATCCCTCTGTGACTGGCAGAGCTAAATAATCACGAATGGCTAACAGTTTCTTATTGTACCGTTTCTTATTGTATGTAGCCAAATGCTATGTAGAATAAACCATGGAGGTGGTGGACAGTTTTGTAAATTTCTCTTTATACTCCACTTTAGAATATCAGCTAGGTTAACTTCAGGGTTAAATTCAAATAGCGTTATTTGGAAAGCTAGTCTGCTATGTAGGGTGTGCAACGTTTGTTCAACACACCAAGTAGTCCGAGTGATCAGTGGTTAGTGAGGGATTAGTAATTCAGCTTTGTTTTAGAAGCTAGTTAGCTTTGTAACTTGTGTTAGTCGTGAACAAAACGACAAGGATGGTTGATAGGGAATTTGGACATACGTTGGTTTTGAATGTGGATTTTTTTTAACGTGAATGTGGTTTTTAACCTGGATTTTGACAGGTAGCTGCTATTCCCTATGGGCCTGCTGTACTACAGACCAGACTGAGCTACTTCCACCCATGCCGCAATTGACAGTTTATGTAATTAACGATTAATGGAACATCTCTGATGTAAAGTGATACATATAGTTAAACACCCAAGTGCTATTTCCCACTATTACAGATTCCTCGGTCAGAACTTACAATTGTATAATGTTCCTTAGATATTTCTTGATAATAATATTTTCATGAGATACAGCTCATATATCTCATGCTGAGCAAACACCCATATACTGTTATTTATAAATAAGAAAAAAGTCAGCTGAACTCTATATAATTTTAAATTATGTGTGAAGAATAAAACACATCTGTTAAAGAAAAATAATCAATGAATGGCGTTGTGATGCAGCCTAAAGTAAAAGCGTAGCTTTTCAATAACAGCATCTCTTAATTTGTTTTTTTTTCTCTTGTACAATAGTTATTTATTAAATAATGTCATATTGTGCATTACTGTACATCTGTTCAATATTGTGGAAGGTGTGACAAAAATAAGCTAATTCCTGTTATCACTTTAATTTTAAGAGTCAGAGGTAGCTGACTTGAATTGTAAGGGGTCAGGGGTAGCTCAGTGGTTAAGGCATTGGACTACGGTCCAAAAGGTCCCAGGACCCTTGAGCAAGACCCTTAACCATCAACTGCTCAGATGTATAATGAGATAAAAACTTAAGTCAATCTGGATAAGGTCGTCTGCCAAAATCAACAGTCTCTTTTTCCTCTTTTAAAGTTAATAAGAAAAAATTCAGCTGGTCATGATGCCAAGAACATACTGAAGTATCAAAAGACATAAACTTACAGCTTTAACTCTGACTTCACAACATGATAGACTGCCTTCCTTATGGAGAATTTCACCATTTGAACTATTTAGGAAATGTGCTTAAAATTATAATATCATTTTCTCCGGCCTAATGATCATTTGCTAAAATTTTATGCTTATCTCTTACTCTCTAAATAAAATATGTTGAATTTCATATTCACTACCTAATTGTCATGGTGGGTCTCAGAACATTACGGAGTACACAGTGACAACAAGTGTCAGGTTTTATTTGCCTTCACCTTTGGCACATCGTGCTCTGCTCTTTACATAAGCTGGACTCTAAATCTTAGTGCAAGTTGGTGACAGTTATCCTTCTGATGAAAAAACGAATCTGAAGATTTTTCAGTCGTGCAGGAAAACATTAATAATCTGAAGATCAAATCAGTCTCTGGTCTGCTGACTCATACTTGAATCAAATTTCAATTTCATAACAAAGTGATGCTGTGACCTGGAATGCACCCTAAAGACACACTGTCATGTCTTTTGACTTTTTATAGTCGGCTATCCCACTAGCCGGGACAACTGAAGTTTCCTGGACACTCGTGTGCCCCATTTGGTGGGACATAACTGTTCAACCATGTACTGTATAAGTTGTCCTGCCAGACGGGACTGGATATGACATAATAAACTAACCTTCGCAAGATAGGACGTGATTCATATTTGTGTGAAAAAGTGTGAAAATGGCTAGTAGAAGAGGTGGTGAAGACAGCATTCTAAAAAAGGTTCTAGATTTGTTACAGGATGACAGTGATACAGACATTGATGAAAAAATTATATTGATATTTTGGAAAAATGAGCAAACGATGATTTGTCATATTCAGACAACAGCAATAATAATGACAGTTATATGGAAGTTTAAGGGAACGGCGATGTCGAAACAACACACACCACAGAAACAAACTAAAACAGTGTCAGCTACCTGGATAAAATTTTTAATAAATAATAATAAATAATGAGTATTTTGAATGCAAATAATATGTTGATATGGAAATGCTTAATGTAAGCAACATAAAAATTCTCAATAAAAATACTCAAAGAGAAGGTTTGAAAATATATTTATATGGAGTTTCTATAATCTGTTAGAATGAGCATGTTCATATAAACGTGCCTTCTGAAAGTAATTCTGACTCAAATAAAGTTAACATTACATGAATATATTTGTTTTCTGCTATTCAACCTGTCAAATATACTTTGCAAAATTAACCTAGGAAAAAAACTTAATTCTTGAATATAAATGTATGTATACTGAAATTATTGTCATACACAAAAGACACAGAGAGTAAAACTTTAGATGTAATGGACACTGGAGATGCCTTGAAATTATAATGACCCAGTACATTGCTTTAAATTAAGTTTATATCGATTGTAGCTCATCTGTAAGCCTCTCTTTCCGGTTCTGTAAGGTTGGAACTGATGAATTAATATGTTAATGTTGCCGATTGAAAGATATATAAAGCCAAAAGTCTGACACAGTTGGCCTCTAAATAAAGCATGTAGGCCCCATTGTTTGTTCAGGATATATGAGGCAATAACTCTGCTGAGTGCAGCTGTGAATTGCTGTTCCTCACGACAGGGCAAATTGTTTTCTCTTTCATTAGCTATGTACAACATATCGCGATGAGTAATGCACACAAAGCTTCAACACTTAATTAAGATCTTTGCAAGTCTAACAGAGGCAATGGAGAGAGAGAGAGAGAGAGAGAGGAGGTGGATCATAAAATGTTTAACTTAATTAACATCGGTGTGAAACTGTGTGTTAAGGTGCTTCATTTAAAGATTATGTGCATAGGAATTTGAACATATAAACTTGTTCATTACTTTTAAACATATTAAAACTTACTCATTGCCCCAGTCCAGGCGTATGGTGATGTGCCGCTTGACCTCACGAACCTGATCCTGCGTTAGGTGACCAGATAGCATCTGCCGCCGCAGGTCAATCAGCTCGTTCATCACGTGGCGCAGCTTATAGAAAAGGTCCACTTTATGCTTCTGTAGTGGAAAGAAGGAGGGTAAGAATTCATAAAATAGTATAACTGAAAACCGTGTGGCTGAGTGAGACCAGCCTGTTAAAATGCATGTTGTTATTTGCAACAAATAGCCTAACTGCTTCATTCGTTTATGGTCAGGGTAGCTGTGGAGCCAAAGCTACCAGCGAATACTGGATGTGAGTGGAAAATGCATTGTGAATGTCATGCCAGTTCATCTCAGTGCACTATCCACACATACTGTCACACAGTGGAATCATTTGAAACAAATCCAATAAATAATAATAATAAAAAATCTACTGCAACTGTCTTTTTTGGTGATAGTGAAAGCAAGACAAATTTGGTCTCCACAGCTGTTGAACTGTCTGAAGGATCAAATATCTACAAGAAAAATTTGACATTGACTGCAAATTTTGACAAGAGGCAGCGCAGCTTTCAAATTGGTAAAAAGTAGTCCTCTGCCATGCTATAACAGTGACAGCAACTGAAAAAACACACAAATCTTTTGAGGCCTTCACTGCCATCCACCTTCGAGGATCAGAACAAACACATTCCCGGCTCTGTCATGATGACAGGACATATTACTTCATGGTCCTTGGTGGGACAAACTTCTCAAAAACTTTACAAGACAGTAACAATCGGGGCATTGACGAACAGTCATGGAGCGCAATGTTAGGATAAAGTAATCATTTAATCAAAATTTTGATCTTACTCATCAGGTGTTACTGTCCCTTTACCAAGTCTAAAAAGATGAATCAGTCCACCAAATATTGTTTGGCTATTTTGGTTTTTTTTTTTTTTTTTTTTTACATTTTAAAGATGTAAACATTAAAACATGGTGTTAAATCTAACTAGTTTTAGAGTTTAAAAAGGATAACATCTAATTTCACCTAATTTCTTTTGTGTAGTTATAATCAAAGGTGGGCAAACTACACGTATCCTGTACATGAGTAAAAGTAGAGATTCCACAGGGCAAAGTTTACTCAAGTAAAAGTCCTCCATGCACTTGTGTATTTGAGTAAAAGTACAGTAAGTATCAAAAGTATCTCAGCTTCAAGTATCAAAAGTACCGCGCTTGTATTACTGTAGCTCACAGTAACTTTTTCATCTCATGGTTTATTGGTAGCTCATAGACACTGAAGCTGAACTGACGCCTTTCTAATAATCAATGGAATAGACAGGATTTGAAATACAAAAAAAATATGTGAGAGATATTCCAGCTAGAGTATTAACAGACATTCTCTCTGGCCTATGCTAACTTGCTAAAAAAATTTAAACTATGGGTACTTTAAAGGTATGGCAGGTTTTTTCTTTTCTTTTCTCACAACTATAAACCACAAATCATAAAAGATTTTTCATTCGTTTTTTAAGTTTGAAGATTTTAAAGTTTTAGGTAGATGAGCTCTATATAAAATAAACTGCTACTGAAATCCATATTTTGTTAGGCTACGTCTTTTCCCATTAAAACAAATGCCTTTTGTATTCAGACTGAGTTACTCTTTAATGGCTTGATGCTTTGGCACATTCTTAAATGCAATTTAATAATCTATCTGCCAAGATAAACTTGAGATTAAAAATTGAGAAAATGCTTTTCATTCCCTGAAGGAGCAAAGCTAATGCAATGGCAATAACCCACTAGGAAGTTTTACTCAACCTCACAATTCAACAAAAAGAAAAAAGGATTTTCATGACATCATGACATTCTTAGGAACAAAAGCTGCATCCCAAAAAAAATCCAAAAAATATTTCTACTATGAAGATCAATAAAACTCTTAGGAGGATTTCCTTTTCACCAACTTTTAACAAGTTTCATTAATTGCTTATTAAAGGACTGTACATAGTTTTCAATAAGATATACTTCCTTTATAACATAAATACCTCTTTAAAAGAACTTCCATGTGCTTGCACAGGCATCTACACAAACTGACTTCATGAATTTCACTAATACTTCATGAATAGTCTGTGAAATCTTATCCAAGCCCCGCAGGTATGCATTTATTTATATTTGAAACAACTTTTGATTTAAACCTGCTGATAATCCTAACTATTCCCTTCAGCGTCTTAGCAATACAGCCTTCAAACTGATACCTGATATGAGAATAAACCTCAGCTAGGTATGTTTTGAAACTGAAAGACAAGTATATAAAAACTGTTGCTGTAACATGAACAACCACATTTCATATTTCATGGCAAACAGAGTGTCTAGCCAAATTTTCTTAACCAGAGTGATTTTACAATTAGGCTGCTTTTTTAATATTAAGCCCCAGAAAACATGCACTTAAACTAAATATATATTAAAATGTGGCGGTTGTCAAAATGTTGTGATGACATTAATTTGGCAATGTTACGCACACTGGGACAACGTTGGTATACTGAAATACCGAAAACAACAATTTACTGAAATATTATATTGGAAAGCAGCGCAAAGAAAAAAAATCCTTATTTCTGAGATCAGTTATGTGAAACTGGACATGATGCAATTTGGACGCTGTGCAAACACCATATTACAGTAGAGTAATTCAGGAGTGAAGATGCACCTCATGGTAATATTTCTGAAAGAAAATGAAATAGAAAGAGTAACATTACAACACTAAGAGTTGTGGAATATGCACTGTAAGCTGTTGTGTCCGTCCCAATCTCCGACCAAATTCTAAACCCTGTTATAAACTTAAAGGACGATGGATGTAGTTGGACGTTGTGCGAATGAATGTTATCCATCGAAAGTTTCAAATTTTGTTGTGTTGGTGTTGTATTTGCAATGTTGTGTTTGGCCCGTTCATTCAACGTTATTGCAATATCATTTTAATAAAGTCATTCTAACTTTCAAAAACAATGGTGTCCCTACAGTGAATGTTATGCCAATGTTGTTACAATCATCCAACGTTAGTGCTCCTGTAGGTGTAGCAAAGAATTAACAAATAAAGAAAATACAGGTAGCTAGCATCTATTCTAACAGTAAAATTAAATAAAATTTTACTTCTCATTTAGGTAACATGGTTGTACTTTTAAAGTGACATTGCACTTGAATATCATAATATTCAGAAAGCAAATAACAAGAGTATGACAGGATTTAAGTTTCTTCTTTCTCTAAGATGATCTTTATGCAAACTCGGCTTATGCAAATTTTGCCTCAGCATTTAACATAAGTATTCCAAATATTTTGTAGGGGTGAATATGTTTATGTAATATGTAATAGGATTAAGTATATGGCATGGAACACTAAAAGAAAAACGCACGTTTTACAAACTGAAAATGTTTCATGCTTTAGATAACATACTCTATATACTGTAACATAGATAATGAATAACTTCATTCATTAATGCAAGAAAGTAGTTTTAACTTTCTTTTTAAGCTAAAGGATGCTTATAGCATACTCGTTTTTTCAAATACATGATAACCAATACACCTAATCTTTTTATTTTGCTCCTGTTCTCTCGTGTGCTGTCCAAAGTAAATATTCTCATTTAATTTGGCAGTGTTAAATTTATTAATAATGCTACGTATTATTTTTTTCCCTTTGTTAATCTTTCGAAACTTGTCCAGTGCAGAGCCGCGTGACATAGCTACTGTAAGACATTTTCTTACTCCCTGCCTCCTTTACATTGGATATAACAACAGATACTGAGTCGAACAGTGAAAGGTTCTCATTCACACTTGTTCAAGAACAACCGGCACTAAGTTCATTTTAATCAAACCAAATGTCAAGCGTACAGACACCCTAAAAGATCTAAAAGATCATAAAAGATAATAACAAACAGAGCCCAACACAGTCCTTGTGTAAAATCTAACTGTACTAAATTTAGCAAATCCTACTAATCTTAATCCTATGCACTCTGGATGGAACACGCGAATGCAGATAGATAAGACATGTTAGACTGATGCTAATCAGAAATGACTGAAGAGATTTAAAACCAACACCCGACCAGCAGATATTCAAGAGTGCATGTACTGTTATATAGATTTCCTTATGACAAGTTAATTAAAGTGAACCTGAGATTTTCCCTCGCTCACTCACTCACTCATCTATACTGCTATATCCTGTATTCAGAGTCACGGGGACCTGGAGTCTATCCCAGGAGGCTTAGGGAACGAGGCAGGACACAGGGTGCCAATCCATCGCAGGGCAAACATACACTCACACACTAATTTCCTAATTCGGGAATGCCAATTAGCCTAACCTGCACATATTTGGGAGGAAACCGGAGTACCCCGACCAAGCACGGGGAGAACATGCAAACTCCATGCACACAGAGACGAGAATCGAGCCGGGCCAGGAATCGAACCCGGACCCTGGAGGTGCAAGGCGACAGTGCTAACCGCTACACCACCGTGCCACCCCTGAGATTCCTATATGAGGAATGTATACACATTCAAAGTCCATGTTATCCCAGCGTTTCACTCGTGCTTGGATACCATCAGGGTAAAAAGTTCTCTCAGTAGGCCGAAGCCATGAACGGACTGTCAATAACTGCCAGCAGAGGTATCCCACTTAGTGATACACCTCCATTCAGGAGAAATTCATCAGACTGTAGCCCCGGTTTGACTTGATTGTCCCTTATACAGTAATTAACCAGACTGCAGTGGTATGTTTGAAATCTACATCAGCACTAACATATCAGTGAACAATACACATCTAGTAAACGACCAATGAGGTCAATGTAGACACAAACCATCCGCGATCAATTAACTGGTAGTGGACAGTTCTCTCTCGTGCTACCAAGAGCGCGAAAGCGGTGTACTGAGAGGCAGTAAATGCAGCAGATGGCAGCTGCTGGAAAAAGAATAAGGAAGGGTGTACTGACAGTTGCATATGCAGTTTCGCAATTCATCGATGGTCAATGACAGATTAAAAAACAACTGCTTGTATGGAAGTCCTGCCAGTGTGTGTCAACAGAGAAGGCTTCAGAAAGCAAACTGTGCATTTGGTTTTCTGATAGGTCATGTAGAAGTTATAATTACTTTAAAAATGTCTACATTTTACTGCTACCGGAATGTGGGAATGACGACCCAAAATGTGTTGTTTTTCTTTTTTTTTTTCACAGAAAGAAATGAAAACAAACATAAAAACAAATGCTCTGGGTTAGACTGTTTAGTTCTTTCTTTTTTCTTTTCTTCATTTTACCCTTCACATATGTATAGAGGGAGGGGAGGGTTTGAAGGCTGGATCTCTAAAATGTGAAATTATAAGAAACATAAAAAAAAAACTTTATATTATTTATAATATTGTGCTAAAAGTCATATGTATTTTCTGTTTATTGTATGTAGGAGACCACTTTAGTGCTAGCAGGTAATGCCAGCCTGTTCCTCTGGCTACCACCACAAGTATATTTTAGACCTGTGGGAAACACTGATCACCCCTTATAATCAATTATATCAGCTAATCATTACAGCACTAATTAGACCTAGTGTGCAAAACAACTGTACAAGTGTTCCTTTAAGATAATAGGTCCACCTTAAGTGTCAATAATTCAAACTCAAGCAGGATTGATTCTCGGAATTCTTATCCAGATTAAAAGTCCCTTTGTTGTAAGAATATTTGTACAAAATATTGCACTAATAACCCAGTTCTTTTTTGCAGACATGCTGTTTAAGATCTATTGCGGTTTTATATGCAGCTTGTATTGACACATTTTTAAAGGAGTGGTACATTACTTGTTTTATTCAAAAGAGGCCAGCCCTGGCCAGACTGCTTTTAGTCACACACCACTGCACATAATGGAATTGGGAACAAGGCTGATGTGCCCAAGGTGTGCCAAGTTTTTTTTTTTTTTTTTTTAAAAAAAGGACATTTCTGTTATAAAATGCTGACTCTTATAGAGAAAGATTTTTTTTCCTGCAAACACAAATCTGCACAAAAAAGGCGGGGAGGGAGGTTTAGGATACAAAAAAATAATAATTATATGATTACGGTACAAATATTATAAAATTATATAAAGTAACCTCCTTTGACTGTCATGTTAGTGTCAGTGTCTGTATTTGCTTTATTTTCAGCTGAAATTACATAGTCACCCTCGTTGTGTATATCTACAGTACAAGTCTGTTTGTATGTACCCTTGAAAAAAAGCAACCACAGTCTTATTATATGTATATATGTACAAACGTACAAATGATCAATATCGAGCTTGTGTCAATATTTTCTTCACACAATGGAAATGGAAAATTCACTAGAGGCAAATGAGAACACACAAGGACATCCGTTCGATGCTTCACCCAGACACACTGTTCACTATCGTAACCCATAATGATGATGATGATGGTGGGTATCTTTACCCCATAAAGGACTATAGTCTGTCAAATGAACACAACAGTTTAATCAGTTATTCAATCACACATTCTTTTAGTCAGGTCTCAAAGGATATAAGAAAAGATGTTTTTGCATATTTACATACCTTCACTTTAGTTCACATTTTTATTTAGCACCCTACAAAGTATTTTACTGAAAACATCTTTAAAAATACAGAGGAGCATCATAAAAATGCAGAATAAAAATGACTGCAGCTCAGGATCCTATTACAGCTTATGGACCAGATCTGGCTTATCTAGTTGTTTGCAAATACATTTACTCTTTCCAGGTTGACTAATAAAATAGCAACATGACTTGTATAAAAAAAAAAAAAACACCCAAAAAAATGAATGAGGATGGCAGAATTTAAACAATACCAAATTACATTTAAATACAATATTTTAAAATTTAACTTAAATTAATTTAAATGCCTGTTGTATGAGCAAACATTTTCGCAGAAGTCCGACGAGGGCATGTAAAATACACTAGCGGCTTTTATATTTTTATATTATAGTTTATATTTTAACAAAAATTTTGCCACTGCCATAACTTACTGTACACGCCAGCTTTCATTCGTAGTGGAACTTAATCTGTCAACAATGAACGCGTCATTTTAAGCTTTCTAAGACACTCCTGACCAAAAGATTATTTGTAACAATGTGCTCTGTGACAATAAAAAAAAGGACAAGGCTGAAAATCATATTGAGTAAAACCAACTTATGTTTCAACTGGGTTCTAACTCACATCTCTGGATAACGCATCTGCCAAATGAATAAAATGTAAATTAAATTATCCAGTGTGTATTAGTATTCTCGGAAGAGCAGGCTGCGAGCCACGGTGGACAGAGTGTTAAATACAATAAGGGACGATGATAAAAGACTTGAGACATTAAGGGCAGCCACTGACAAAAGCACATCCTTTCATCTTTCAGATGAATTTAAGCTTCATGCTAGCGGTGTTGTCGCACATCCTCTGCAGCATCTCCCCTGCTGTTGAAGCTCCCTGCACTCACATAAACATTTTAGATCAGTTTCGCCTCTAAGCTTGCGGTTCAGACGATAAGATCAGCGGTCAAATATCTTCAAGGCTGGCATCAGGGCAGCTGAAGTGACAGCAAAAGCATGACTACACTAAGGCAGTGTACAGCAGAGCAATAATCATGCTGAACACCTTCTTTTAGGATAATCACTCGGGATGATCTTAAGTGTATGGTGCTACATTTTCAAATCAAACAACTGACATTTTAGTCTCACCTGACCATGAGGCTCAATTACATAATGATTCTATTTCAGTAGGGTATGTAGATTATGTGTGAAAATGAAAAAATATACAGGTGAACACACCAATATTTTGTTATACAGTATCTTGATTACAGTATACAACCTACTATAGTCACCAATTCATGTGTGAAAATGATTCCTCATGCTCACTGCTCTAGACACATGTTTACTGTTTTACAATACCTTAACAATAATAAAAATAATAATAATAATTACCATTGACATAACCTTGATAATAATTTTGTTATTGTATTAAAAAAATAAATCACTGATTGACAGAGCCTGCCAAATGTAAACTAGTAATGCGTTCACAATTTTGTGTTTGGTGCACAAAAACAAAGATTACATTATCAGTTTTATAAGATGAATATGAAGATAGCTAGTACCAGATGATCTCTACTCGATTTGCCCCTTATAATTGAGAGAGGAATAAGGTGCTGAAACATTAAGATTTAAAACAAGCAAATGAACAGGAACACAAAAGAACACAGCTAGTCACTGGAGTGATGCTGAAACAAGCACTGCATAAGCACTTTCTGTTCTGTCAACTGGGAAGGGATCATTTTCGATCTGAATTTATTAGAAGCTTTAGTCAGTTAATGAATATTTCAAAGACAGGAAAATGGCTGTTCAAAAAAAATCTAAGAGACTTCAAAATGCACCACAGATAAATCAAAAGTCTTTAAAGTCTTTACCTAAGAAGCTTTGCATATTACGATGTATTTGAAACAAATTTCTTGCTGAGTTAATCCGAAAAGCATGTCAGTAATAAAAATTTACTGGTCTTAAATCCATGCTTAAGAGCTGTGTTCATTCTTTAACCATAATGCAAATAGGTAAAAAAAAAAATTTACAAACTTCTATATACAAAAGTTAAATGCAAGCTTCCCAAGAGCAGTACGTCAGTTTAACCTGAGAGCTGGAAGAAAACAAAAAGCGCAGATGGATGATCCTGACTATAGTGAGTCATATCATATCCCATGCGTTATTATTAGAGACAACTTACGTGAGGGTGTTTGATTGGCATGATGGGTAACGGCTAGACATGTGGCACTTTTCGAGTTATAATTTCATTTGATAATTACTTTAGTATGTAGAATATTTCAGAATCTTGCATACTGATTATATATTTGTCTGTGTCTGTTCTCATCTCACGGTAGCTATAATAAACAGCATGGAAAACAATAAAAGAAAAATCACAGTTACACTTTTGTCTATTGTGTTTTTGAGTCTAAAGAATGCATGAAATACTACTTTATGTTTTCCAGAATGAAAAAAAAAAAACTGCGCTTATGATGATTACTAAATGGGATGGAATTTATCTTGGGAGCACAAACGTTGTCCAAAATTACTGCCTACATAATACACAGGGAGACAATAACAACATTGTGTAAGACTTTCTGACTCAGAGGCTGACATAACATGCAGAAAATAACTTGCAGAGATACAAAAAAGTAAAGGGATCAAATAGACAAAACGGGAACACTAATTGAAAATGTGACTGGATGAATTGCGACGAAGAATGCACTTCGGCGATGAAAGGCATATTGATATGTAAATTTCCTAAGCAACGGGAAATTAAACAAAGTTTCGAGTTGTGGGCGTCCTAATTGCAGGCATGTCTTTCACCGAACGGGAACACAATTGGAATAGGGGCAAAAATTATAATGAAACTGGAAGTTTTTGTTAAAGTGCCCCAATTATGCCATTTTAAGGTTGCTAATATTGCTTAATGAGTCTCTTAAAACAGGTTTACATGTATG
>JAOVVA010000001.1:18617107-18635721 GCA_028565275.1 Leiocassis micropogon
ATATACACACACACACTATGTCAGCTGTCAACAATACCATGGCACTACATACCATGGCACGGGTACCTGGTTCAGGTTTACCATGGTAACATTTCTAATAGGATATGTTGGTATATAACCAAATTTCAAACCAACAGAGTGCTGAAAATTGCCTTAGTAAACAGCAGGTTGCGGACAAAAAGCATCACACTGGAGAACTATAATGAAATCCCTGAAGAGGAAAGACAATTGACAAGCAAGCTAACAGTGACATACTGTAATGGAGGAACCTGAAGAAGGAAAAAGAAGAAGAAGGAGAAAGCCTTTATGTGCCACATGCTAGCACAACGCAGCTAGACATCGGAAGCTGGGGTCAGAGCGCAGAGCTATGATGCAGCTATTAAGGGTTAAAGGACTAGCTTTAGTGCCCAAACATTACAGATTGGTGACACTAAGGATCAAACCCTCATCTCCAAACTGCTATTGATATGCAAGGTCGCATCAAAAATCCTTGTAAAAAACAAACAAACAAACAAAGCCTAGCACAAGAGGTCATCAGAATCACTCTAGCAGTCATTATTCATGAATGTATACAATGAGAGTTAGAGACCATGACTGACTATATCTTATATGTCTAGACCTACAAGACTTTCTTAAACAAGGCAGGTTACTTCCTGGACAGGGTGCCAATCCATTGCACACATACTCTACGGGCAATTTGGAAACACCAATTAACCTAATCTGCATGGCTTTGGAATTTGGAAAGAAACCGGAGGAAACCCACCAAGCATGACGAGACCAAGCACACTCCGTGACTTAGAGACATGAGGCAAGAATCGAACCTTCGACGCTGGAGGTGGAGCCCACTTTGCTTGCCACCGGGCTAACTGATACCTCAAACATTCAAGAGAGAAAAAAAGAGGCTACTGGAGAAATAATTGATTATAACTGGTTGCAATTATTAAATAATCCCTTTCCCATCATCAACATTCATGCATTGTGTATAAATTCATGTTTTGAACAATGTAGGCTAGGAGTACAAAAACTGAATGATGTATTATGGGTAATCTGTACTGCAGGAACATGTCAAAATCTACCGAGGGCTCTTGTACAAACACATGTTAACATACTGTATGCTGTAGCCACATAAATAGCAGATCCTTGATAACAAATGAAGCCTCAAAATTGGTATTTACTTGCAAACTTGTGAGTTGGTATTAATACTTTTGCACAGGATTAGGATCTTTCAGGATCAGGATCTTTTCACCAAATCTAACAAGAAGAATGAGACAATGTCATTTTCCAAAGGCCAGGCTAGACTCTGACTCATCTTCTCTGCAAACATTTATGTTTCATTTCTTTAATGTTTTTTAATGTTATTAAATGTTCTTCTTTAATTCTTTAATGTTATTTTGGCAAAAACACTGTGTTCAAATCCCCTCCAAGAGTGCACGATATGGTCAGGGAACGAAATACCTTTTTTTTGTCCTCTCTGACACTAATTATAAAATATTCAGGTACACAGATGGAATTATAAATTTTAAAAGTCCTTAGATTTGTCTCGGCTAATTATAACAGCCAGTATCATGACGATCGCTTTCCGACAGCTCCACAAAGATCTGATGAAGTCGACAAGTGGCTCCGTCTCAACGCAGCCCTCCAAGGTTACAACTTTGCTATTGTCCAGTGTTTAATTCTCACATCCTCTCCACAAACACAAGCTTTACAGAGTCATAACTATGAGGTACGATCTTTACAGAGATCTTGCTAAGCGACAACAAAGTCTCTAATTCTGCAGCGAGCAGCTTTTCTTGCAGGTCATCTTTGGCATCCCTGGATCTCCACAAACGCAATAGTGTGGCTAGAAAGAAATACATAGACAGCTTTAAAAGTGCTTAGGTGCTCTGCAGAAAACTTTAATAAACGTACAAAAGCTATGGAAATACTTTGGGCACTGTCCTAAGCATCTGTTTTTCTGTCAAGAAAGTTACCACAGAGAACGAAATGCTCAAAAACCTTACTGCAGGACACAGCAGGTGGTCATGAAGGCAACAGCGAAAAAACATCTCCGTGTGTCAATAGCTCATGCAGAGGTCACAACCCTGCAATGACGGAAGGCCCTAAACAATCAGGAATACGTATTCATGCATTCATTGAAACGCTATGTAAAATAAGACTACCAGGCCTTTCAACATCATCAAAAGAAACTCGAACAAGAACGCACACCTTCATAGCATTCACAAAAACAAAAGAGTCACTTACCCTTACAGAAGCAAGCGTCTTTTCTCGTTCTCTCCCTCAGCTCCACATAGGAAGATGTAAACATGAGTGTGACGTGTGAAGCAAATAATAGCCTGTCAAATAGCCTGAGCCCCCTTCCTCTCTGAGCTCCCTCTCTCTTTTTTTCTGGTCTCAGTCTCGCTTTCTAATGCCCATGCTCTCTCTTTCTCTCTCTCACACACACAGACACACACACACACACACACACACACACACACACACACACAGCCACCCACGGAAATAAAGAAGCGAAGGATTCCTAAGCGGAGCTCTTAAGGTGCGTAGCAAAAATTAATAAACCTCACACTTGCATTTATCCTAAGCACTTTACGAACTATGCATACGGCATGCTGCTTTTCCTTTTCCTGTGCTTTCATCTCTCTCTTTCTCTCTCTCTGTTCACAGAACTCTTCTTTTATCAGTCCCTCCCCACGTTCTCTGTGCTATAGTTACCTAACTAACATTGTGTGAAGCTCTCAGCAGCCCACACACACGCACCCTCCCGCACCGCCTAACTAAAAGCACAGAGGATGCCATTGGTCCAAGCGGATACCAGCGGATACCAGTCACATAGCACCAGCTGTGCCATGTCTTGCTCGTTCTTCCAATAATCAGGATATCACAGGTGCAAACACAAACAAGCATTAGCCTACACATGTACTTGTTGTGAGTACACATTTACCACGATGAGTCAGAAACTTATCATAACATGCATTATTATTTGCTGCTGTAAATGAGTCTAATAATGATCGATAGATAGATAGAACTATTTCCCTCTTTTCCTGGCTACAATGTATCTTACTGGAAACTTTTTTAATAACAGTATCTTGCCTGACATTATGTACAGTGTGTACCAAAATTATTGAGACCTCTAAGGATTATGCAGAAACATCTGCACTATCACATATTACTATGGGGAGAAAAAAACATAGCAGGAAAACTTTTGCTTAACTGATACAGTACATGGTCCATCTGCATTCTAGAGGATTAATGGTTATTATAACACAACAAGAAGGAACTATATATGGAATGAGACATTCTAATCCCATTACAGGTGTGATTGGTCAAGTGTCCAGGTGTCCACATACTTTCAACCAATGTAGTTAAAAGGTTTAAAATACCACTTGCATTTAGTATTAGGTAGCTTGGTGCCTGGGGCACTAATTTGATTTTATTAAAATTGAACAGGCATGCAGAATAGTAATTTTTGGATACAGCAATTCATTTTTGCATAAGAGCAAATATTGGTGGATTGTTGATACTATAAAATCATTCCGTACCCATGTACACTTGCATATTAACACTCTCCAATACAGCAGATGGCAGTATGCACCTAATTTATTTGCAAGGTGCCAATAAACACAAAGAGAAGAAGAGCACAAGGACTCCAACCTACGATTTATGCCTAATGTTATTGATATTTCCGGGAAAATGCCAAGAGCAACACTCTCATGAGGATGAGAGCAGTACATGTTGTACACTCATGGAGCATCCATTGGGGGCAGTTACAGTACTTGAGTGCACTATGGGAGGCCTAGGTACAGTAGGTTGCAAAAAATTTTTCCTATGTTTTCTTAAAAATAACAATGTTGCCAACACTGCCACCAAACCAAAAGCAGCATCTTTGGAAGAAAGAGACCTACAAGAAAAACATAGTCTAATCCAAAATGTACATGTGGAGTAGACAGGTGAGAAATTAACTGTCTTGTTCAACGGCTCTTTGGTTGCCTTGGGTTTTGAACGTTTAGACATTAGCACATTTTTATTTACTTAATCATTCATCTTTAGCAGGCGGATGGCTTCATGGTTGTCTTGCTTGGTGGGTTTCCTCCAGATATTCCAGTTTCTTCCCACATGCAGATTAGGCAGATTTGGGTGGTCCCAAATTGCCCATAGTGTGTGAACAGGTGTGTGCCCTGCGATGGATTGGCACCCTGTCCAGGGTGTACCCCACCTCGTGCCCTAAGTCTCCTGGGATAGGCTCCAGGCCCCCGTGACCCTGTATACAGGATTAAGTGGTATAGACGATGAGTGAGTTACTCATCTTTAGCAAGTGCTTTATCCTTGGAGTGAATGGTGGATCTAGAGCCACTTTTAGCAGTACCAGGAAGAAGTTGTGATTCAGCCTTGCGTTTGAAGCTAGTTGGGGTGGTAGCTTAAAACACAACATGGACAGTTCAGAGGGGGATGTAGGAATGTTGGAATTTACCTCTTTTGCTTACCAGGAGACAAACAACACTAGTTATGAGTCATTAGTTATTTCTTCTAAGTTGTTCTGAGATTCCTCTGAACTGTTGTGTTTTAAGTTACAACCCTAACTTCCAATACAAGGCTGAATCCCTCTCTAACCCCTGATCAATGGCACTTTTTGGTGTGTGAAACAACACCCTACATTTTGCACTTCCCATTTCCCATTTTATTTGAAATTCAAACCCAAAACAGTTAATTGGCTATTAATTAGAAGGCTTAAAAAGTCAGTATTAGTTAATGTTACCTGCACAACGTCTTATGAAGCGTAAAGCACAGCATGTTCCATTGCATCTTCTTATTTGCAACAGATTTTCATCAATTTTTTCATTAATTTTCACATGCTTGTTTTTCTTCAGAATATGTGGAGGTCCACCACAAATTACTGCATACTGTATAAAAATAATCAGCAAAACAGTAGATATCAATTGCTACTGTAGGTTACTCTAGTATCTGTGTAACAAAGCATAACTTAGTCTGGTACCAAATCAGGTAATCTTCAGGTGGCCATTTTGTCATTTTTTTTAAAAGTAATTATCAATGCGAATACATAGAAGCATACAGTATGGTCTGTTAACGGTACTTCCTCCATCCACTGCTGTGACTGACGTCATGGTAATCAGGTGTCTGCACAAGGTCAATACCCTCTGAATAGGGCACCAGTCCGTTGCACCATATCATGCTTACAATTTTTACAATTGTATATCAGAATTTTTATATTCACTGTAAAATTTCAGGCACTAGAACATGTCTCAGATGACGTGTGAAAATACTATGTAAAATACCACCAAATCCCAGCTATTATCATGTGATTATGGTAACCAGTTTCCATTACTAATGTTGGAATATGACAAGTAAATTGCTGTTTCATACACAGTAGCCGAGACACGCACTCATGAGCCTCCAAAGAGACTGCAGTACTCAACACATTAAGAAGGTCGGATCAATGGAAGTCAATAGATGTCAGGGGAGTGAAATGGGAGCATGACCCTTCATTAAGAGCATCAGCTGAAGATCAATAGGAAGAGACAGTCATTGGCATGTCTCAAAGCTAATATGAAGGTAGAGGCTAAATCTTCGGATGATGACTCGCTGATTTTATTTATATACGAAGCTAAATGTGGGTGCACGAAACTACCAGGGATCCTAATGAACATTAGTCAGAAGAACAAAAACAGTACATGGAGTGAAAAATGAAAATCTAATTTGATAAACATAAAGCAAAGGGGTGTACTAGATAAAGGGTTAAACTCAAGATGCATTCGATGTCTGTTAGTTTTGTAACAGCTGCATGATTAATGCTAACAAGTAAGGGACATATATAGGCCACCTTCTATAAGGGTAAGGATTGGACAAACAGAATTACAGAGAAAAGCCTCATGGATATGGATGGAGATGGATATGAAAATGATTTGTAAATAGTTTATAGAAGCATTTACACTAGAAATGTCATATCGTTAAAAACACCGTTATTTCAGGGGGGGAAAAGAGCCATTAAACACACTTGTACTGGGGAATTGAGAAAGGAGGATTGATAAAGGAGGCACAGTTTTAGAAAATATGTTTAACACACAGTATAAAAAATTTTTATAGTCAGACAAGAACTAAACCTATTGGTCACTTAATTTAGTACATCTGTTCAAATCACATGGGAGCAACTTAATGCATTCATAAATGTAGATATGGTCAAGATGATCTGCTGAAGTTCATACCGAGCATCAGAATGGGAAGGAAAGTTGATTAAAGTGACTTTGAACATTGCAAAGTTATTTTTGCTACACAGGGTGGCTTAAGTATTTCTAAAACTGCAGATCTCCTAGGACTGTCAAACACAACCATCTCTAGAGTTTATAGAGAATGGACTGAAAAAGAAAAAAAATATCCAGTGAGCTGCAGTTCACCAGAGGAAAATGTCTTGTTGATGCCAGGGGTCAGAGGAGAATGGCCAGACTGGTTCAAGATGAAACAAAGGCAACAGTGACCAAAATAACACCTCTGTCTCATTACAGTCGAATTATGCCGAAGAGCATCTCTGAACGCATTTCAAACCTCGAAGCGGCTAGTCTAAAGCAGCAGAAGACCACACCAGGTGCCACTCCTGTCAGCTAAGACTAGGAAACTGAGGCTACAGTTCTCATGGGCTTACCAAAGTTGGACTCGATTTCTGCTGCAACTTTCAGATGGTATTGTCAGAATTTGGCATAAACAACATGAAAGCATGGATTCATCCTGCCATTCATCCTGTATCAACAATCCAGGCTGGTGGTGGTGGTGGAGGTGTAATGGTGTGGGGGATATTTTTTAGGGCCCCTTAGTACCAGTTGAGCATTGTTTTAATGCCACAGCCTTCCTGAGTATTGTCGCTGACCATGTTCACGTTCAGGATAACATGCCATGTCTCGAAGCTAAAATAATCTTAAACTGATTTTTTTTTTTTTTTTGTGAACAATAAGTTCACTGTACTTAAATGGCATCCACAGTCACCAGATTCTCAATTCAAGTCAATTCAAGTCAATTCACTCAATTCAATAGCGCACCTTTGGGATCTGGTGAAATGGGAGATCAGCATCATGGATATTCAGCCGACAAATCCGCAGGGACTCCACGACGCTATCATGTCAATATGGACCAAAATCTCTAAGGAATGTTTCCAGCAACTTGTTGAATCTATGCCATAAGGAATTAAGGCAGTTCTGAATGCAAATGTGGTCCAAAACAGTACATGCAAGGTGTAACTAAGGTTTAGGCTGGTTAATATACAGTATATCATCATCCAGAAAAAATGTATAGTGAAGAGAAGAAGGTCATTCTGAAATAAAAATGACTGCAATCACTAGTTTAAACTATGTAACTATAGACACTAGTAAGCCCAACTGTCTCATAAACCACATCTGGTTGAGATACAGTACTGAACAATTTGTCATTGTTTAAGGTCAGTGTGTGAGGGATACACAACATTCTAAAATATTACATTTGTTAGTGAACTTATTAGCTAACTTCAAAGCATACCTAAGATCTAAAAAGAAATGAAACAAGAAGAAGAAATGAAAAATGTCTTGGCTAATCATGCTTAGATTTCGGGTGAGGTGTAAATTCAATTTAGGACTGATTCGAAATCTGACTAAATCTAATAGATAATCAGCTATGGTTGCTTGTTTGGATTCGGATGCATAAACCTAATGAACCAACAGTGTTATGAGGTAACTGTTTCTAGTTTTTCCAGGCAAACATGTCAGAGGCGATGATTCATCCGTCCTGCTCTTTTGGACTCCAGAGCCAATGCGCAACCTGCTTTTAGCACATCAGATCCACACCAGTGCCAGTCGTACTCACTGTATGCTCACATTGATGTGTGTCGCAATAAATAAGCATACTTATTCTGACTTTGTAACCACATAAAATGTTTCCTGGGGAAGAAGTCTCTGGCAGTATTTATTTAAAGGAAAAAAAAATTAAAACAAGCAATACAGTAATTGCGTATAAAGATCTCTGTGAAACACTGTATACAGTACTGAGTTTATTATGCTGGTCAGGAACCAGTTATTCCTCTGTGCTTCACCTTATCTCTATTCCAGGGGAATTTAATTAATATTTTCAGGTTTAATAAGGGCTAAGTTACATATTGTACAATTGCTGTACAAATTCTTGCTTATAAAGGTCTGGATAATCAACGGGTGATGCATGGTGGAAGCGGTGACATTTTAATACTTCAAAATGACTGATTAATTTATTGCTATGAACAAGAAAAGACGAAACGTTTTTGAATAGTATTTGTACTTTACATGGCCACCTTTGACTTAATCACCCCAGAGAGGGTGAATATTGACCTCTACCCCTATAGCTACTTTTTGGGTTTGCACCTCCAGGGTTGAATATTCCTGCTTCAGGTATGCGTTTATGGAGATTGTATGTTCTCCCTGTGCTTGGTGGGTTTTCTTTGGTTTCCTCCCACAGTCCAATGACATTCAGATTAGGCTAACTGCCGATTCCAAATTGCCCATAATGTGTTTATGTGTTTGTGTGAGCTGTAAATGAATTCTTTTTAGTGCCCAAAGCCTCCTCGCATAGGCTCTAGCTCCCCCATGTCCCTTACAGGATAAACGGTATAGAAGAGGAAGATGAAGAAGATACTATACTATCTACTGTATATTTAGGGTCTCACGGGTGGTAGATCCTATCCCAGGGAAGTCACAGCACAAGATGGGGTACACCCTAAACGTGTAACCACACATTCCTACACTATTCTAACACTCCTTCCTACACTACAGGCAACTTGAAAATGCCAGTCAGTCTTCACCACATATTTTTGGACTGTGGGAGGAATCCAGAGTATGCAGAGGAAACCCAGAAAGTACGAGGAGAACAAGCAAACTCCACACAAACACACACAAACCAGAAACAAGATTCAAACCCCCATCCCTGTAGGTGACAGGGCTAACCACTAACCCTTTTAATTATAAAAAAAATTTTTTGCCTTTTTTTTTTTCTTCAACTTGGTCCACAAACATATGTTTAACAGATATGTTCAAATAGATGTTTTTGCTCTATACACTGCATATAAAGTATAGTATGGAAGGGACAAAAAAATAAAATCTGAAATTGTGTCTTTGCAGCACTTACTGTATGTGTCGTAATAAGTTTTATCATGCAAGTTCTGAGCCATGATTTTTAGTTTCCATGTTCTGTGTTTCTCAGGCATGGATTATCTACAGTATATCTTATGTTTACTCAACTGTGCTACAGACTAGATAGCATTTGTGCGTTAGTGTATGACAACAACAAGCTCAGTGTACACACTTGTGTCCTACCTCTCTAGACATGTTATACTCATTCTCTTTACCAAACATCCTGTACAGGGTCATGGCAGGCCTGGAGCCTACTGTATTCCAGGGGACTCGGGGCACAAGGCAAGGGGGTATACCCTGAATGGGGTGCAAATCCACCACCGGGCAGAATACGTGGAGGAAACCCACCAAGTACAGGAAGAGCATGCAAACTCTATGAATACAGACACGAAAGTGGGACTCGAACCCTCAGTTCTGGGATGATGCCCAGATATGTTACATTAGCCACCTAATCCACCATTACTTTGCAAAGGTTTCCGCTTTTAGTTCACACATGCTTTCTGTAATACAGGCACATATTTTTTAAAAGAATTCAACAACAGTCTATAGACATCGGTTTTGAGTGAACTGGATTTGTATGCTTTTCTTAATAGAAGAAAACAGGATGAAATTCTTATCTGTGTTAATCTTTGAGTTTAGACTATATTGCATAATTTGTCATTCAATACTATATGTGTTGACATACCGGCAAGGAATAAATCACTGTAGGGTAGATGGAGACATACATTATGTTCAAAAGGGCATGCTCTTCTTGGAGAAAAAAAACAGATTAGTTTAATATAAGGATTATGGGACACATTCTGGATTATGGGGTGAATAAAGGTTATCTTATTTAGATTGTTCAGTGTACCATGTTGACAACCTTTCTGCCCATTTCTGTTCAGTTCTATTTGAGCATGCGGTATTTTTGTTGCAAAGCTAAAATCCATAGATGATATTAACTCATACACGCGCACACACGCGCACACACAGGTCTCTCCCGGCTATGATGCAGTCTAACAAGTCATCGCTGGGCATCTCCTTTTGGCTCACAGCACTGGACAGCCGTATTTTTACCAATGACTATTGAGCAACTAGTTGCTTAGCAACCTTTCCAAGCACCGAGTGATGCAGGATAATATTCCGGTGCCGCACGCATCCGAACAAAACTCTGCGCTACAGACACGATTTCTAGCAACATGTACTGAGTCAGAATAAGCACCCTGCAATAATGGATTCACATGCCTACACAAGATACCTAGTTTCATAACTCAAGGATACTCAAGCACTGTTACACAGAATGGAAGAATATGATTTAGTTGTGTGTGAAATGTGTGTGTGTGTGTGTGTGTTTGTGTGTGTGAGAGAGAGAGAGAGAGAAAGAGAAAGAGAGACACCAGCAGGGACTGCTCAACATTATATCTTTTATTAAATGAACCTTACCCCGGTAGAGGTAAAATTACAAGTGATGTGTTCAGTCTATCTATCTATCTATCTGTCTGTCTGTCTGTCTTCCTGTCTGTCAGCCTTCTCTTATTAACATGTCTGCATGTTATCTTTTGTGCTGCCATCTTTCTGTCTATCTATCTGTCTATTTGTCTGTCTCTTTGTTTATATGTCTGTATATCTGTCATCTCTACTGTCTGTCACAATTGCTATCTATCTATCTATCTATCTATCTATCTATCTATTTCTTTTTTGCTATGTTTTTAGTCTGTCTACTTGTCTCTTATCTCTCTGTGTGGCTATCATCTTATCTGTGTGACCACCATCTCCTTCTTGATATCTTTCTGTCTACCTTCTTCATCTCTCATCTGTCTGTGTGTTTGATTTTGTATCTTTATGTACATACCTGTTATAAGTCTCCTTATCTGCCATTCCATTTGTCAGTCTGTCTGTCTACCCTTCACCCTATCTGTACCACCACCTGTCTGTCTGTCTGTATGCATGTCTGTTTATCTTTCTATAGGTTAATCTCTTTATTTGTCCATCTGTCAGTCTGTGTGACAATCTGTTTGTCTCGTTATATGCCCATCTGTCCCCTTATCTGTCTATCTGCCTGCATGTATATGTGTCACCTTATTTATCCATCCATCTATATATTTATGCATTCATCCATCCATTCATCAATACAAGCATCTGTCTGTATAGAACCATTTATAAGTTGTTGCGTAATAACAGACTGCAGTGGAAAAAGAGAAGCGACTCCAGTGGAAAATAGCAGGGTGTTGATATTGTACATAAAGAAGGCTGCTTGACTGCGTTGAGCTCAATAATTCTCTCTGAAGCAGTAAAGACGAATTCACTTGTCACGGAACGACGTCGTGCCTGGGGCAATGGACAATCCGCCGAGTCAGAGGACATGCTGTGCCACGTTAGGCTCGTCTCAGCTCAGCTGAGTGAGATGATTGGATGCTCGTCAGTTTGAAATCGTAGGAAACACTACTCTCTCCTTTTTATCAGGCGCTCCCCACTGTGGCTGCTTAGAGAACTCTGCTTACAAAGCGGAGAGCAGATTGAGTGGTTTCGAGGAAGGGAACGGGAGGAAGTGGTGGCAGAATGAGTGTAACTATATACACAGTGAATTGATTTTCAGCTTTATCTTTCACTTCCTTTCAGTATCAGATTTTCTGTCGACTTTGAGTTGCAGGGGGCGTCTGTCACATTGGTTGTACTGTTTTAAATGAATATTGTAGCAAAAAAACCTTAGGCTCTATATCTTTCTTTATATTTAATCCATTCTATAAATCATCTTATAATTTATATCTTTTTTTGATGATATTCATCCTAAATATATATATATTTTTATTTTAAGGGGAAGCACATTATAATTTCACACAAACATTATGCGCGTCCTATGTTTCACTTAGCATGAAAATTGTTATAATTTTGCCAAATTGACCATTTCTGCCATGTCCGTGCTCTCAGTTTTTGCAGTTGAGGGTTTATTGGTTTAGTGACTAAAACCATTAGAGTTAACAACTATTTTTTTTTTATATCAAAGATTTTTATACAGTATATATATTTTTATAGTATATAATAGTCTTTTTCTAGAGAAAAAAGTAATAAGTTTAAATAGAACTCCTCATTTAAACAATTGAATTAAATGAATTGTTAATATCTGCACAAGCTTTAAGTAATTTACTAACAGAACAAAAATTGGACCTTTTACAATACCAAGTGACCAGCATCAAATGTTCAAATTCTTCTCTATGGTATACATTTTAAACACATCATGGTAAATGTTCTCTCTCTCTCTCTCTCTCTCTCTTTTTGGGAATACTTTATCTATAATAGTGGTTTACAGATTGTTTATGATTTGTGATGAAGACTCTGAGAAGTAGTCAGGTCAAAATAAGGAACAAAAACTGTTCATTTTTAAGTTTTGCAACCAGCAGATATTTTAGGATTGAAGAATTTTACTAACTCGAAACACTATTGAACTGCTTAACTTTTTACTTATGTTAAATGTACCGCAAAGTACACATAGGTTCTATATCCATCCAGCCACCCATGACTGAGAAACACAGTATGTTCAAGCCTTTATCCAGTGCCAGTGCATTTATCGTGTCCGTGTAACTGTAACATCAAATAACATTTTTCCTCATAATATTGGTAATAGCAAACTAATTTTGCATTAACATTCTAAATTAGTCCCACTGGTTCCCACATTTGTAGCTGCACCAGGAGGAAGGACATATCACAGAGCGTCACTTTAAATGTTCTTCATACTGTATTCCCCAATTCTCATTGCATAGAATTTACTAACTGCTGCTAAGGATGACCCTGAGAACAGTTTCACTTAAAATCCAAGAAAATGGCTTGGGTTGCATTAATCCAAGCAGCTTCACTATGACTGTTTATGATTGCAATCGCTCAAATGGACCGTTTTATACCCAGGTCTCCATTAGTGAAGAGTTGCTAACCATAACACAGTGGACTTTATATAAATGAAAACACATTATACATTTGCACCTTTGATAAGGGTATCCATTTTCGATTTACAGTGACAATGTCCATTGTTTAAAGCGCTAAACAAATTGAATATTTACTGAATATAAACTGAATTGAATTGATTTACTTGTAGCACTTTAATAAAAATAATATTAAAAATAATAAATTAAATGCAGTTGTTTGGACATTTTAGAATATTAGAGGGTCTAAACCAGAGAACATTTGACATATCGAGTCGAGGTCATTGCAATGGCCTAGAGCCTTGAAAACAACACTGCAGGAGATGAGCCCATGCACTTCACGACTTCACTGATAACAAAAGGCAAACAGACTCTCCAAGACTTAAATTCTATCCAGGAGTTAATGGCCTGTGGAGCATAATTATTGAAGCAGACAAGGTTTTTAGAAGTACAGGTATGCAGATAGGATCAGATGTAAAAATAACAGGGTATGTCATAGGGAAAAAAAAAAAAAAACAGCAGGGTGGTGTTATGGACTGTAGTTCCAAGACAGAAGAATTCACCCAGGATGGGAAAGCAGAGAATGCAAAGGCAACTCCCATTGACACAGGGAGAACATCCAAACCTCCACACAGGCAGTAACCGGAGCTCATGATGGAAGCTGTGCAGTGGTAGTGCTACCCACTGTGCCACTTTGCAGCCGTGCTAACAATTTAATTTCTCTCTCTCTCTCTCCTTCCCTAAAGTTAAGAAATCAAACAAAGAAAAAATAAGTAGCTTGCCATGTTATTGCTCTGAAGTGCAATGTATTCTGTCCTGAACACAGAAACCTGAAAATAATAAGTTACAGGTATAACTCCTAAAAAGTGCTGATTCTAGAGATTTTTCTTATTTAAAAAAGGAAAAAAAACTGCATTGTATTAGATGATTGCAAGTCAGTGTCAGCATTATTTAAAACACTACTGTACACCTCACTGTGAATAACCTGTTTCTTGTTGAAATGACACATTAAAATGCATTAATCTGTGATTTATCAGAGCTGTTATAATAAATCAACACTTCCTGACTTAACAGATTTGACAATTCAATATCAGTGTATCATAATCTTAGTTATCAATATTTTTGGCATCATAAAATCCATACTGTAAGGGTGATCAAGCTGTGGATAATCTGTACACTGCCTGCCCACATTTATTTAAATAAGCCAATACTTAAGAGGATTTAATAATTACAGTAAAACCTTGGATTGCGAGTAACAGTTTGCGAGTGTTTCGCGAGGCGAGCAAAGATTTTTTAAATAAATTTTGATTTGAAAAACAAACAAGTCTTACGCATCATAAAGCACGCATGCGCTTCTTGTTTTGACGCCGAGCGTCACGGGATCACAACTGAGCCAATGTTTTTTCTCTCTTTTGCGCTGCGGAATTGTGGATAATCGTCTCCCCTGCTGGGTCTTAGTGCGCGTCTCTTACTGGTATAATCAACATCCGTGCACGCGTGTACTGTTTACTATAACACTGTGACCACGTGTGTGCGTGTAAAACATATTTTATTTTGTGTTTGTAAGCGTGTGTGTACAGCACGCGTGTACTGTTTCTTATAACACATGTGTGTGTGCGTGCGTGTAAAGCAAAAGAAAGTCTCATTAAAATCCATTTTCTCCCTCTCTGTTTTAGCCTGTCGTTATGTGTGTCGGAATTTATTTTTACTTTTTTTAAAAGGTAAAGTGCAGGTTAATTTGTTTTATTTTTACTTTATATTTTTTATTAATTATTTTTCTGTATTCATTTTTTGGGCTGTACAACGAATAATTTGAGTTTCCATTATTTCATATAGGAAAATTCGCTTTGTTTTACGAGAGTTTTGGAATAGGAGCCTGCTTCTGGAACGAATTATGCTCGTAATCCAAGGCTCCACTGTACTGCTGTGATTAATATGCTTCAGCTAGCAAATTCTAAAATTACATTAAGAACTGTCTAATACATTACTGAAATCTAAAAGGATAGTGATGAACCGTCGTGATCAGACATGACCTAAATGCCTTTTAAAAACTTGAAATCACTTGAATCACAGCTATGTTTAATCGTAAAAGTACACACACAATACAGCGAGAACTTGAAGGACTGGGACTAAACAGCTGTGTGGCCACAAGAAAACCACTTAAAAAACAACAACAAAAAGCTTCAGTTTGCTAGACTGCAAGAAGATTGGACTTTGTAGCAATGGAAAAAGAGTTGTGTGGTCTAATGAGTTCAGACTGACCCTATTCCAGAGTGATGTGTGCATCAGGGTAAGAAGAGAAGGGCATGAAGTGAGGCATCATGCATAGTGCATACTGCCTCTGGAGGTACAGTAGTGTTATGATCTGGGGTTGCTTCAGTTAGCCGGGTCTAGACTCGGCATTATTAATTATAAAAATTATTAAATGTAGAAATTGGTGCTGAAATATTTAAAAGTAATTAATTAAGGATTTTATTTAGACATTTATTCATGTATTTAATTGTTTATTTATTTAAAACAAGATTATTTGTTTATTTATTTATTTTATGGCCCTAGTCAGACCTGCAGCATGGTCTAGAAAACTAAATCTCTCTAGGCGTAGACTACATCTCTTACTGTCGTAAGTCTGTAGCTAACTGATTTGTAGAAGGCTGTCCCAAAACTTTGTCTTGAATATACAGTTAAACATTGGATTGCAAGCATAATTCGTTCCAGAAGTGTATGAAATATGAAATAATGGACATTCCGGCGATTCGTTCCACAAACCAAAATATTATTAAAAAAATGGTAATACAAAATATAAAGTAAAAATAAAATAAAGCAAACGAGAAGTAGGGGGGACGACTATCACACACACACACACACACACACACACACACTCACGCACAAACACATGGACAAACACATACAGCAGTTTGCCTACAGAGACTTACAAGCACACACAAGTCCGCACACACAAACACACATACACAAATAGAGCTTTGACCTTAACACCATTGAATGTCTTTGTGATATGCTGCAGGAGAATGGCTCTTCCAATGAGCCAAAAATTAATGAAAACCTGTACAGAAATAAATGCAGTGACGCTCCATTAGTTTCTCAAAATGATGCCACAGTCAAAGCGTGCTGTAATCAAAGCTAAAGGCAATCTAATTTTTTGGGGGGGCAGACAGTGTATGATCAGAAAGGAGAGCATCACCCTATGAAATATAGCTGGATGGAAACTGTCTTTGCAACCTGATGCAATCATGTCCTGTTAAAGTAAAAATATACAATAGTGGAATTCGACACTTTTGAGAGTTTCTGCTGAAACCGAGCTGCAACAGCATTGATTCCAGTTTGCAGTGACATGATTCTTTAATATATATTTTTGTAACCATATACCAAGACACAATAGTGGAAAATGTGGAACCATACAACACTAAATAAAGCGCAATAGCTATTTTATATGGATCAATCTGGAAGTAAAAAAGTGTATTTGCCAAGCAGAGCAGATAGTGAGAACTGTGTAGCGAAAAAATGCGTAACATTATAAAAAAAATAATTAACCCAAGTAAGTCCTTAAAAACAAATGAAAGCTCTCAGGTAGTGCTTTGTCTATACACCCTCAACATCCTGCTTACTATGATGAGGAATGGTGAGCTTACATGCCCTATTACTCACAAATTTTACCTTTTTTAACATAGAAAAGTATGAACATGTACAGCACTCAATACTTGGTCAAGGCTCCCTTTGTGTGAATTACTGCAGCGATGCGTCGTGGCGTGGAAACGATCAGTCAGTGGCACTGCTGAGGTGTTAGGGAAGCCCAGGTTAACGGCCTTCAGCTCTTCTGCGTTGTTGGGTCTGGTGTCTCGCATCTTCATCTTCACAATACCCCACAGATTTTTTTATGGGGTTTAGGTCGGGCGAGTTTGCTGGCCAATTAGGCACAGAGATACCATGGGATTTTAACCAGGTATTAGTACTTTTGGCAGTGTGGGCAGATGCCAAGGCCTTCTGGAAAATTAAATCAGCATAAAGCTGGTCAGCAGAGGGAAGCATGAAGTGCTCTAAAACTTTCTGGTAGACGACTGCGCTGACCTTGGACCTGACAGTGCACCAACACCTGCAGATGACATGGGTAACCAAACCACCACTGACTGTGCAAACTTTACACCTCTTCCTCCAAACTCGGGGACCTTGGTTTCCAAATTAAATGCAAAATTTACTTTCATCTGAAAAGAGGACCCACTGATCAACAGTCCAGTCCTTTTTGTCCGTAGCCCATGTAAGACGCCTGGTGACGCATGACGTGGTCTTTGGTTGAAGAGTGGCCTGATACAAGAAATGCAACAGTTGTAACCCATGTCCTGGATACATCTGTGCATGTTGGCTCTTGAAACACACTATCCAGCTGCAGTCCACTACTTTTTATTCTTCCTCAAATTTTTGAATGGGCTTCGTTTCATAATCCACTCAAAGGTGCAGTTGCTAGTGCACCTTTTTCTGTGCAGGGTGTCAGTAATCGTCCTCTGGACAACTGTCAAGTCAGCAGTCTTCCCCATAATTGTGTAGCCTATACTGAACCAGGCTGAGAGACCATTTAATGGTTCAGGGAACCTTTTCAGGTGTTTTGAGTTAATTAGCTGATTAGAGTGTGACACCATGAGTCTTCAGTATTGAACTTTTTCACAATATTATAATTTTAGATTAAAGATACTGAATTTTAAGTTGTCATTAGCTGTAAGCCATAATCATCAAAATTAAAAGAAATAAACACTTGAAATATACTGCTCAAAAAAATAAAGGGAACACTTTGACTTGAACGCCTCTCATACTGTATGTGTATGCATGGTTCAAGTCAAACCGTGACTAAGTGTTCCCTCTTTTTTTTTAGCAGTATATACAGTTACAAGTTAATTGCACAATTAGTAGCTGACTAACTTAAAAAGAGAGGCCTATATTTTTTACCATAGGTAAACCTCAACTATAAGAGACAAAATAGGGAAAAAAAAATCCAGAAAATCACATTGTAGGATTATTAAAGAATTTATTTGCAAATTATAGTGGAAAATAACAAAATTTCATCTCAATACTTTGTTATATACCCTTTGTTGGCAATGACAGAGGTCAAATGTTTTCTGTTGTCCTCCATGCCGATCTCCTCTAGAGCAGTGATGTTTTGGGGCTGTTGCTGGGCAACACAAACTTTCAACTCCCTCCAAAGATTTTCTATGGGGTTGAGATCTCGAGACTGGCTACGATACCCCAGGACCTTGAAATGCTTCTTACGAAGCCACTCCTTCGTTGCCCGGGCGGTGTGTTTGGGATCACTGTCATGCTGAAAGACCCAGCCATGTTTCATCTTCAATGCCCTTGCTGATGTAAGGAGATTTTCACTCAAAATCTCACGATACACGGCCCCATTCATTCTTTACTTTACGCGGATCAGTCGTCCTGGTCCCTTTGCAGAAAAAACAGCCCCAAAGCATGATGTTTCCACTCCCATGCTTCACAGTAGGTATGGTGTTCTTTGAATGCAACTCAGCATTCTTTCTCCTCCAAACACAAAGTTCTATTTTGGTTTCATCTGACCATATGACATTCT
>JAOVVA010000001.1:18657075-18673471 GCA_028565275.1 Leiocassis micropogon
CATGTTAATTAATTGATTATGGTTAATTGAACATGCATGGAAAACATTGTTTAAACCCTTTACAATGAAGATCTGAAGAATAACATCTACTAACTTTGTCATTGTAACGGGTTCGACATGTACGTGTTGCATGGGCGGCACCATAAAGCACGGACACGAGGCGAGGTCTTACGGGAAAAAGGGTAATTTATTTAGGAAAATGGGGAAGGAAAGGGTTAAAGAAGGGAGGACGGAAAGAAAGGGAAGGTGCACGTGAATGTGCACGTGCAGATCTGGTGGGCAGTGCCTCGCTGGCATGCAGCTCCTGCCTCCGTCCACTTGTGCCGACTCTGCTCTCGGCGGATGGCTGGACCGGACCCTCCCAGCTCTCTCTGTGGGCGCGGACTCAGACTGGAGTCCTCTCTGACGTCCGGCGGCTGGGCGGCTTTCCCCGGCTGGGAACAAGGGCCGTGCCGTGATCAACCTTGCGGCCTTTTTCTCCTCGGCGGCAGGGTCACCATAATCCAGCTATATTGGGGGGGCTGAAGAGCCGCGGGAGCTCCGGCAGTGAGCTCGCAACTGTCCTCATCGCGGCGATCAAAGGCGTACTCGCCTCTTTGAAGTCCCTGGGGCGTATTCCATTGCCCCGCTTGCATGCCGTTCTTCCGCGTTCTGCGCGCACGTCACACTCACACCGCTTTTTAAAGTCCAGTCTCCCAACAGGCCCCGAGCTATACTCTCCGCTGTGTTTTATAGCGCAGGGAGAAGCCCCGCTCACCAGTCGTGCCTAATTCCGCGGACCCGCTCCTTCGCACACCTGCAGATAGGGGAGGCCGCCTATCTAGTGAGCTTCGGAGTGAGCGAGGAGCAATATTATCCTACAGAAACAGGTAATGCTACAAAGAAGAAAGTGGGGTGAACACTTTGAGTTACTAATCTTTTTGCTCCCAGCTAGATTGTACTCAAAACTGTTTAGGAACAAGGAACTGGGGGAGGCAAAGTAGAGATAGTGCTGCTCCCCTGCCTCCGCCAGAATGATCAGTTAGCAGAAAAAGGTCAACGTTGAGCCAAATAAGAATAGCATTTACCGCTTCAAGCAGATGAAACGCAAAAGAGAAAAACAGCCTCTGCATGTCAGAACCATCACTGACAGCCTTTCATTCTCTCTTTCATTATGTGGGAAGCAGAAGAACTAGTGTATGCTTAATAATTCAATAGTACATAAACAGTCTGTATAGGCCTTGTTGATGTCCCGGCATACAATTGTTTTCACTTTTTCATTGAGGAGGAGGAATAAATCAACAAATACAATTACTGTTACAAAGACATCGTCCTACGCACTGTTTTCTTTTATGTTGTATTATAAAGTTTAAAAAAAGAGGGCGAAGGAACAAGGAATTATAGTTAAAATTATGATTTTATAAAAGGTGATGATTTGGTGCATAATAAGTATTGTTCTCTGCAGCTCTTTCGCATCTCTCAAATATGTATGGTAGTATGGTAAATGAGTTACTCTATCTAAATTGCTTCAGGTAAAAATATGTGTGCAGTGCCCATTAGTGGGCAGTCATCTTCGTCCAAGGTCACCTTCTTCCATCATGTTCCCATAGGTTGTGTCTAGTGTACTCTGGATAGGTTCAACCTCCACTGTGAGGAAGGGTTAATTAATTCATTTGCTTATACAGTGAAACCTCGGATTGCGAGTAACGCGGTTTGTGAGTGTTCTGCAAGACGAGCAAAGATTTTTTATAAAATTTGACTTGGAAAACAAACAAGTTTTGGTTTATGAGTACCGAGTATCATGTATCACGCATGCGCTTCTTGTTTTGACGCTGAGCGTCACGTGATCACAACTGATGATCTTTTCTCTATCTGGCGCTGCGGAATTGTGGGTAATCGACTACCCTGCTGGGTGTTAGTGCGCGTCTCTCACTGGTATAATCAACATCCGTGCACGCATGTACTGTTTACTATACAGGTAACACTGTGTGTGTAAAACATCTTTTATTTTGTGTCTGTATGCGTGTGTGTACAGCGCGCGTGTAAAGCAAAAGCTAGTCTCATTAGAGAAGTTAAAAATCCATTTTCTATCTCTGCTCAAGACTGCTCTTTGTGTCTGTGTGCGCGCGCGTCATTGGACACCATGCCACACACACACACACACACACACTCACACACACACACAGACCCCTCCTACTTTCGCCTTCACAGACACACACACACACACACACTCTTTCTCTCTGCTCTACACAGAAACACTGCTCTGTCGCGATTCTTTTCAAAGGTAAAGTGCAGGTTCATTTGTTTTATTTTTACTTTACAGCAGTGATTCCGTTAGTGTGTCGCTCAATCGAGTGTCATTAAAGAGATTTCTTGTTTATTTTTCCAATAAAATGGTGTTTCTGTTGTATGCGCGCATGCGTGTGTGAAAAGAGTGGAGGAAGGGTGACTGTGTAAGACGAGAAGGGGGAGAGGGGAGCTTTTTTTAGATTCAGTGCCTGTCTGCACAAACGGAAACACTTCGACAATAAATATGTCGGGATTTATTTATAGTTTTTTTTTTTTTAAAGGTAAAGGGCAAGTTAGTTCGTTTTATTTTTATTTAATATTTTGTATTAATTATTTTTATGTATTTATTTTTTTGGGCTGTGGAACCAATAATTTGAGTTTCCATCATTTCTTATGGGAAAATTTGATTTGGTTTACAAGTGTTTTGGAATACGAGCCCGCTTCCGGAACGAATTATGCTCATAATCCAAGGGTCCACTGGACATCACTATCCTGTATCTACTGTATATTCAGATCTGGGTGTGGCCAAAACCAGAACTCTGCCACTGGAAACAGAATGCCAGCTCTTTCAGCATACCACATCACTCAAGTTCATAATTGCTTTTGACTAGATATACAGTGTACCCGATTGAGATTCTGTGGCGTGACCTTAAAAAGGGCGTTCATGCTCAAAAACCCTTAAATTTGGCTGAATTAAAACAATTCTGAAAAAAAGAGTGGGCCAAAATTCTTCCACAGACACATGACACAAAATGTTGTGAATGGGATGTGAAAGACACATTGCCTATTATTGCAAACACTTGATTGCAGTTGTTGCCACCCGGGGGGACAATTACTTTTTCACATACAGTACAGGTTTGGACAGCTTTTTTCCCTTAATGAATATCATAATTTAAAAACTACACAGGTTATTTTTGTGTAATAATAAAATTTGTTTGATGATCGGAATCATTTAAGTGTGACAAATTTGAAAAAATGTAATAAATCAGTAAAATATTCTTAAAGCACTGTATGTACAAGACTTTATTTTTCCTCTTGTGGCTAATTTAAACCATCATGACACTGAGCAGGCAGTTACTACAGATAGACTAATTTATGTTCATGTTTCCACCTTGGCCATTGTTTGTGCTCTGCATATTCATAACTTGTTTAAAATATGTCCTATTTATCCTTATTAACCTCTAAAGCATAAAGGCTTGCTTACATGGCATCTTGTCTAGTTTGCCAAATTGCAGAAATAGCAAAAAAATAATAATTAAACACAAAAGAATAAAAAGAATCCATTTTGAGTGGCAGTCAAAAAGCATTATGGATGTGGTTTAAATCAATTACAAATCTAAAAAGGTGCTGTGTTTAATTATTAAAATGCAGTAAAGCTTTTACCCTAATCTAATTAATTAGATTATTTTAATTGTGTTTATTTACTACATACTGTACATATGCTGCTATAACACTGAAACACATCAAATGATAACAACATGTAAATACCCTGTTAGAAGTCCATATGTAGTTAAAAATAAATAAATAAATAAATAAAAAAGTAAAAATCTGATAGAATTCTTCTGGACAGGTCACAGCACAAGCATCATTTTAATTACCACTCTTTTTTAATGATGAACATAAGCTGGACGTTGAAGGGCTGTCTTGGATATTACAAAGATAAGATCTTTTTTAAATCCCTAACTCAGGCTGATGTTGATTAATAGCTGAGCCGAGTGTGACTAACAGCCTGTCAGGTTTCTCGCTACATCTCCAACGCCCTCCCCACTTGATCCCTCTCCATGTGTGGTAGTGGGGTTGCATTTCTGCTACTGTAAAGAGTAATGATCTGCTCTAATAGGCTAGAATTCATCTCTAGAGCCTCTAGAGACTGATGGAGCCTGGCTAAAGAAACCAGAATAGAAACTGTCAGCAAAAAACATACCCAGACATTAGTGGTTAAAAAAAAAAACATGCACTTCTTTTACGGTAAAACATACATGTATGTAGCAAAAATAGGTGATTCATCAAGCCCATCTTTCTTGTTTGCTATCCCTGAGAAGAGGCTAGACCATGAAAAGCAGCCTAGGAAAATTAATGTAAGTTTTTTTTTTTTTCTTCATTTTTGACTAGGTTTTGGCTCACGCTGCGCATATTATGACAAGGTAGTGAATTTGGAATTAGGTCCTGTCAAGAATCATCTTATCAAACTGAGGGAAAAAATCATAATTGCATCTGAGGTAGTTTTAATCCGTGTTGACTGTAATAAAATACAGCAGGAGCTATTTCATTAAAATTTATTAAGGTTCAATTACATTAATTTCTTTTGCTTAGCACGGTCCGATCATAGCATAGATTACGATCATCTATTTGATGACCCCTGGATAAATGTATACTTCTACAGTGCAAAAGGTCCTGCAGCTATCTTATCACAATTAATGTAGGGCTAAACAATTGATCCCCTTTTTTTAATTAAGATTTTAATACACTGTAAAAATTACACTTTATATTGATTCAAAATGATAAATTATGAAAAGAAACGACTTTAACTGTAGCATGTTAAATAACTAATAAATAATCATGATTATATTTTTTCATTACTAAGCAAAAAGTCTAATAATTATATTTTCCAATAGCACAGTCCACTACAAAAAATATCATGGATTATGCTTTAGTGCTTATGTTGCTTGATAGCATGCTAGCTTCATTTGTTTTTTAATCTTTCATATTTTACATGGAACCCCAATGCAGACACTTTTGCAGAATTTTATCAAATTTCACTTTAATAAATGATACTTAAAGAACTTTGGAACAAGACATAACCCAAGACTGACACTTTTTTGACAGAATTTCTCTGTATAATTCCCTGCTACACTAATGCACTTTTACTAAAGCTTGGATAAAATCGGTTTTATGCCTTCATTCACAAGAAATTTCATCACAAGTCCCAATTTGACTAGAATGCCACTTGTATAAAGCGTCGGGTTAAATGTTACTTAGTCAAGTCATCATAAGTCAAGTGATTCTGTCATTTTACAAGGCATTTCATCACCAGCACAACTCCCTTTGCTTAACATGCATTGTTCAGACTGCTGACAGAACGCATTGCTCACTTGTCAATCAAACACAGTCCTATTGTGTACCTTATTGTATAGTATCTATGCTAATATTAGAGCTGCTTATTTTTCTGCCAGCATAAAAAAATATTTCTTGTCATTTTGTCTGAAAATAGGACAATAGAAATTAGATACTGTAAAACAAGAAAGTTTACTTTGGTATTCCGAAGTGATATGAACATGACTTGATAAACTGACTTTGCATTTAGTTGTACTTACAGCCGAGCCACTAGCCGATTTGCAGGCTATATTAGAAAAGATTTAATGTTAATGTTATATCAAATCTTCTGGTGAGCTAATCAGAATAAAGTTATTTTTTCCTGCTTTATAAGTTGTGCATGTACTACACTTGCAAAAGTAGCACACCCAGATGTTTTCCAGGTTTGGCCAGATGGTAAATCCGCCCCAAGTTTTTACTGCGTAGCATAAATTCTCCGGGGACAATTTTACTCATCAGACTACACACAATTAAATGCAGACTTTTACTTCCTTCTAATTCCATCATTTGTAACTCATAGGATGAAGAACTGTGCACAAAAAAGACCCAAGGCAGATAAACCATGACTTCTGTTTGGTATTCTTTTTTTTTCTTTTATTTTAACACAAAAGGTTTTCATTACAAATTTTAGTATCAGTAATGAAAGTAGAATTTTTTGTTTTTGTTTTGAGATTTACATTAATTGCCAAGTTTCTTACTATTTGGTATGCCTTTTTGATTTAATATTAGTCTGCAGTTGAACTGAACAAATTTACAACCTAATGATCTAATGGATAAGGGATAAGATTGTTGGAAAATCTGACCTTTTGAACGATGTTAATTGAGTTAACACGACTAGTAAGACAAATGGATTACAGCGTAGTTTACATCATAGAAATTGTGCAACATCTTGATTATTGAATAGTTCATATGCTAGATGAGTGAGTGAGTGAGTGAATGAGTGAGTGAGTGAGTGAGTGAGTGAGTGAGTGAGTGAGTGAGTGAGAAAATGTTGTGGTGATATTAACTTAATATGTGATATTAATTTGGCAAGGGTACAGACTTCGAGACAACATTGATATTGGGCTTGTTTTTGAATGTGCTGAACAAATGCCACTAACACAGTGATTTAAAAAGAAACAATATTAATTCCAAACCGAGCCAATGCCTGAGCGTGACATAAACTCTGGTCGCAATCGTGCAAGCATTGTGTGCTTACCACTGGAGTGCTAGGGAACTGTTGATATTCAGAAATATGCATACTTACATAACAAAAAGTGGTGAAAACAATATTGGACAACAGCAATTTACCAAAATATTAACTTGGAAAGCAGCCAAAAGGGCTCAAAAAGGAAAGCTTAGTATCTCAGATCTGTTCTGTGAAAGTGGAAGTGATGCATTTTGGATGCTGTGCAAACATTCTATTACAATACAGTAATTTGAGAGCTAAGATGCATCTAATTGTTATATTTCCCAAAGGAAAGGAAACAGAGAGATAATATTACAACACTAAGAGATGCATGGCATGAGATACACACGCTATGTTATATAGATACACACAGAAAGATGTTGTGTCCATCCCAATCCCCAGTCGGAATTCTAATCCCCTGTGATAAACCTAAGAGACAATGGAAGTTTATTGTGGTGGTCAGACGATGTTTTGAGGTTTTATGTTGTGTTTGGGCCGTTCGTTCAATGTTATTTCAAAGTCAGTTTATTAAAGTCATTCTAACACTGTTACAACTGTATTACAATGTTAGAGTTCCTGCTGGGCAATTTGATCAAAATGTAAAAAATCTCTGCTAATATAATATAAGGAGCATTCAAGACAAACCATGACTTGTGAAATCTGTGAACAATTAGCGAGTGGAACACCTGATTCTCGAAAATCAATGGAAAACTTGTCACCAACTTGAGGAAAAGATGCACCTGCACAGAACACCACTTGCACATTACAAAAACTCCCTCCTACAGTCCTGACCTTGTCCCAACCCACATGTTTGGGCCATCAAAGGATTTCCTGGGTGGCCAGCATTTCAGATGTGAAGCAGGCAGTGTGATCATGACTTTGACATACTGAGAAAACGTTTTACCTTGATGGTATTCCAGCAGTAGTGAAATGCTGGAATAAGTGCATTAATGTAGGAGGGAATTATATAGAGAAATAAAGGGAGTTTTTACTCTCATAACTGTGTTCGGTTATTCTGCGCAATCAATGAGTGTTCAAGTCCTGTTTTGAATTGAACACTCATTGTACTTTGACATGTGTATTTATAAAGCATATATACAGTATAGTTTACCAAAAAATTATAGAAATGTTTTTGTTTAGGGGAAGTTCTAACCGTTCCTGTCTGTCTGCCTGCAATAACCATGCTGTATAAAAAGCCATTTTAACAAAATCAGTCAGTCTACCTAAACATTCTGAAATCCCTGAGCTATGAAAATGAACATAAGCCTAATCAGTTTAGTTTTTAATCAGATTCTGGCTTTTAAAACACCATCACATCATCATCAAAACACAGAAGAACACTAATACATTCTGGACAAAGGACAAGGTTTTAAAATACTCAAATAAACTAATCAAAAACGGATATAATGAAAGGGTGTTAAGAGTTTTCCCACCTATGTTATTGTGAAGATTAGTGGAGGGAAGAGATGAGGATAAAACTCCTGTTTAATTGACTTTTACATCAGATGCTAAGACAGAGACTAATGTGAATGATGCCGATATTTCCCATGATATATAAAAATTTAATTTCCCACTATTCAGTATATATAATTGGCAGTAATGGTGTTTTTCCATAAGTAAAATTGTTTAGAAATTTAGAGGTAGATGTGGGTTGCCTTCAAGTGGAATTGGGATGAAATTGAAATGAAATTGAAATTAAAGTTAAGTAGACCTTTCATTGCTTTATTTTTCTGGTTGAACATATTCAAGTTGGAGAAAGCCTATAGTTTTGAAAACTTGTGCTAAAATTTCACTATTGCAGAAGGTTTCCATACACTGCAGAAGGTCCAGTTAAGTTCCTACCCAATGCCCAAACCCCAACCAGTGGACGCCATGCCGGTTCCAAGCCCAGATAAAATGGGAGTAAAACCTGTGCCAAGTTGTGTGCAAACAGTCTGCTGTGGCAACCGCTCAATGGGAGCAGCCGAAAGTCCAACAACATATACAGGACCTGTATTATAAAAGGGTAATAGTTTAGTGTTCCATGGACTTCCTAAAAACGTCATGTAAAATGTGCCTTCATGCTTTTTCAAACTCCACTTCACACATCACATGCTGCCACACCAACAGTGGGAAGCACTCAAGTCATCAGTCATGGTGATAGAGCAGGAAACAATGCATCTTTCCCCTTTAGACTGGCATTTCTTCACACACTTACACTAAACCATCATCCAGCTGTCCACGCTTTATTTATGTACATGAAAATGTGCTCTATTTACATGAAAGTGTCCAGCATGAACATATTCCACTCACTAGATGATTTAAGCCTGTCTTATTTGAGAAACTACTTCGACAAGTGTTGTCCATGAACTGAAAAGCCATATGGAACAATCTCAGGAGGAAACTTTACAGCAGAAGCTATTTAAAGCTCTGAATGGCTGTAGGACTCACAGGACACACATTTCTAGATGTGTGCACGTAAGCAGATTCTAGAAAGCAATAAGTCATGCATATTCATAAGTTCAATTAGTTTTTTCAACTTTATTAACTCCTGAATACTAAGAGTTGTGGTGAATCCAGTGATTATCCTGGGAACACTGAGTGAAAGACAAGAATGCACACCTTGGATGGGATGACACATTCACACTTAGATGCAAGTTGCAAATGTACCGACTGGCATGTTTTTTTTGTTTTTTTTTTATTTGAGGGAACTGGAATTAAACCAAACTCAGACTCAGGACCCAGCTACCCACTGTGCCAAGTAATATGAATTTCCAACCAAAAAAATCCAATAAGGAATGCCCAGAAATGAAATCATATTGAAATAACCATCTAATGAGAATATAGTATATTGCTAATATGTTGCCAAATGAATAATCCATGTTGTAATTGAGTTGTAATTATCATGGTAATCACTAGAATTTTAATTTAATTTATGAAAATGGATATTACCATCAATTATAAACCTACAGATTATACACGCAAACTACAGATTTAAAGTATAAATTAGTATTTTAAACCCAGCACCAACTATTATTAAGCATTTATTTATTTATTTATTTTTTTAATTGTGTGCTAGAAATTTATTTGTGAATTTAACCTAACATAGCCAAGAGGCACTGAATCAATGGCATGAAATAGTAATGCATGTTGCAATTTCTCTGTTCTCTTCAAGCTTACATCTTTATATACAGTATGGCTTAATATTGGTTTATTTATAAAAATAAACATGAAAATCCTCCTACAGTCCAAAAAACACAAGGGTAGGCTAAAATTGCCCATAGGTTATGAATGACTGTGTGAGCATGTGTGCCCTATAACAGATTGGCACCCCATCCAGGGTATACCATGCTGCATGCCCCAAGTTCCCTGACCCTGTAAAGGATAAATGATATAGAGAATGAGTGAGTGGATAGAAAGAGCAGAAATTTGAAAATTTTGCTAAAATAAACAACTATAAAAGGCTCAGAATATCAATAAGGAAAAGGGGATAAAAAAAACTTTGTAAAGTACATGCTGACTTAACAGGTGTGTGCTTTAGACTCTGCCTGCCTGACTAATCAGCTGGCACTCCTTTAATGAGTTTTTGTCAAGAATATTTAGAAATGTCCTAAAATTTTTGGACAGAAATGTAAATCTAAAAACCATGTCCACGCAAGTAATGACACTGAACGTCCGGCCCTACAGTTCACTCAATGTGGGCTTGGCATACTAACATGGGATGTTGGCTGTTGGCTGGCACTGGATGGTGACACTAGTAGAGATGGTGAGCATGTCCAGCATGGCGCTTTGAAGTGGATTTCACATCGTGCCTTCAAGCTTTCACCTGTTGGAATGTGTAAGATGGCATGCAGAGTGGCACACCTGTACCTAGCCAAGGGCTAGAATTGGTAGGCAAACCTGAGATTTTGCTATGAAAAAATCTGTGCATATAATCATTACTTTTTTTTGGACAACATACTTAACTGTGTAACAGGCAGGGTTAGCTCTGTGCTAGTACCCTGCAGCTGGTTGCACTAGAAGAATGTAAAAAATCTCTCGGAGCCTAGTTAAAAAACATATCACAGTCACGTTTGACAAAATAAATGTAAAAAAAAAAAAAAAAAATGTACCAAGTATTAGCCTATTGTTTATGGAGCCTTAAGTTAAAATTTACACCTACGCTCTAGCACACTGAAAATTGAATTTCTCATTGAATTTACTTAATTCACATGGGTACATCATTTTTACACGATTCTGCTGAGTAACATTAACAAATGTTTTCATCCACAATGATTTCATCATGTATTTTCAACAATGCATGCAGCCAAGGACACTGGCAACCTGCAACTACTATATTACCGCTACACTATTGTATCACATATATTGTACTCATGTTAATGTAATACTATAGTTGAACAGTTTGATAGCAAAAGGAGATTTTTAGATATTTTCCCCTCCAAATGCAGCAAGAGTATTTTGCGCATCCACTGTATTCTTTGTGTCAGAATGGTGATAAAAAACACAAATGCAAAAATATTTTGCCAAAATAGTTTGGGTTATATCAGTGAGCATTTTGCATAATCTGACAAAAAGCTATACTGTAAATCCACCTCCCACAGCTTTGTCACAATAAATAAATCAACCTGCTGTTGTGTTTGTGGTTAGTCAAGTATGCAATTTAGTACCAGTAATACGTTGGCTGAGTTTTAAATAAAACTAAATACAGCATACTTTTTGATTTTTGATTTTGTAGTGATCCTAGGCGGCACGGTGGTATAGTGGGTAGCACTGTCGCCTTGCACCTCCAGTTCGATTCCCAGCCAAGCTCGATTTCCGTCTCTGTGTGCATGGAGTTTGCATGTTCTCCCCGTGCTTGGTGGGTTTGCTCCGGGTACTCCAGTTTCCTCCCACAGTCCAAAGATATGTAGGTTAGGTTAATTGGTGTTCTCAAATTGCCCATAGTGTGTGAATGTGTGTGTGTGTGTGTGTATGTCTGTGTGCACTGCGATGGATTGGCACCCTGTCCAGGGTGTACCCTACCTCGTGCCCTAAGTCTCCTGAGATAGTTTCCCTTCAGTACATGACGCCAAGTCTCTATCATAGTACAGGAATTCACCATTTAACCAACAGCCTCATACACAGCCTGTGCAAATTGCTCATATACGTGTATTTTAACTCTTTTCCTTTCTTTGTACGTATTGCGGATGTTAAGTAACATATATGTCATTTATTACTACAAGAGTGACTGCACCGGTAGTAACAGATTATAAAAGTCCTTTTCTTGGCTTAGACATTCTCCAAGAAAACCTTTGATCACATTTAAACCACTCACAGCAGCTGTCATGTGATCTTCACTTCACAGATCACATGACAGAAAGAAGCGATGTAACCTGTCAGCATGTGTCGGCTTTTGCTTAAAAATTATGCTTCGCTTAAAACATAGGAGTTTTTAAAATATGATTATATAGCAGTTTTAAAATTAAACATTTTTGTTGCCAAGAACATTTTTGTGTCAGAAATTCTTTTTTTCAAAATAAATAAAAGTCTGAAAATGATATCTCTTATTTTGCTGTAAAGTTTTTCAAGTTACAGTTCCCATCAGTGTTAACATCCTTATGTGATTTCATAATATAATTGGAAAATGTTCATACTATGTTAATTGATCAAGCTCTCAGAGGTCCCCAAGGTGTCAGTTAAGCCTCCAGCTGAAATAACTCTCAGACAAAGCATTTTTATACCTTAAACTCCTCCTCTTTCACTCCTCCTCTAAACAGGCTGTTTCAGTGTCTATGTAAATGAGTAAGTGCTGAGCCATGCCCAGAGAAGTGAAGAGCCGAGAAACAAGATTGGATAGGGTTTCTTTTTATAGGAGGTCACATTAGGGAATATCTAGTTGACTTGTTTAAGCCCAGGACAATACTAAAGAAGAAGAACAAGAAAAAGCAGGGAATTATTTTTTTCACAATGCTAACAGAATCCTATTTACCACAAGCAGTAAATTCCCCTCAAAGGCACATCAATATACAGTATTGTAACTTTTTTTTTTTTACATCCTTTCTTTAATACCTCCCATGAGTCTTTCTCATTTATCTTCCATGGCAAAATCATGACATTTTCTTTTTAATACAAGACTCGCGGCAGGTAAAAAGCAAAGCCCATAGCTGCCATTAGAAAAAAAGTCCTTCATATCATCTCTACTGAACATGGTAATTTTTTTTTTTGGAGCATTTGTTCAATGTTTTTGCCTCAAGGCTTCATGAGGCAAAGCTGTATGCTACTTTAGACAAAGGCCCTCTGTATATTATCAGAGTATTTGCTTTAAAGGTCAGAGGAGGCACAACGCTGTTCTCTCTGGGGTGAATATTGCTTGCATAAAGATAAACTGTTTGAAAATGTCAGTTCTTGGTTACATGGCTAGACATGACATATTTTATTTTGGAAGTGGGAGCATTTCTGTATAAAGTATTGGTGATAATATTGAGACAGAGTCTCAAAAAAGTAGTTTCACAAAAGTAGACTTATCAATAGACTATTATTTTTGTACGGTTGATTATTTCAGAATATCAAATTTGTTATACTTATTTGAATATCATATGCATTTATACTCATAATAAAAAATGCTCTGATAACAATGTCCGATACTGCATCATATTATTAGTGATTGTATTTTATGAACATTAAGCAAAGCTCTGTGAAAATATCAAGGGAAGGAACTACAGTACAACATTTTCCTCCAATACAAGTTACACAATATAGCCTCTTATTGTATTTAAATAATATCGTTAATAGAAAGCACAGGCACAGGGGCAGTGCAACCCAAAGTCCAAAGAGCAGTATCATTGAGCGTGGACAGTAAAAATGTGTTTAAAATTCCACTAAAGTATTTATGAACATGCAGGGGTGAAATTAGCATGCAGAAAAAAACTGTCATGTATGAGAGCACTTGAGGGACTGAGAACTGAGTTAAAGTTTTAGGAGAATTAATACAGTACATGCAGTTGTACAAAGGAGGGATTCCTTCATCAGGGAGAAACAACTACACACAATCCCAGCAACATGTTGCTTTAAACTAATACCTGGCCATAGCTCTATGCGGCAGATGGAACCAGCCATGACAAATGTGATTTGAGTTACTTTAAACCCCTTTTCCACATTCCCAACCCTCTTGTTTGCTAGAAGAGCTTAGTGGAGCATGCTGTGTCCTCATCTTCCAAAGGCTTAAGCTCTGCCCGTGTCTAATTAGGTCAGAGAAATCATGAAAAGGTGCATAAAAGTCTTCCTGTCCTATGCTTGGTCATGAATGTTAACAATGGCCCTCTGCAAATGGCCTTGGTGAAACACAATATTGCACCTCAAGTACGCTACATAACATTCAACAAGGTGTGATTCTTTTACCTAAAAAAAGACAGCGTACGAAATGAAAAGGTCTAGCTTACCAAAGCTAAGCAAATTGTAAAAGGGCATAAATTAGGTACAATGGAAAAGCTAACACATTCTGAATAAATACTTCATTCATAGATCCTTATTAAAGAATTTAGGTTAAACATATAAAAATAATATTTAATATAATATATAATATATATAATAATATATAATATAATTAAAAAAATTTTTTTTTTTAAACACATAAGGAGGGAAGTGCGGTGGATAGCCCAGGGTTCCAGGATCGATTTTGGTTTTAGGTGACTGTATATTCCGCTCATGTTCACATGGGTTTCCTGTTTGTTTTTCAGGTTCCCCCACTGTCCAAAAACATGCCAATATGTACACTGGCTATGATAAATAGCCCTAGGTGTGAATAAGTGTTAACGTGTGTGGCTGATGCTCTGCACTGAACTAGTGTTCTGTCTCTGTGTATTATCGCCTCACACCCAGTGGTCCCGGCATAGTGTCTGGATCCAGAATGACTCTGGTAAGGATAAAGCAGCGCGTAAATGAGCGTAAGAGAATGAGGAATGTTCAAGTCATACTGGGACTTATAAACCTGCTATAAACCTGATTGATTTCAAGCACAGTATGGTGATGGGACCCCTAACCACAGTAAAACTTTTGAATGGTTTTAAAGGAGGCCGTACGTCCATAAATGATGTCCATGCTTATACTGTAGTCCACTTTAGTCATTCCTGTGAACATTCATTGAGTGGATCCCCTGATCCTTGAAAATCGATGGAAAATTTGGAGCCAACTTGAGGAATTGACGCATCTGTCTGTGGGAATGCTACACACAATAATTCACCAACACCACTAGTGCATTACAGGAACTCAATTGGGAGTCATTACCACATCGCCCGTATGGTTTTGTCCTTGCTTCTAGCCATTTCCACATGTTTGGGCAGTTCCTGGAAGGCCAGCGTTTAAGAAGCAGGCAGTCTGATCATGGCTCCAGAGGAAAAAAAGAGAAATCATTCTACCTTGATGGTATCCAAGCACTAGTGAAACGCTGAGATAAGTGCATTAGTATAGCTGGGTATTATATAGAGAAATAAAGATAGTGTTTACTCTCGTAACGGTGTTCTGTTATTCTGCATAATCAAAAGTCCCAGTTTGACTTGAATGTTCCTCGTATAATGTATCTAACTTTCAATACAGTTTTTAAGCAATCGTGCATAAAGTAATAGCAATAAGCTGAAACAGATGCTAATAGAACAATACACACAGTATTTTTATTGTCTTACTTCAGAGTAATTCAGAGATGCCTTTGGGAAGAAGTTGAATTCAAAAGCTTTGCATTCTGCTATATTTAAACACATCCATGCAGGTAATGCTTCTAAATTAATGGTTTACTGGATAAAAGTTCCAACAAACTCTAATAACCTTTGTACAACTTATCTAGAGTCAAATTCGAATTTCTGTGTAAATAATAAAGACTTTATTTATTACAGCTTAGATCAACATGGAGTATGGCATGAATGAAAAAGTTTAAAAGGGAGTAGGTAGTTTAGTAATTTAAAAGTCTAAAAATGCTAGTCAGTAAGCTAATACTATGCTAACTGTCAGTTTGTAAATGTAGTTGTCCCTCAGTAGCCGCAGGAGATTAATAAATGATAATGCTAGAAAAATGCATTCATATCCAGTTTGATAAATGAGGACCATTACTGTTAAGTATACTGTCAAACACTACATATAAAAATATAAAAATGTAGGAACAGACTCATGGGACTAATGGCATTTTTCATGCCTTTAATATTCCTTCATTTTTTTATAGTGATTATCCTGTTGACAGGGTCATGGGGGGCCTGGAGCCTATCCCAGGAGACTTACTGTATATTGTAGCATGAGATGGGGTACATCCTGGACAGGGTGCCAGTCCATCTCAGAGCATGCACACACACACACACACACACACACACAGTGGACAATTAGCCTAATCTGAATGCCTTTGGACCATGGGACGAAACTGGAGTAGCCCACCGAAAACAGGGAGAACATGCAAACTACTTATCAAACGTTCTAATTCTATCCTAAATCTTTCCTTATTTTTATCACGTTTTACATTGTAAAGCAAAGTTGACATCATTAATATGCAATAATCTCCTTTGCAAATTTGATATTGAGATGTGTCTGCTACTTACCATTATCAAGTAAAGTCTTGATAATGGCTCTAATCTGAGGTGCTGTTAATTGGTGATATTTGAGGCTGGTAACTCTAAATTAACTTTTCCTCTGCAGCAGAGGTAGGTTTTGGTGTTGTCCTGGGATGGTCTTCATGAGAGCCAGTTTCATCATGGTGCTAGATGGGTTTTTTGCAAATGCACTTGACAATACTGCAAAACAGCTGACCTTCATGTCTTAAAATAACAACTGACTTTAACTTTAATTTCATATGAAATATGTGTATATCAGTGGCGATTTCTTTAAGACTGCAAGGGAAGCTCAGCTTCCCCTATAATGTCACAAAATTAATGG
>JAOVVA010000001.1:18681395-18692895 GCA_028565275.1 Leiocassis micropogon
TGTGTGTGTGTGTGTGTGTGTGTGTGTGTGTGTGTGTGTGTGTGTGTGTGTGTGTGTGTGTGTGTGTGTGTCAGCCATGCAGTGCAATGTTTTGTATAGTGTTCTTTTAAGGTTTAAATCAATTCTTACAACAGTTTATAAAGTGACTAGGCACTACTGCTAACAAACTAAAATACATATACAAACATATATACATGCATACATGCATGCATGCATATATACACACTGATAAAGCATTATATAACACACAGCCATAACATTAACACCACATAATAGTAATCTATTTACATTGTCAATTATAAACTTCTAACAGGATTTGACAGGATTTTAGGTACCACAGGGTCACCCATACTCGAAGGGAACAAAAGTTAGCCTGTCTGGTCTGAGCCCACAGAAAAGATTCACAATTAAGCCCTTAAAATATTTGAATATTGCTATAGTTTGTTTTCTTTTGTAATTTGAGTTAAAAAGTGAAACTTATGTATTCTAAATTTACTACATATAAACTGAGATATTTCAAGCCTTTTTGTGTGAAAATCAAAAATCCAGCATATATTCTAAGATCCAGCATATATTTCCTAAGATCAACCATCTTTACATCTGAAAAGGAATATTTATTTACACACTCCGTTAGCACATGTTACTGCATCAATGCATCATGGCATTGAGGCAATCAGCCTGTGACACTGCTGAGGCATTATTGAAATCCAGGTTGCTTTGATAGCAACCTTCGACTCATCAGTATTTTTGGGTCGAGTGTTTCTTATCTTCCTCTTGACAATATTTAATAATTGATTCTCTATGTGGTACAGGTCAAAGGAGTTGGCTTGCCAATCAAGCACAGTAATATTCAGAGTCAGCAAAACAGTTAGTTTTCACCTGTGGGTACAGTAGGTGCTGCTGGAATAGGAAACTGGCATCTTCATAAAGCTTGTGAGCAGACAGAAGCATGAAGTGCTTTACAATCTGGTAGATGGCTACATTAACTTTGGACTTCATAAAACCCAGGGCCAACACCAGCACATGACCAATCAATACTAACTGTAGAAACTTCACTCTAGACTTAAAGTAATTTGAATTCTTTGGCTCTTCACTATACCGCCACAATCTATTACCTTTTTGTCTGAACACAAAACTTTGGACCACTGCCCAACAGTCTAATTCTTATTCTTCTTAGCACAGATAAGCCCAGGAATGCAACAGTTGTAGCCCATTTCCTAAGGTTCTCTGTGTATTGTGGCTCTTGATACACTGACTCTAGCCTCTCCTAAAGTTCATGAACAGACTTTGCCTGACACTTTTTCAAATGATGTGTTAACAAAGTGCTTTACAGTATAAAAGATATCAAATAAAGATAATAATACAGTACTAAAATGAGTACAGGAAAGTAAATGAAACTATGAAAAATAAAATACAAGTAAAAAAAAGTACATAATATATTTAAAAAAAAATACAATTATGTGAAAATTAAGAACAAGTAAATCAAACCACAGAAAATAAAATGCAAACTACACATAAGTATACAAAAATTACATAAATTAAAAACAACAAAATCAATTCACATTAGAACCATAAATCAAAAAATATGTTTTTAACCGAGACTTAAAAGTTTCCAAGTTAGAATTATACTAAAAGCTAAACTATTCCACAATTTCGGAGCAGACAAAGGCTCACTCTCTGTTTCTGTGTACTTTGGAGCTTATGATTGCACGTATCTGCTTTTAAAATTCACCAATTAAGAGGAAAGGCTTCACCTTGAAGAGAAGCCTACGTTAAAAGAAACTGTTTCAATTGTAAGCTTGCTGTCAATTATTACAACCATATGCCTTAGCGATGGTTTCATAAAATATGACAAACACCCAGAATCAATCCTGCCACCACTATTAAAAGCAGAAAAGCCAAAAATGACCATGACAGTTTTATCCTCATTTAAGAGAAGGAAATTACTAGCCTGGCATGTTTTTTATCACCTAGACACACAAGATTTATTCTGGTCTGCTTCAATCGAGAGATACATTTGCAAATCATCCACATAACAACGATTTTAAAAAGACCATGCTTGCTAATGATTTACTCCAGAAAAACCAAGTAAAGAGAAAAAAGAGTAGGATCTAATATGGACCCCTGAGACATACCACAAGTCAGATGGACATATAAGAGGGAGATACAAACTCATTTATGTTAACAGAGAAGCTTCTATTTGTCAGGTATGATTTGAACCACTTAAGTGCAACCCCTTGAATGCCCACACAAGTGGTGGATGTGGAGCCGATGGTCCACTGTGTCAAAGGTTGCTGTCAAATGTAAAAGCACAAGTCTGCATCTACAGTACTGTTAATAAATGAATCATTAATAACTTTAAGTGCAGTCTCTGTACTATGTTTTGCTTTAAAACATGATTGAAATTTCTCTAGGATACCATTTTTATCCAAATATGACTGTAATTAAAAATGTATAACTTTTTTCATTTTCTTAAGAGATAAAAGGTAACTTGGTCGATAGTTTGTGAGCGCCTTGGGATTTTTTTAAACAGGTTCTATAATACCTTGTTTAAGAACATCTGGGACATAAAAGTACTGATGCAAGTATTAATAAGCCAGAAAAGGCTTGGTCCAACAACATTAAACACCTGGTTTAGTAGGCTCAATGAGATTGAGTCACCAAGGTGAAAAGACCGTTTCGGTTGCAACACTAACACACTGTTAGGAGAGATAATGATAGAGCCTCAAAAATAAAGTTGTGGCAACCAAAGTAGGACCCAGATCAGCACACTAAGTTTTGGCCCTGACCGCTCAATTTTATCAGTAAAAATCTAAGGAAAGTTGTTTCATATATCAGCAGTCACAACATGGCATGAGGTGACATGAGAATTTATTACAGCATTTATAGCATTAAAGAATATATGATTCCTATGGCAATTATTAGAAACCAGAGTCGAGGGATATTTTTTTTTTTCAGCTTTGACAGCTCTCTGACATGTCCAACTATACCTGAAGTCTGTCCTTTTTCCACAAGCATTTAAGCCTGTTGCATTGTTGTTTAATGGGGCGGGTGGTAGAGTGTAGCCAGGGCTGACATTGTGGTTGTGTAGGCTTACAGCTATAACGAGGATCTGAGTCCAAATATTTTGCAGAGACCGAGTTGAAAAGGTTGATACATTCATTAAAAGAAGGATGGGACAGAGGATCATTCGTGGTATAACAATGAGTGTTTTTAAAAGCAGAGAAAAAGTGGTCAACTGCTACACACTTTATCATACACCTCTTACGGACAGAGGTTTTTGGTTGCTCAACTGATGAAAGAAAGAGCAATTTTAAAACTGACAGCGTAATGATATGAAATATAGGTAATAAGGTCATAAATATCGTTAATATTCTAATATTCTAATAGTCTAAGGATGAGTAGCAAATCCAGTGTGTCTCTAGATATGTTTAGAATCATCAAAAACCTCCTGTGAGGTTGAAAGAGTCAATATTTTTTAAGAAATCACTAACCAGTGGGTGGCCTGAGCAACAGACATGCTTATGAAAATCCCTAAGAATTAGAAGTCTGTCATATTTCAGCATAAGTCACAACAATAGTTCCTTAAATTCATTAATATAATCCTTGTTCCATTTAGGAGGTCGATAAATCAATGCACAAATTACTGGATATGTCTGATCAATATTATACAATATCAATAAAGTTCAATAATATTTATTGTCAACCCACATTTATTGTAAGCCACACTCTGTCGTACTTTCATTTCTATTTCTTTCGCATGCTCTGTCTATACCCGGTAAACTCTTGTGTTGATTGTCTCTATTGAGTGCTACATTACTGCCATATTAATTATCATAATTTATCAGAAAAGCATCATCATCCGGATAGAATTGTCACTTGGTCTGGGTCCGGACCGTGGTCCAGCATTTAGTGATGCTTGTTCTAGACAAGTGTCAAGTCAGAAGTCTCCCCAATGCGTGGACCGAACTAAGCCAAAAGATAGAGTACACTGTGTTTATAATCTATGAATAGTAATTTACTGAAACTCTAAATGAAATATCCTAATACAAAAGATTCAATTACAAAAGAAAATTAACTTTTTCTTGATATTGTCTAATTATTATAATTGTACGAAGTTAATTTATTGTGGTTATTCAATAAGCACAGATTTTTGGTTTAGAATAAATTGTAAGTACTAACCATATTAAGGCTTATTAACACCAGCAAGTGTTAATAAGCATTTTGACTGAAAATACTCCCCTAAACTTTTAATCATCTTTGGCTAGTAAAACAATATCTTCCAACTTCTTTTGCTGGCTCAGGGAAAAAGAAAAAGAAAAAAAGTGCTGTTGTGTAGATGTAACTTAACTGGCAAGCACAACTTTGAATGACTATCACAAAACCATAGTGAACTCTGGCTAACCGCACAACTGAGACAAGTGTAACTGACACCTGATGAAATGTGTCGTCTTTCCCCCAACAGGGTTTTAACAGAAGAACTTGTACTGTCAAGTCTCAGCTGTTTGCAGATAGAATAGTGGCAGATCTATCACAAGCGCAACGTTGTATTCTCCAACCCTTTCTGAACGATGTCACATGCTTTTTTCCTGCTATTTTTCAGCACTTTGACTCTTTCAGTTTCAAATAGTTTACTGGAAACCAAATACTCAATGAAAACTTTTATGAAAGGTCAATGATTTTTTTTTCAGCAGGAAGCCACACAGACTGATCCATAAATAAACGGGCAGGGATTGTGGAAAAGATAAATGTTTTCTTCCAGAGTAGTCCAGTCATCCAGCCAGCCCTTGTCATACCAACCCTAGATCAGTCCGAAAAGATTCAACCGCTTTGAATTCCCAAGCATCCATTATTCCATAGCCTTGATTGTTCATACCACATGTTTATTTCACCTACTCACCCAAAGCTGATTCATCAACCTGCAGGCACTTTTTAATCATCCAGCCTCAACTTCCTTACATCCTCAATAATGAAACATCTTATTTTGTGGTCAAGCCTGAGTCTCAAATCTAATTTAATATTTACTGTAGTGTTAGAAATTGTGTTCTACCTGTTTATTCTTTTGCTGTACATGATTGCTCTTTTTCTCAAAATTTCTTTTTTTTAACAATGGTCATTGTCTCAAAGCAGCTTCACAAAATCAAAAGAAAATTATGGAAATGTGTATAAATCATAATGCTCAGATTGTCCCTGATTACCAAGCCGAGGGCGACAGCGATGGTGGCAAGGAAAAACTCTCTGAGATGGCAATAGGAACAAACCTTGAGAGAAACCATGGACTCAACAGAAGATTTCTTTAAGTTAATATGAACTCCAGTTCATTATTGGAGGTTCAGTTAGACTGTAGGAAATTCCATTGAGTGACTGCAGTCACAAATCCTCATTGAACAGCTGTCTGCATCAGCCGAGGCCAGGACCGTCTTCACGTTAAAGTGGAATCAACCTCAGTCACCACACATCCCAAGCAGACCACACGGGCCTGCATGTGGTGAGATCCCCAACCAGATGCGGGGACCCAGGATGAGGCAGATAGGTGGGAGGGCAGAGGGGGTCTGGATCACTGGGAGCTCAGGATGTATACCTCCTAACCATCAAAAAGCAGAATCCAGCTGGAGCTACAGTAGTCCTTCTCTGGATGCCTTAGGATCCTTGCAGGGTTGGCCTCTGTCATATATCAAGTATTCTTGCTGGTTAACTTCGACTTGTCTTTTTCCTAATTGCATGCAAATGGCTTTTGCAATACGTTGTAGTAATGTAAATATAGCACCATTTATATTATTTTGAAGGTGGCATGGTGGCTTAGTGGTTAGCACTGTGGACTTGCACCTACAGGGCCATGGGTTCGATGCCCGCCTTGGGTCTGTGTATGTGGAGTTGGTGGGTTTCCTTCAGGTACTTTGGTTTCATCCCACAGTCCAAAGATATGCAGATAAGGCTAATGGGTGTTCCCAAATTGCCCATAGTGTGTAAATAAGTGTTTCAGGGTGTTGTGTGTGCATGTGTGCCCTGAGATGAATTGGTTCAGGCTGTGCCTTGTGTCCGAAGTTTCCTGGGATATAGCATGAACCTGAAATAGGACCAAAAAGCAGCAGTGCTTTTAAGATATAGAAACGGAACACACTTAACATTTGTAAATATTTTATTTAGCTAATGTTGGCTTTCTTTCAGAAAGAAGCTAATGTCAGTGATAGAGCTGCCTATATGTAATCCAGATAGTTACAGTAGATTAGTTTGGTTAATGTGATGATACTGTAGCTTAATATAAGGTATTATTGTGTGACATACTGTAGTACAAATTTGGCAAGCCGCACATTTATAATAGAACAGGGATGGTGGGCTGCCATCCCAACGAGACAGGCACAATGCAGGGTATACCCTTGACAGGGTGCCAATCCATTGCAGGGCACACCTGCACACACCACACACTCATTCACACCCAACGGGCAATTTGGAAACACCAATTAGCCTAATCTGCATGTCTTTGGACTGTGTAAGGAAAGCGGAGTACCCGGAAGAAAGCCATCAAGCACGGGGAGAACATGCAGACTCTACGCACACACGAGACCCTAGACAGAAATCAAGCCTGCTTACACTATATACTGGAGGTTACGAGATTATGATAAGGCATGTCTTTTATGTCACATTTTCTGCATAACGTTATATATTTGTATTTCTTTGCTTTCTTAGAGTATTAAAAACTTTTAGATTGTGAAGTAATTAGTAGCTTTGACAGTTACTTGTGTGCAATAAATACATCTTATTAATCCTCTCCTTGTTTAACCTTAACATGGAAATTACCAACCAAAAGTCTTGTGTTGTACAAGAAATAAATACCCAAACATTTTGGAGTATGTGCACAAAACCTGCAATATCCTCTTGACACGGTGCCTGAAAATTTTATAGAGGATACGCTTTTGATGAAATAACACCGGAACAATTTGGCCATATGACATTGGAATAAAGCTAAACAAATGCCCATAACACGACGTTGCAAAAACTTAAAAACAATATTAATGCCAAACCGATGGCTTATGTGAGACTCAAACTCCCATAACTGTAGTAAGAACACTGTGTGCTTACCACGAGGGAACATGCTGTTAATGCTAAAAATGTAAATGAAATATTAAACTGGAATGCAAGACCTAGGGTTAAAAAAAAAGGAAAGCTGTTCTTTTGCTATTACTTTTTTGCCAATTTGCATAAACAAACTGTAAACAGCTCTAGCAGCACTAACAAAAACTTGCATAGAGTTAAATTGTGTTTAACGACAAAGTAACTTAATATAGCACATATGACTAACAACATAACTATTGTACTACTGCATCAATCAAAAGAACTAACTGATTCACGTGTTAATATATAGATTCTTACGTGATGAAAAGGGATAAAAAAAATAATAATAATTTGGCGGCATGCAGGCTTAGTGGTTAGCACTGTCACCTTGCACCTCCAGTGTCCGGGTTCGATCCCCACCTTGGGTCTGTGTGCTTGGTGGATTTCTTCCGGGTACTCCAGTTTCCTCCCACAGACATGCAGTGTAATGCCTGTAGTGTGTGAATAAGTGTACGTGTGAGTGTGAGTGTGTGTGTGTGTGTGTGAGTGTGTGTGTGTGTGTGAGTGTGTGAGTGAGTGTGTATGCGTGTGTGTGTGTGTGTGTGTGTGTGTGTGTGTGTGTGTGAGTGTGTGTGTCCAGTGATGGATTGCCACCTGCCTCATGCCCTCTCCCGGTAAAATTAAAGTGAGTTTTTAAAATGTTTGTTTATATCCTAAAAGTTAGAAAGTATATGAATGAACATATTTTAAAATGGTATTATATATATATTATTATAACATTTACGGCAGGTGTTAATGTGCATTTCCAAACTACAGTATGTGATGATTAAGCATGGGTGACAGATCAAGAAGTCATTAGCTAGACCACTTGCCAAGTAAAATCTCTTTAATTTAAACTCATAATCTCCTGGTTACAGGTTATACCTGGACAGGGTGGCAATCCATCACTGGACACACACACACACTCACACACACACACACACACACACACACACAGCTGTGTGTGTATACGTGTATACGTGTGTATCTTTCACGCTATGCCTAATATTATTGATATTTCAAAAAAAATGTCAAGATCAATGCTCTTGGGCACTCAGGCATGGTTCCCAACCCTGGAACAATTATGTTCTCACTGATCAAAATGACCCACACTTTGGGGTCAAGTGTTAACATTAAGTGTGAAAACGCCCTAAGAGACCCAGAACTGTTCTGGCATGATGATGCCCATGTATACAAAGTGAGCCCTGATCTTAAACCTGCTAAATATCTTTGAGATGAATTAGCTGACTGTACCTTCTCTCCCAGACCTCACTAACGCTCCTGTAGTTGATTGAACACAAATCCCCATAGCCAAAGTAGAAATGCCTTTCCAGAAAAGTGGAGGTGGTTATAGCAATACAGTGTGAGCTTAATCTGAAATGCAATGTTCAGAAAGCACATACCTGTACAAGTGTTAGGTTTAGGTGTCGACACCATTCCGGCCATATACAGTAGTGTATGGATGTGACACACTCTGTTCCACTGCCAACCCCGATCACGAAACCAAGGTATTTCGATCACAAGAGTGAAAAGAAGAGAAAAAAAAACTGTCTGAAGCTCAGTAGAAGTGCCCAGACTGCAACATATATCTCTCCCAATTACGAGGCAACACATCACTGAAAGACATCCAGGGCAGCAAGCTGCAAGTTCTAGTGCAATCGCTCATTCTGGGCCTGGAGGCCCTCAAATGTCAGACTGAAGCCGTGAACAATGACAGCAGAACAAAATGAGCGTTCTTTATGACTGACCTTTAAGCACAAACATACGGCCCACGACCCGTGTCTCTTTCAAATAAAAAAAAAGAATAAAAAATAGTATAGTTATTTGGTATAGCTGTTATATTTCTAGTATCTTCTATGACACTGGAAAAAAGCATCAATATCCACATCACATGATCTTCTATTATTTCATAGAATGTACTACAGATGTTAAGTAATGCATACCTAAAGTTTCCAAATGCAGGGGTGATGAAAACGCAGTAAAACTGTAAACCTAATTGTTATTTATTTCGACATTCTCCAAAAAAAAAATCCATATACTGTATATTCTAGATTTATTACATATCAAATGAAATATTTAAAGCATTTTTGGTTTAAATTCTGATTCTTACAGCTTAAGAAAATCCATTTTCTTAGTATTAACCTTTGAAATCTATGTTCATTTATGCACTAATTTCTTGGTCAGGGCATTATGTATTAGTTAACGCATTAATGCAGCATGGCATGGAAGTGATCAGTCTGTGGCACAATAATGTATGTGGCATTGCGTTTAAAACTTCTAATTCTGGTCTGCACACAACTGTAAAAAATAACAATGTAGCCCGTTAATTAAAAAAGTCTAAAGTCCTGAAAGGTGCACTTTGCAAAAAGTTTTTCTTCCTGGTGGTTAGACTAACTTACCTTCACACTTCTCCAGGATCTGGACAGTTTCTCCAATCTCTAGAATCAGCCCCTGAGCCACAGAGCCCCGGAAGCTGCAGATCACTGTTATAAAGAAACAAGTAAAGGAAAGGATTAGAAATTAATTCAGTGATTTTACTCTACATAGTGTTTTATGTGACAAGTGAAATAATGGTCATTATTGGCACATACTCAACCCTGGAACTCTAATTTTAATTCACTTATGCAGTTAAACCTTGGATTCCGGGCATAGTTCGTTCCGGAAGCATGCTTGCATATCAAAGCACTCGTATATCAAATTTCCCCATAAGAAATAATGGAAACTCTGATGACTTGTTCCATAACCCAAAAATATTCATATAAAAATAATTAATATAAAATATAAAGTAAAAATAAAACAAATTAACCTGCACTTTAAGTTTGAAAAGAATCCGACAGAGCAGTATTTCTCTTAGTATATATATATGTGTGTGTGTGTGTGTGTGTGTGCTTATGCATGCAATTGCGTGTGTGTGAAGCTGAAGTAAGACAAGAGGGGAGAGTAGGAGGAAGGTGGCTACTGTGAAGGACAACTTTCACACACGTGCTTGCTTGAGTGCACAAGTGCACACACACAAACACAAACACTAACAAAAACACTGCTTTGTCAGGAAACTTCTTTAACAAGGAACCTCTCTAATGATACTCACACGCACACACTAATGAAATCACTGTTTTTTGACAGAGAGAGTGTGTGTGATTATATCATTTGATAATCTTTTTTCTGAAGTTATCTTTGTCGAAATTGTAAGACTGCATCTGTATCTTCCTCAAACCTTTGCGCTCACAGCTCTCTCTGCCTTACAACCAACTTAAGCATGTTTCTGGTCAGCTAGTAAAAATAATGTGACACTTACAGTACTGTACATTTGTGTCATGTCCTCAATTGGCGCAATAACTGGAATGGCTCCGGGCTGATATAATCATGTGAATAAAATAATAAATCAAATATGAATATAGAATATTTAAATCAACTGCTGTTTAATCACTCTTAATTCTACTATCAACATCGTCTCTTTAGGGGAGAAATCCCAAGTGGTTTGGGTTTAAGTAAGATTAAATTGAACAGCAAGTCTTCCGTGTAATAATTCTACTTAATGCCTTTTCCACTATAGAACCATCGCACTTAGCCGACAGGGAGACACTGTCTTTATCTTGTTCATTTAGGCCTACCTGCTTTGATGACATCATGTAATTTGGAATACAGCTCGGTTAAATATTTAATGTTTGTGTGGAAGTACCGCTCTAATTTCCAAGAAAACCACTTGAAGGATGCTGACAGGAATCGATCTACTGTTAATAATTTAAAACTTTTTTCTTTATCACAGATTTACTCAGAACAAACAGTACCTGAAACCAAGAATAAAGATTTAATTAAAAAATAATTAATAAACATCGAGATCATGAATGCAGCTGCCTATCTGTCTTTAAGGACATGTATTATTCTTATAAAGGGCAGGTACTGTATTATTCTTATAATGCCAGTCTAGTAACTCTAACAACAATAGCAATTTTACAACTAACCTTCATTGGGAGGGGCTGCCTAATAAAAGTGCCCAAAATTACAGCATGGTCTGACAAATGATAACATTTTAATTCAATGGAAAGCAGATGATCACATCAGCATTCGCTAAGGAATTCGGCAGTAGCAGTGGCCATAACTGAACAACGGCAATAGTGATCAATCTCTGAGGGAAAACTTCGGGTTTTTTAAGCATTCATGAGCTGTTAACCAGGCATTGAACGCCTCCCAAATTTCTAGGCTTCTGGCCAATTTAATCTTTTCTTTACTACAGCATGCTACCATGGAAATAGAGACTGAACTATTTTCCCATTGGGGAATAGCCAGTGCCATCCTAAATGTGCTCTGCTATATTGTTTGTGGAACCAAATACAGACAGACAGACAGACAGACAGACAGATAGATAGATAGATAGATAGATAGATAGATAGATAGATAGATAGATAGA
>JAOVVA010000001.1:18736074-18766783 GCA_028565275.1 Leiocassis micropogon
AGCGACAGCCCCAAAACATTACTGCTCTAGAGGAGATCTGCATGGAGGAATGGGCCAAAATACCAGCAACAGTGTGTCATAGTTGAGGTATACCTATGATGAAAATTACAGGCCTTTCTCATCTTTTTAAGTAGAAGAACTTGCACAATTTGTGGCTGACTAAATACTTTTTGCCCCATTGTACAAGTCTTTGGACTGTGGGAGGAAACTGGAGTACCCGGAGGAAATCCACCAAGCATGGGGAGAACATGCAAACTCCATGCAAACAGAGATGGGAATCGAGCCTCGCCGGGAATCGAACCCAGACCCTGGAGGTGCAAGGTGACACTAAGCCATGTGATTTTTTTATTTGATTCTATTTAATAGCACTAAAATTTGCTGCCTGAATTCATACATTTTAGATCATTTGAACATTTACCAAAATCTTAGTTAATTAAAAAATTAATTCTAAATCAAAAACTAACCCAAAAAAATGGGTTAAATTGCATTCTTGATGAAATCACACAGCTTAAAAGACAATACTGGATGTGCAGTTAGAGTTGCATATTGTGATTTTGCATTTGGGTGATTTTACTTTATATATGTTGTTATAATCCTATTATCATTTATAATCCTAAAGGTGGCATAACATCCTAAACATCCTCTTATTGTAAACAGTTGGGTCGTTATTTGCTATTAGCCTTTATAAGTATGACTGAATACAAAATAGCACATTTAATTGTAAAATATCACAGTTTAAAGCTCATTCTCAATGTGTCAAAATGATTACAATCTAAATTTTTCATCAAATCATTTAGCCCTACTTTTAATACAACTGACCTTCCCAAAAAAACATGTATGACCAAGACATAATGTTACCACTAGACATACATATTTCATGATGGCTGAACTGGATCATCTGTTTAATTGAAGTAATATTTTCACATATTTCTTGTTGTTTGACTTTACTAAAAGCAATTCAAAGATTTGTCGGTCACATTGCTCTTAGTATCCCATGCCAGAACTAGCATTTTTTTTTTCAAAAGAATACCTAAAGTGACCAAGAGCTGCCTTCAATCTCAAAATCTTTTGACTAACCTTGCAAATGACCGACCACAAATGAGAATTAGCAGTCAGCAAAAAAAGTATTTTAAAACTTTAGCACTTAACAATAAAATGTTCAGATTTTTTCTGAACATCACAGACTATATCTTTCTTAAAAAGCTTGTTTTTGACTTGGTGGTCTAAAGTTTTGTTTTACCGCCTCCAAACTGATGCAATGTTGTGTGTGTGTGTATATATATATATATATATATATATATATATAGATATATATATATATATATTCAGAAAGCTAGTTAGGTTGCAACCTTTAAGATCCTAAAGCTTGTGGCCAGAAAAGTGTACAGAAATATGAGAACATCTATGGCCAATGGGCAGATCACCTGAGGTTAACTTTATACATTTAACTATTCATTTCTTTCATACCAAATCTCTTATTGTATCAAAATACAAACCTGAGTTCCTGTACAACACGTTCATGCTGTCTTACACTTAGCGAATTGTATCCACAGACATGCAATCCCAACTACTCAATGTTTAAAACAATCTGCATCATTATAACTGTGTGTGTGCTCTGTAGCCACAGAGAAAAGTCTTCATTTTGCTCTGATAATCGTTACACCAAAACAGTTCTTCACAGTAACCACAAATATGCTAAATTTACTGTCATACTGTCTCGTGTTGCACTGTTGAGTCAACTTGAAATGCACAAGTAATTAACTTTGGCTTGTCTTCAGACTTCATCCATACTGTCCACGGAGTTTTCATAATAAAAAACAATCGATTTCTGTCTGTAAAATTCACGTTACATGGCCGATATTTTACATTTTTACGTCTATCAGTGTCAGTCGTGTTTGTCAGTATGGGTAATCCTTGTTCAGAATGAGAGTGTCTTCAGTGAAGTCTGCAATTTATGAGAGGAACAGAAGCTGGAAAAATGAGCAATTGTGTTTTCTGTGCCACAATCTGGTGCTGCTGAATTTGGACTGCTAGTTAAGACTCAGATTTCAGTAAGTTCTACAAGTTCAGTTTTAATTTTACTTGTTTTGGATATTATTAAAAAAATTTTTATATTTTATAAATCTTCAAAAAGTTATTTTATTTATTTATTTTTTATATTTTATAAGAAATGCTGCCGAGTGCTCCCATCACTTTTAATTGGGAGCAGCCGAAAGACCAACAACAGTTAAAAAGTTCTACTTTAATTAAATACATGCTTAAAGGTATTGAAACACAGGTTTGTGTAGGAGTTTGTTTTATTTATAATTTTAACACTAATACTTTAATTTGGCTGCACATTTATTTTGGTTTCAAACGATGGTTACCGTTTACCTTCATTACTAATAATCAGTAATGGCATTGGCCCTAAAAATAATATCTTTCAACCCCAATATAAATAGCATGTTCCTTGTGGAGTTTTAAATCAATACTAAATTATTAGCTGAAACTCCTAACAGATACATGGATCTGCAGTCAAAGTGGAAAGTGTCATGTATTAGACAATTTCAGGACCATGGACAGTTACCCCTCAGTCCCCTTTGCTGGTTCATTTCTGAGCTCTTACGTTTAAAGAATCCCCTTTTGAGTGAACAATAACACAGAACAACCAATCTTACATTTAATTAATTAATGTTTACTTGCAGAACAAAGCCCACGACAAATTTCCAGAACGAAATGTCCATAAAAGTGCTAGCAAACATTCAATTAGATCTCAGACACTGTTTGATTGCATTCCATCTAGATTAGCAATATTTGAGTCTTCATCTCCCTCTGTATAATTCCAACACAGAAATGCAGAATTCAAGGCTCTGTTCAACTAGCTACAACTTGGCTAGACATTTCATCAATGTTGTCTTTTCAGCTAAAACTGTTTGCCCACTTCTGTTTGTACTTGTATCTCAAAAACCATTAAATACTCTCAGCAGTCACAGCATTGAAAATGCTTTAAAACAGTCTCAAATATTTTAATTACCATAGGTCCTGTCTATTCACCTCAATGCTATCTTTACCGAGAGCCCATTAGGGAAAAAAAGTAAAGTAATTTAAAACGAAGTGTGATCTGGGAAGATTAAATTTAATAAATTATTCAGTTAAATGTGGCTATTAAAGTGACAGCTACAGCAGGTATAAAATCTCAATAAATCTGCGCATGCTGCAATATTATAAACTTCTACAAATTCAATCTAATAAGTCAACCACTGGCATTCGGTTAATAATTATTTCAGCATGTATAAACTTACATCTAAATAATTTAAGTAAACATTAAAAGAAAATTTAACCCTGAAACAAAGAAATCAAGAATAATCGATTTAATAATCACATTAATGAGAGATCTAACACAAGCACAGGCAGCTATACAACACAGTTGCCCCAAATTACAACAGTGACTCATCTCAGCTAGTTAGCAATCTACGAGATGACAAACACGATGGCATTCACATTGGTATTAGCATGAAAATTGACACTTTGGAGGCTGAACTGTAGAGAAGAGCAAATTACAAAATTGGACAGACTTTAGGATTCAAATGTTTCCACATCTCCTTTTTTTTCTTAAAAACAAAACATGAAGAGTGTGTTAATTCTAAAAGATGGATTTGTATTAATTATTTACTGTTTTTTACTTTACTATAATTCTTTATTCTTTCAGGCACAGTAGAATCAGCACAAAAACATTCTATAATGTAATTCGATTTAAATTCATAATTAAGCATTAAATATATGCTAAAATGAACAGAATCAATAAGATGCATAACAAAAAACCTGAAACAGTCAAGAATCTCAAACCGGCCAAAACCGAAGTCAATTACATGCCTTGTGACACTAAGGTTAACATTAGGTACTATGAATAGCTCCTAATGAATTTAATGATCTATTACGCAACAATAGCCAATTTCTCGTGGCTGTCCTCGACAGTACTGTATTCCCGCTGGCCATTTCTGTTATTCGCTAATTGAGCTCAGCCTCTTCATTAAGCGAAGATGAATATTCATAATGTGAATAGTGAAAAAGAGCCCACAGTCTGTGTGTGCCAGCTGTGATAGGCTTCCAACCAATACAGATTTAATTAGTGGCCGTAATACTAGCCACTCTCTGGCTGTTAACTCGTTGTTCATTTCTGTCGAGCTTGCAGGAGCGACCTGCTCTACGCAATCTAATGGGAATCTCATTAGCAAATCTAACGTTCAGTACCACTAGTTGTTTCGGCATATACTGTACCTCATATCACTAAAGTAGATTATCGACTGCTACTGGGTGTTAACAGTTACTTGCAGCTTGCCTCTTCATTAAATCTTCATTAAGATGGTTTTACCTCCAGGTACAGTGTCTAACACATGTCACGTCACATTAACATTCTCACAACATTTGACACCACCAACATGGCTTTCAGGGGCAAAATAAATCTTTAAAAAAAAAAAAAAACTGGTGGGGGGGAAAAAAACAGCTTCAGTGGTGGGAACTCTGTGCTGCATTCGAAGTCCTGAGGCTTGTGCTGCTTTTTCCCTTACAAAGGAGCCATTCAGGAGCAGTGTAGGGAGAATGGCTGTTTTTCTATGGTGCGCCAGAAACTTGGGAGATCTTTTGGGGAAAAGCCATGACTTTCCTTTTCCTATCGCCTTGAGAGGCAAACCCTACGGCGTTATGAAAGATGTACTTGTTAGTAGCGATGTTATGCCTTGTTGTGCCCTAAATTCACTGTCTCTTATCTTGTAATTAAATGGCTGGCAAAGACCAGCATTTTAAAATAGCTTTTTTGTGTACATACAGTACGGTGCTTTGCATATTAATAAGTAGTTCCTTAAATGTGAGTAAGAACCTGGAACTATATACAAGTTTTGAGTATAAATCACATTATGTAACAACGTTATGGCAAAAGGAAAAAAAATATATTATTATTATTATTATTATTATTATTAAAACTGTCATTTAACACGAATAAATGTTTTATCCAGACACAAGGAGGTAAAAATATTTTTGCAATAAACAAGTGTCACTTAGGGCTGCATGCTTTCATTAAAATAAATAAATAATTATTATAAAAAATCACATTTTTTTACATTGCGATTTTTTGGACACATATTGCAATTACAATTAAGTGCATCATTTTGTATTTAAACATATTTATCTAGGATAACACCAACTAATTGGACAAATTATCTTATTAAGAAGATGTTTGCCAATATTTATTTATATATATATATTTTTTTTTTATTGATAAACTACTACCTTTTGCAGCCTTTTGCGACTAAATAATTGCACAGGTCCACACGTGTCAGTTATTTTTGGTAACGTAACACATGCCAAACAAAAAAAACACATATGGATCTGAATCTTTATTTTTATTTTTATTGCATCTAGGTTTTTGATTTATGTTGCTTATATTTTGTTGTTGTTGTTTTATTTACTATGACCAACTGATGCTTTTAAAATATTAATATTATCGATGCTATTAGTTCCACCCATCCTAAAAAACACTTGCCTAAGTAATTTATCGATGGGACATATGACCATGCAAAATCAATAGCAATAAAATACATCAAATTACTTCTTTAAGCATCTAGTCCATCAGAAGTTTCCAAACTATAATTTTAGTCATACTAATAAGTTACTAAGTGGCTGTGAACATCCATTTGTTCTGTAATAGGTACTCTTTTTTTGGTTAGAAATGCTGTTGGTAACACAAAATATAACACAAAGATATTTATAGTGATATATTGATACCAACCATTTCTACGGTTCATAAAATGTATCACAAAACATACAGTACAGGCCTAACCATAGACAATGTAAAAAACTGGACAAACCCTCCGTGATGTCACCCATAGGATTTCTGAAGAGCGGTTTTGAAGCTGTTCTGTGGGAACACTGGTCGCCATCTTGTCAGGAATGGACTCTGGCCAAAGCCCGGTTAATCCATGAATGAACAAATGGTTAAAACGAACGAAACTGGCTGTTGTTTAAATTGCGTTCCTAACTTAACTAAAACGCTATGGTTCCTATGGTTAATCTATATGCTAATGCATTCGATTGAACTCTGTTATCCATACCCTACACATCATCCTGTGTCAACTCCAACATTGCCTGTGGTAAGGTAAACTACAATGATTCCAGTTAGCTAAAGTGAGGCATAGCAGACAGCTAGCGGGTTAACACCTGCACTGCAGCTGTCACTTAAATTGAACATGGCGTAATTTTCTAATTATTAGAAAATCTAGCTATTGAGACCAACCCCATTTTTTGTAATTGGCTGTAAACATGTTATATCTGTTGTAGAGTTGGTCATTTTAACATGAGCCAGTTCCCAGTGGACATTTGAGGAACTGCATTTTACCACTTCTACATTAGCCTTATTTTTCAGAACCGGAGGTTACCCCTTGTGCGTAACACATTTAAGATTGATGTACTATCAGACCTTTTGTGTCTGTTGATTTTTTTTTATAAACATTATTGATTATGCCAATACAAAAGTCAGGAGATTATTATATTATGTGCTTTAACATAGAATTACTTAGGATGTACATGTATCAAATATTTCCCCATCCATAACTCTCTCCATGGATCTCACTCACATAAGGTTTATCACTTGTATTAAATACTTGCTAAGATGTGCAAACTGCCATTTTGTCTCATGACTCAGCAGAGCGTGACACCTAACAGCTAAGTAAAACTTAAACAATATCCCAATACAAACATAATCCTCTATAATTATTTTTTTGCAATATCAAAGCTATTATCGATTCTTATTAAGCTGATGTGGCTCATTATTAAGTCTGTGGTACAGTAATATAGAGTAAAAATAAATTAAATAAATATGTATCCCATAAAAATTGCTATTTACTGTATATATTGATTTTTAACAGGGTGATTTTTTCCCCGTTTGCAATAAAAAACAACAACAATATGTTTGTATTCTCTTAAATACAATAATTTTTATTCATTATAACTGTGTTGTTGTTATTGTTGCTGCTGTTAGAGCTCAAGAAATAGATTATAAATTTGATTTCATACATTCAGTCATGAATATTCTGCTGCTGGTAAACATGCTGAACATATTAGTATGCTAGATTTGAACATGATCAGTACAATAATATTTTAATACATATTTTAGACGACATATTTATTCTATGACATGACTGAACTCTACAAAATAACATGAGTTAAATTGCTGCGATTTCATTTTTGCTGTGCACCTGTTGGAAAGGTGGCTGAGCCCTCTTTCTAGTTTGTCGCCCTCTAGCGTTCAGAACTGGTGATCACATTCAAGGACCACGACGCACCAAAAAAAAAATCGTGTAGAATTGACTATCAGTACGTACACATAAATGTAACAAAAATAGAAAAGAAAAAGAAAAACATACGATAATTAAAACTCAATTTCTTCTTAGAATAATGATCAGTCTTTTTCCCAGCTTGATAATTACAGATTCTGGTCAGGCGTGTGCAGTCAATTCAGTAGTTTTGTTGTCACTGCAGCAGTGTGTGTGTGTGTGTGTGGTGTTTAGTGTATGGTGCGCATCCTTATTCCCTTTCGTTTGTGCTGCATGCTGAGAAATGAGATGCATGTGTACATATGTGTGTGTGTGTGTGTGTGTGTGTGAGAGAGAGAGAGAGAGAGAGAGAGAGAGAGTGTGTGTGTGTGTGTGTGTGTGTGTGTGTTTGAGAGTGTTTTGCCGCATATTAAAGAATAAAACACACACCACGGGGGTCAGCACTCATTCACTCACCCACTGCGAGTTTTTCGTCCTCTGTCGGTGTCCACATGATCCCCGGTTCACGAGCTGAGCATGAAAGTTCCGCTCCGATCACAGCATCTGATCAGGGCTTTGATGAACATAACGCGCGCGCTCCAAACGCACCATGACACATCAAAGCGCCTTCTCTTCTCCCGTCTCCTCTTCTCTGCGTCTCGTGCCGAATCCTAAAAAGCTCAGGCAACCGTTTAGTTGTTTGTTTATTTATTTGTTTGTTTGTTTTGTTTCAGATCCTCCGTCAGTCTTTCCATCTGTGTCGCGAGATCAGGATGATTAGACGAGCTCGAGGGCTTTACCCACGTGCGCGTGCTGTGCGCGTGCAGTGCTGTGCTGTGCGTTTTTGTTGTTGTTGTTGTTGTTGTTGTTTTCTCTCCACATAACCCCTCGACATTGAGGCGTCCCGTTGTTTACCGGTGTTGTGAACTGTATGCTCTCTCCAGCGCACGCTGCGCCATCTCTCTCTCTCTCACTCTCTCTCTCTCTCTCTCCACCCGGGATTTGCCGTCACATGATGCGAACTGGCTGTCACACAATCCCGGCTCCGGAGAAACGCGCGCGCGCTGCAGGCTCCGGTGCACTCCGGTGTCCTAAACCGACTCGACTCTCACCCACACATCTCCGAATCCCCAAAAACGACTCCCTGCCTCCTATATAACCTGTTCCAGTAATGTCACCCGACTTTTTGTATTTCATACACATAAGCAATTGTATCAGGTTATGGCTCACAATTCTTCACGTTTCTAAGCGTCATTTTATTGCATGATCCAGACATCTATGATCAGCCATAACATTCTGACCACCCGCTTAATATTGAGTAGGTCCACCTTTTTGCCACCATAACAATAATGGACTGTGTGTTCTGACACCTTTCTATCACAACCGGCATTATCCTTTTCCATCAATTTGATCTACTGTACATTAGCACTTCCCCATGTGCATCAGTAAGCCTTGGCCACTTATGACCAGTTCACCGGTTTTCCTTTCTTGGGTCACTTTTGGTATGTCCTGACCACTGCAGACCAGGAACATCCCACAAGAGCTGCAGTTTTGGAGTCGCTCTGACCCAGTCCTCTAGCCAACACATTTGGCCCTTGTCAAAGTCACTTATCCTTGCCCATTTTTTCCCTCAACTTTATGAAAAAGGTTCACTTACTGCCTGATATATCCCACTCACTTCCTGTCGCCATTGTAACGAGATATTAAAAATGTAGCTACTGTAAGAACGGCCAAAGCAGGTGAAGTTCCAACAGGGGCACGGGTGGACAAGGCTCACTGATGTACATGGGGAGTCAAGGCTGGCCTGTGTAGTCCAAATCAACAGAAGAGCTACTGTAGCTCAAACTGAGGAAAAGGTTAATGCTGGTTCCAATACACAGGTGTCAGAACACACAGGTTATTACTGTTATGGTGGCAAAGTGAAGGACCTACTCAATATCAGGCAGGTGGTCATAATATTATGTCTGATCAATGTACTTTCACGTTTGTTTTTTTACATGATTACAGCATTTTTTCCAGAATTTATTTGTTTTATGACACACTTCATATATATTTTCACATATATAAGTGATTATTTTACATGATTTGTTTATGATCACATGAGATTCGTTTTGTTTTGTTTTTTACCTGGGCAACAGTAGTGTCCAGCACTGTGGCCTCCCACCTCTATGTCTGTGTGTAGAGTTTGCATCTCCCCATGTTTGGTGGGTTTTCTCCCACAGTCAAAAGACATGCAGGCATTCCCAAATTGCCTGTAGTGTATGAGTGTGTGATTGATTTATACGCTTCATTCATTCATTTTCATAGATATGTTTTCACAAATGCATTCATTTACACAGTTAATTTGTTAATATGGATAATTTGTTTTACAAGTTACTGTTTAGATGATTCATTTATTTTTGTATGTGATTTTTGTTTTATATGATTCATTTATTTTCACCTGTGAGAGTTTATCAGACAATTTATTTATTTTTCCACATCAAATTTTTTACATCACTCATATTTACACGAGGGTTATAAAGTAATTCATTTATTTCATGATTTAATTTCATATGATTGATTTATTTCACAAGTGATTGTTTTACAAGAGTAACGTGGTCTGCGAGCGTTTTGCAAGATGAGCAAAATTTTGAAATAAATTTTAACTTAATAAACGATCGGGGTCTTGACATATGAGTAGTATGCATGCACTTTGTCTGCTGAGCGTCACGTGATCACAACTAGTCAATGAATCTTCTCTCCCCCGCGCTGCAGGATTGTGGGTAATCGTCTCCCATTCTCAGCACACGTGTACTGTTTATCATAACCTTGTGACCAAGTGTGTGTGCGCGTAAAACAAAAGTAAGTGTCGTTAGAGAGGTTCCTTGTCCTTGTCCTTGTCTCTGTCAGAAAGCACTTTTTTCCATTAGTATGTGTGTGTGCGAGTGTCATTAGAGAGGTTCATTGTTAAAGAAGTTTCCCGACAGAGTGTGTGTGTGTGTGAAATTCATCCTACACAGAAGCTCCCTCCTTTCTCCTCTCCTTTCTCGTCTTACTTCGGCTTCACACACACACACACACACAAACATGCTCTCATGCGCACACAAACACATGCACGCACACACACACACACACACACACACACATTAACAAACACTGCTCTGTCAGGATTCTTTTCAAAGGTAAAGTGCAGGTTAATTTCTTTTATTTTTACTTTACATTTTGTATAAATTATTTTTATATGAATATTTTAGGGTTGTGGAATGAATCATCAGAGTTTCCATTATTTCTTTAGGGGAGAAATTCGCTTTGATATATGAGTGCTTTGATATACAAGCATGCTTTAGGAACAAATTATGCTTGAAATTCAAAGTTTAACTGTATTTTTTCAAAGTGATTTTTTTTCAATAATCCTTTTATGTGCATGTGAATTTTTTTCACAATTCATTGTTATGTGTGTTTTCACAAAATGTATGTATTTTTATGTGAGATTTTACGCACATTTCATTTATGTTGACGATTTTTCTTGCTTTTTTATGTGATTTTTAAATGAAAAATGATTCACTTATTTCACATATTTTACAAAATGTATTCATTTTTTACAAATGATTTTTCCCAAATAATTTATGTATTCGACAATGTTTTAATTATTTATATGATTTATTTATCTTCACAAGTGATATTTTGCATATTATATCTATATTTATACATGGGTTTTTGCACATTATTTATTTATGTGATTTTTACATAGATTTTTTTTACAAGTGCTTTTTTCATGAATCAGTGTTTTAATACTTCAGTCACTTGGGAGAAAAAACTCAGGTTGAAATAGGCAAACCTTTTTTTTTATTCAGCTTTTGACATCCTAAGGGGGAGAGCGAGAATGATTCCAACGTCTGAGGAGAGAGCAGATGCTATGGCACAAATTATAATTGGTTAGGGTTTCACTGCACCTTACCAATTTGCTAGGCAACATTCATTCAGCATCCGGATGCTTTTTCAGGTGCTGGTGGTAACTGTCTGAGTAGGTGAGCCCAGACGTTTCTATCCCGAGGCACAGATTCCAGCTACTCCTGAGGAATCCACTGTTATACAGTGGCATCTGTCTGATCCACTTAACCAGGAGCCCACCAGGGGGCATCCTTAAATCATGCCCTAAATTGCTCCTTTTGATTCTGAGGAGCAGTGACTCTCCTCTGTGGATCTCCTTGGATTACCAAGCTCCTCACCTCATTACAGAGGGCGAACCAAGTATCTACCTGTACTAACAACATGAGATAGTGACATCTTAAAATAAATGATATTTATACAGTATAATTCATATAGTACCAGTCCATTTATAAGGGAAAGTACAGTACCTTTATTACAGGATTTTTCTTTTCAAACCATTCCAATTTATGAGGCATAATCTGGCAACCGTGTTTACAAAACTTTCAATAAGGTCTCTATCATTCGGGGGCTGTTTCGTGTGTAAGCTGTAATGTAATCTGGCAGCTCAGTTCACAGTTTCTGAGCAAAGACCACCTACAGACAACACGCCACATTCTGAATGTGGGTTAAGCAGCCATCTGTCCAGGCAGCAACAATTCCTCACCCTCACAGTAATTATCTGGACATAAGTGTAGTGAGTGTGAAAAAAAGTCACAAAAATAATGTGAGAACTTCAGTGTCAGTCTTAACCCCCAATACCACTTTAATGCCTTTGTTAGTGCATTCTTATACTGTCTGGTCAGATTGTAATCAAGGGATCTTTTATGTTTAACCAGATCTTAAGAATGCATTTATGTATTCATAGATTGTTTTCATTCATAGATTGATTTATTGTGTGTGTAAGGAATTATTGAAAGATTACAGTGAAAAGGAGGGTTTAAACGAGCACTCCCAGAATCACTCAAACTTCAGGATGTCCCACCCTGATCAATCAGCTGTCTCTCATATGATGAGTAATTTCTGTGTAATAGGTTCTGCATGCAGATCTATTCATAATCAGAGTTAAATCAATCTATGATTATGCAGAGCCATAGCCACCCACACATGCACACACCACCCCACACACAATGATGCACACAGGGATATGTGTGTTCAGGCACATTCATACAGCCACGCAAGATCACAAGCACATGAACTGAAGATGTCACGCCGCTGTGAAAGGACTGTAAATTGATTTTTCCTTCTCGTGCTGTGTTCTTGAAAAAATAATTATTTTATTCTATGATAAACAAACAGGCTCTTAGTAGACGATGGCAGTGTTTTGTCCTCTTGTTCTTGCATTGTTGCTTGTGTCGTGTTCATAAACACAACTTGAAAGACCTATTATTTCTTAATGTGCTGTTTAAATGTCATATTATATTTGAGGATGTATCTACACTGAAGATGTATTTTTGTGCTTTAAACCTGTTGTAAAATGTTTCTCTTTCTATTGAAGATGATGGGGGTTCAACGGTTTCATATTACTGAAAAACAAAAACTCTTTTTTTCTCTTCTATTTATTAATTCATATTACTTTGAATGAATTATTGAAGTAAAATCCCACATGGTATTTTTATCTGAAGAAAAAAAACAGTTATTTATTTACTAATTTATTCATTCATACATACCCTATATAGTGTACATACAGTCAAACCTTGGATATATTCCAATACATATATATTGGATATATGTATAATTCGTTACAGAAGCGTGCTTGTATATCAAAACACTTATATATATCAAAAATTTCCCCATAAGAAATAATGGAAACTCTGATGAATCGTTCCACAACCCAAAAATATTCCCATAAAAATAATTAAAACAAAATATAAAGTAAAAATAAAACAAACTAATCTACACTTTATTTCTTAAAAAGTTAAAAATAAGTCCTGACAGAGCAGTGTTTTCGTTAGTGTGTGTGTGTTTGTGTGTGTTTGTGAGAAGGCAAGAGGAGGAGGGAGGGGGATACTGTGTAGGACAACTTTCACACACACAAACAAACATGCACACACACGCACACACACACACTAACGGAAACACTTCCCTGTCGCGATTCTTTTCAAAGGTAAAATGCAGGTTAATTTGTTTTATTTTTACTTTACAGCAGTGATTCCATTAGTGTGTGTGCGCGTACGTGGGTATCATGAATGGATAATGTCAAAATTTATTTTATAAATTAGCTCATCTTGCAAAATGCTCGCAGATCCAAGGTTCCACTGTATATACAAGGGGTGTTCAAGTCAAACTTTTATTGTGCAGAATAACAGAACACATTTAGGAGAGCAAAAATTACCTTTATTTCTCTATATAATCCCATGCTACACTACTGCACTTTACGTCCAGGATTTCGCTAGTGCTGGAATAACCAGGTAGAAAGTTTTCTCAGTACTCCAGAGCCATGATCAGACTTCCGGCTTCACTTGAACTGAACTGTTAGGCTCCCAGGAATGTCTTTAATAGCCCAAACATTTGGAAATGGCTTGAAGTGAGGTCGGGACTGTACAGTGGATGTGGCAATAACTCCCAGCTCCTGTAATGTGCAAGTGGTGTTTGTAAAGGATTGTGTGTACGGTACAGTTCCCACAAACAGATGTGCATTGTACGTATGTTGTAACAGAGGATCCATTTCCAGGATCCAGTGTTCTACTCACTGAATGCTTACTGGAAAAATTTAAGTTGCCAACCACCTCAGCCTAGATCATCATTTACAGGCTTTTTTAAAATGTTTGCACTGTACTTGCACATAGTCTTCAGTTAATGTCAATTGGCTTCGTGTACAAGAAAACATAACATTCATAACCAGTCTCAGTTTGACTTGAACACCACTTGTATTTTAAAGTATCAAAGTTCTTGAGATTTTTTGGATTGACTCTCCTCTGTTTCTTAACAATAATGATTGTTCTGTTTTTTTTGACATAAGTATGGATTTGTACAGTAGTTGAAGTAGCACCCACCTTCCTCTGCACAAGACAACTGATGTTCTAAAGCATGTTAAGAAGGTAAGAAATGTCACAGATTAACTCTTGACAAGGCACACCTGTGAACTGAAAACCATTCCAGGTGACTACCTCAGGAACCCGATGAGAGAATGCCAGGCTGTCATCAAAGCTATATGCAGCTACATTGGACAATCTACAGTAAAATATAAAACATATTCTGGGTTGTTTAACATTCCTTTGTTTGCTACAAAATTCCATGTGTGTTTTTTCATAGTTAATAGGTATAATGTTGAAAATAATAAAAATTAAAAAAAAGCACTGAAGGAGAAGGTGTTTCCAAACTTTTGACTGGTAGAATATATATATATATTAAATTGATTCTGTATGTAATGTTTATTTCATTCAACCGTATATAGCACATTGTGTTTGAAGCCTGGAACACACACTCCAGTTCCCGTGCCATGGTGTTCACTCAATTTATATCCGCAGCATCTCTCCATCTGTGTGCTTATTTTTAGGGTTTAAAGGTGAATGTCTGGCAATAAGCATATCCTGGAAACAATCAAAAAAATGAAACCCCCAACAAACATCCTGAACATGAGATAACCATGGTGATGCAACGTGACACCTGTCAAAACTCTTCAGCAAAACTTCTGTGTGTGTGTGTGTGTTTCTATATACTGTAGTGGCTTTCAAATGGCCTTGTGTTTCCTAAATCATAGGCCTGTGCTTTTCATAATCAGTTCTATTCAGTTTAGCCCTCCAGAATCAGTCTTGATGATCACCGGAGAATCTTGTAGTTAGTTGAGTCACACTGACTGAAATCAAAGTCTATTGATGTTTGATTGATACGTCAGTTATGTAGAGTGATAAACATGTGCTGTCTGATGCTTTACTGAATATCTGTTATGGGTGATCCCACAATTCGGGTTCCATTTTGCCCCATTTATTTTATATTTAAATTTCTATGAAATGTATCAGATAAACAACTGAAAACAACAGTACCTACAGCATAACCTATGACATTACTGCAATTTGAAGTTACGCTGAGGACCTCAACCTCCTTGAAACATTTAATTGCTAATCCACAATCACACACTGTGGGCAATTAGAAAACACCAATCGGCCCACAACGCATGTCCAGAGGCAAGAGTAAAATCTCCCTACAGGGAGGTGCAATGCTAAACACCAAGCTACCATTTAATCTATAAACCTAAACCAGCATTTTTGCCTGTGACAGCTGTGACTTCATTTTCACCTTGAAACAAATAAAAATCTTGCCTTGATGTAGGCCATGTTTCAACATTTTGTACATTAAAGTACAGTTTGGTCCCTCGAAACATTCATTCAACTCTATTGTGTGAATGTATCAATCCCTAGGGAATGTGTGGAATATCCCCCACATTACATATTCAGCAGGAATTTGCATAATCAACATAGCATATAGAATAAGGGCATTGGTGGCTCAGTGGTAGGTTTCACGCCTGCCATGTGGAAGGCCTGGGTTTGATTCCCACCCAATGCCCAAACCCCCAGCCACTGAATGCAGTGCTGGTCCCAAACCTGGATATAATCGGAAGGTTGTGTGGGGAAAGGGTATCAGGTGTAAAACTTGTCCATTGTGGCGACCCCTTGATGGGAGCAGCTAGTGTATAGAACAACTATATTTTCTTCAAGAGATTGCAAAAATTACTGGAATTTGGTTACGAACCTTGGTAGTCCTGAAACATCAACTCTGCAGAAAAAATGTGGTGATCTGTGGGGAAAAAAACTCATGATTGACTTTGATCGACGAGTATCTCCACATGCACAACATGAGAACTCACAGGATTGGGACTAAACATTTATCTGGCCATAAGAAATTCACTTTTTAGTGATTCATCAGTGAAAATGCTTCCATTTGCTAGGTCATGTGGTCCAATGAATCAGGTTCAACACTGTTCAAGAGCAATGGGTACATCAGGGTAAGACGGGAAGCACATGAAGCCTACCGTACAAGCATCTGGAGGCAGTGTTACAATCTTAGTTTGATGAAGATCTCAACGTACCAAAGGACCAGGGTATCACATCTATAAATTTTATATTCCCTGTTGGGTTTGAAAAATTACATTCTCAAATTGGGAAAGAGTGGTTCTGGGAGCATGAGGAACCATTTTCACTAAACAACAGGGTCTGGAACTTAACCCTATTTAAAATCTTTAGGTCGGGCTGGAGAAGAATATCAGAAGCACTTTGGCTCTCCTGTCGTCATTACAAGATCTCACCCAAATACTAATGCAACCCTGAAATAAAATAAATGGTATACAACTGATTAATGCCATGGCAATTAAACACTGTTATCAAAGCTAAAAGGGGTCTAACAAAATACTACAATATGCACTTATTGTCCAACAATAACTCAAGCCTGTTACATTTAGACCTGTATGTCATATAAGAGCAAAATATGAATATATGTAACCTGTTAAAAACAGGAAAAAAGAGAGATTCACACTAATGTAAAAGGGAAAAGAAAAATGCCTTATTCTTGATGAATAACTTGGCTTTTAATAACTTTCCTGAGGTACATACATGTTTAGTAGCGGATTTAATAAAGTAAGCCGTTGGGTAGTTAATGAGAAAAAATACAGCATGATCTATGCAGATACGAAAGAAATGGACACTCATACTGTAGGTTCAAACGCACGAAAAATGTATTGACAACATTATGAGTACTGTTTATTCCTTGTTTTCAATATATTTAGAATATAAATATAATGGAATATAAATGTCTTTAATCATATGTAGAACTGAAAGTAAAAAAAGAAATGTATGATTTTCAAAGAAGCTTGTTAAATATTTAGGGATCTTGAAAAGAGGGCTTTCTCCTTTTCTACCATTTTTCTACCATTAAAAATGATAGTTATAATTTTATAGGAAAGGAGGAAACACCAACAGAGTCATGACCTGGTCGACCCAGACATTCCCAAAGACGGCTTCATGTTGCTTGAAGATCTGTTCAGAACAATCCTCTCATTCTATGCAGGCAAGCTGTTTTTCTTAGAGCTGCTAAATTAAAGTCAGTAAAGTATTAACAACATATTAATAACTAATCATTACTTGCTCAGAAAATAAACAAGATTTTGCTGCATACATTTTAGCATCAAGCTAAGGCTATTAGTTTGCTTGCTGCATCGTAGTGTTTTTGCTAAAGGCATGCCTTAAGATGTAATCAGAGCTAGACTTGGCCTTGAATAAAGAACTCAGTGAAGAGGAGTTGAAAAGCGTCTGTAACAGTCTGTACTCGGTTCACTGATGTATTTATCTCAAGGTCAGTAATGAAGCAGAAAGAAGCTACTGCTGTTAAAGAAGGCTTTGAATAAAACATTTATACTTCGGGCATGGATTTGCTTTAGGGATGCTCAAGGCAGCTCAATGTTGCGTTTGTATTTTGCTTGATTGTTTGTATTATATTATAAGCAGTAGACATTTTGTGTACTGGAGAATATAATCCTAAATGCAATGCCAAAATGTATAGATTTGGAAGAACTATATTTTTAGCTTATTTATACAGATTATATATTAATTTTAATTTATTGATTTTGAGGGAAACAACCTTACTTTATAATTGACTTAATCACTTGTTTACAACGAAGAGGATGGTTATATAATTGTAGATGTTTGTATTGCATAATGGGTTTTTGACCCTAGATCAGCCTTTTGAGATTTCAAAATAATGCAATAAAAAAAGTTGGCTTCTACTGACATCTAGTGGTGATTTAGTAAAATTACCTTTTTGAATGTTGTACTTTACAGAGGCAGGAGACTATAATTATAATTCTAAATGATTTTTGTGTTTTTCTGACATCCCTTGAAAATACAACTCCAAATTCAAATGCAAATAATTTAATTAATCAGATTTCTGTTACAATTGCTGTTTATCTCCCTATGAAAGGTCACATATTTATATGTACATGTATACTGTATGCACTTATTGTTCTTTTATTTCTTGTATATTCTCTTATGCTCTTGTTTATGGCAGTATTATAGCTAATTGAGAATAGTCTGATGGAACAGCCTACCAGGATAATACTAATGAATACTAGATTTAAGATAGACAGATAGACTTAAATTAAACAAATGGTAACATGGTTCCAGGACAGTGGCTTAGTGTCGGAGTTTGCATGTTCTCCCCATGCTTATTGGGTTTCTTCCAGGTTCTCTGGTTTCCTCCCACAGTCCAAAGACATGCAGATTAGGTTATTTGGCATTCCCAAATTGCCCATAGTGTGCGTGTGCCGTCTTCTAAGATAGGCTCCTGGCTTTGCGACCCTGTATACAGGATAAACCGGTTTAGATGATGAGTGAGTGACATTTATTTATTTTGAATCTGCTTCTTTGTTAAACTCACAAGAAACATTGTGAGCCGCACTAGAAAATACACTAAATACACACAAAAAAGAGAAAGAAATAAAGACAAAAAAACTGTATTTGATTCGTCCGATTCATTTTAGATGTTCACCAAAAAGGATCGATAAAGAATCAGTATTTCAAGGTAACGTTGCCATGGAGACAAAAGTTCACTTTCATCCACATCATTTAAGTTTAAGGAAATTACACAAGCACAGGTTGTTGTTTTTTTCTGTCTCATTTCATGGTAGACTGCTCAGATAGGCTATGAATCTTATTATTTACCGCTGCCATGAAGAAGGTCAGCAGAATGAAAAATGTAGGTTTTCTAATCCTCAACTGTTTTGTGAGTAAATGGTGTTTAACAGAGTTAAAAAGTTAGCGTTAACATGGATAAGCTTTTAGATCATTGACGCTCACTGTAATTCTTGACTAAATAGTTTTGTTATATTTAATCATAGAAAATTATTCACTCCAACCACAATGCTGCACATAAACTCATTCTTGTGTTTAAATGTCCACGTCCAATACTGTATGCTCTGTCACTGCTATTCGAATGCTTTGTGAATGAGTTTTGCTCTTAGGGTAATGAATTTGGGAATTTCTTTCCATGACTCGTCAATATAAGAGATCACCATTCTCAGTTTGCAAATATTAATATTTCTCTTGGTAGCGGCTTGCCTTAAATTAAACTGTCAGCAATTGTACGTGAAGGTGAACCTTAACATGGGTAAAAATACTCATATTCATACCCAACCCTGCTGATATACAAAAATACTAGGTGGTAATACAATACACCATCTGCTTATATCAACAAAACTTTTGTACAAAAATAATGAAAACTGCAAGAAAAAAGAGAGGGATAAAGAAAGAAAAGAAAAAGAGAAGAAAGGAAGAAAAGTAAAATATCAATAGTATTTATTTTATTTATTGTAATATTTTCCTTGTTAGTTTTCCATTCTATTTAAATATGTTGTTTTCATAGTTTATAGAGGGCTGATTCAAACACATTATTTCCATAATGTAAAAATGTCAGTGTATCCTAAATCAAAATATTTTTTTAATTAACACTTTCATGGTACAAGTGTAATTCTTTCTACATTTGTCTTTAAAATTCTGAGTTTCTAGAGAACCCTTGGATGATTAAATTATTATATGGATTTTGAGAATCTGTTTGCTTTTATCTGAAGAAATTACATTAAATGATATGTAAATTGTATTTTACATATTTAACATTTCACAACATCAATTGTAAAGCAACAGTTAAACAGCAGGGGGCAATGTGCAGTCAAGATAAAGATAGGAAATTATGATGATGATGATGATGATCACTCACTCACTCATCGTCTATACTGCTTAATCCTGTATTGAGGGCCGCGGGGGGCCTGGAGCCTAACCTAGGAGACTTAGGGCACGAGGTGGGGTACACCCTGGACAGAGTGCCAATCCATCGCAGGGCACACACACATACACACACTCATTATGATGATAATGATGATGATGGTTATTATTATTGTTATTATTATTATTATTATATGGGGGGTGCATAGGGGGAGGGTTGGGGAGGCCATGCGCAACATAGAGGTATAGAGGTATGTGTGTACATGTATATGTGAGATATTCGTGCGTAGATCTGTGGTGGCTCAGTGGTTACGGCTATTGGGTACTGATCAAAAAGTCAGATGTTCAAACCTCAACACTGCAAAGTTGCCGGCGTTCAAAGCAGGAAAATGGGGCAAGTGTTGAGTCTTGAGTGATTTTGCCAAAGGCTGGTGACAAAAAGATAAGGACCAACCAAGGCTCATTGATTTCCTGGAGGAGCAAAGACTAGCCCATCTGGTCTGATGCCACAGAAGAGCTACAAATTACTGAAAAGTTAATGATGCATATTGTAGAAAGAACTTACAGTGCATTGCAGCTTGCTGAGTATGCTTCAGACCGGGTAGCTGCAGACTGGTCAGAGTGCCTATGCTGACCCCTGTCCACCGCTGAAAGCTCCTACAGTGTGAATGTCAGAATGTCAGAACTAGACCCTGGAGCAAAGTAAGGAAGTGACCTTGTCTAATTATGATGATTTTATTATTTTTTTTACATCATGTGGACGTCAAGTGGCACAGTGGCATAGTGGTTAGCACTGTGTCCTCACACCTCCAGGATTGACGGTTTGATTCCTGCCTCGTGTTTGTGTGTGTAGAGTTTGTTCTTGGTGTGATTCCTTCTGGGACAGTCCAAAGACATGCAGATTAGGCTAGTTGTCTTTCCTAAATTGATTCTACTGTGTGAGTATGTGCGTGCTTGTGCCCTTTAATGGATTGGCACCCTGTCCAGAGTTTATCCAACCTTGTGCCCGGGTCCCCTGGGATAGGCTCCAGGGTAAGCATTGTAAAAAATTAGTGAGTGAGAGCCAGTGTTTTTTTTTTTATTTAATTTTTTTAATTATTTATTTATTTTCTCTTGTTGCTAATTGCTTATTGTGAAGTACCAGAGCACACCTTCAGAGGTATTTTGGAGTCCATGCCCAGACAGGCCATAGCTGTTTTAGCAGGAGGTTTTAATGTTATGACTGTTTGGTATGTAATGCCTCTTATAACCTTATTTAACAGACTAAAGGGTTTCTTTAACATGTTCAATCATAATTTACCATAAAACTTGAATGCTTGATTTGTGAGCACACTGCAGCACCAGTATTAAAGTAGAACAAGCGTTTAAAATGGATTTTGCCATGAAATCAAGTAAGCTCCCTGCCCCTATAGCTCTGACAATTTGTTCTTTTTCAGTCTTGCCCAAGGCCTAAATCTTTTTATGTATTGTGATACAACTAAACAAGACAGCTGGCATGAGTTCTGATACTCTGGATTGCCCAAAACCCTTTTTCTTTCTTTTTTTTTTTTTTAAATGTAAGATCAGAGGCTATTTTTCTAATATTTGGCAAATGTCTCATCATATTCTGGCAGCTTCAAAAACATTGCCAATTAATCACTCTAGACCACCAACATTCAACCTTCAAGAACTAAAAGGCTTCTCTACTTGCCTGTCAATCATGCAGACCATTAGTTCATAAGGCTTTGCCTCTGGAAGTTTATTTATTTATTTTTTATTTTTTTCATGAGTGGCGTTTATGTCAAACTAGGACTTTTAAATGCACTAATGCACTTATCCCAGCCTTTCACTAGTGCTTGGATACAGTCAATGAAGAAAACTTTCTCAGGACACTGGAGCCATGAAACACCGGCCTCCCAGGAACTACTTTAATGGCCCAAACATGGTGTTCTTTAAAATGTTTGCACCATTAAAATGTTTTACTATGGCCCATCACAGTACTGTGCTTGAAGACTTCTGTAAATGTCAACTGGTTTTATGCCTTTATTCACAAGAAATTTCATCACAAGACCCTTTTTGACTTGAACGTGTCATAGTTGTTTTAAGTAAGTAAAATACAAACTATGCTGTAGTATGAAATAAGGCATAAATCTAGACCTTTATTCATAGATTCCACAGAATTTCAAAAAGAGGCATTACTACTTCAAAACTCAAATCTGTATTAGAATTTATTATTATGTACAAACTCAGAGGAGGCACAAATATGCTAACAAACATGGACAATAAACTTGGAAAGCATTTTAATTGATTTCACCCAAATATTAGTTTACACAAAAAGATTTAAGGAAATATCTGTAGACAATGGGATAAACATGTCATTTTAGGTTATTTTAGGCAGACATTTCCTACAAAAGATTTGTCTGATCCAAGCAAAGTGATTTTTATAGTCTTGTAATGTAAAACATAAACCATAAAATAAATGGTTTGAAATGAAATAGCTTAGATTTAATAATAATAATAATAATAATAATAGTACACATTTAGCTTTCACAGATTGAAGTTTTGATCTAATGAAAAACGTAAAGCAAGATTTTTTTTGTTATTAATTATTAAATTAATGAAGCAAATCGGAGTTAAAATAAACACCATATGGAAATTGATGACCACACTGTTACGTTTGCTCAAAGATCCTGAGTCTGTATCAGCTTAGAGTTATGACACTCAAACGTTTTGCTCCATACCACACCTTGGGTGAATTTATAGCATACAAGCACAACATACACATTATACAAATAAAATAAACATAAAATTATGCATATTTTTCTGAGCACAATGAATTGCTTGAGTAAAATTGTTACTAAACTCTTTATATTATACCTGTTAAAGTAAGCACAGTAAAAATGACATGGAAATGCAAAGCGATCTGAATAAAGAGTAAATATTGTTTATGAGATGAACCATTTTTGATAATCTATCACACGTTTCCTGAATCCATTCATGTTGTTTCACATCCCACTTTTACATGCTGCATCTTTACTATCAGCCTTTCAATATGTGAAGAAAGAAATCAAGTTCACCGTTTTCCAATGAACCTGGAAGCCATTTTTCCTGAGTAGTGACAAAACTCAGATAAGCATAATTAAAAAAAAAAAAAAATCGTGTCCACTCTACTTCATGCTCATTTTTCCCAGATGCTAGCATACTTTGATGTTTTTCTCTGTGCAGACGTGTGGCCCAAACTGGAACTGCAAGCCTCTTCTAACACCTCTCACTACTTAATCATGAAAATAATAATATTGCCTTTGGTAAATGAATGCTATCACAGAATATGGTACCACAACCATATCACCATTTGACTTGCACAGAAAAGAACGTACTGGTGTGCTTATGAGGTATAAGGAGCTTCCTCCAGAGACACTTCCCATGGTCAGATCAGGGTTTCTGTAATTAAAACATTTAATACATACTAAGAAGTCAATCTTATTGACAGCATATTTAAATGACAGATTTTTTTAAATGACAGTTTGTTTTATTTGAATTTACTCAAAGAATTTACTGCTCGATTAGCAATACCGCAATGCGCTTTAGAAAACAGAGCTGTGGCCTTTTTAAAGCTTCCCAATTCAAGTTTTGCCAGAAAGTGACTAAGGCTATGTTCACATTACCAGCCAGAATTGAGTCAAATCAGATTTTTCGCCCTAATGTCCTACAGATCTGAATTTTAGGGATGTCTTAAAACACAAATATGTTTTTCAGATCAGATCTGATTCATGTGCTTCTAGATCAGATATATATCCAATACATGGTCATGTGATCAGGTCAAATCAGAATTCACGTGACTTTTTGCTTCGGCACATGGTACAGAACATTGCTAATGTCATCAGCTGGCATCGGCAGTGCAGGGATTTCTTTTTACAGTGGAGGACAGCTGACAAAATAATCAGTGGAGGGAAGGAGAAATTGGACATTTATTAGATATTTGGGGTGATGGGTCTGTCCCAAGCAAAACTTGTCCTCTTGCGCGTGCCATTTTAGAGGTGTCCACATTAGAGTCAGATAAAAGTCGCTTGTAATTACGAATGTGAACTGTAATGACATGCAAAACCAATCTGACCAAAAAATTCTAACTGAACACAGTGTGATTTATAATGTCAACATTGCCAAAATCAAATGACCTTTGGTTACATATAAAGAGTCCTCTTTACTATCATTCATCATCAGGAACATTTTTATCCTGGTCAGGCTTTGGGGTGGGTCGTGAACCAGGAGTACACCCTGGATGGGACAAAAGTCCATCAGAGAATACCACGCAGACATTCACACACTTAATCACAAACCGAGGCAATCCACTTTGTTCCCACGTTTGTGAAAAAAGAGAGGAAACAACAGGAAAACATTTTTCAGTGTGAAACCAAAACCTGAGCTCAGAATACTACAGGGAAACTTGGAGATGTGAGGCAGCAACGCTATTCGCCATGATGAACACACATATCTTACTAACCAAATCTGTATTTAGTGAACCACATTTATCTGGATTTCATTAAGTACAAATTCTCAAAAAAAATCCCGTACTAGCACTGTGCTGCAACAAGTTTTAATGATTCCCATGTGGCCCTAAACCCTCTCTAGTAGGAGCACACCATTTCGTGTTCAGTGACTGGTGCAACCATTCTCTACAAAATAATACAAAACAATGCTTATAGGAAAAAATGGATACTGTAACTGAGTCAGAACTGACATTTTTGTTCTATTAAGATTTACTTTATAGAAAAGCAATGTGTTCATGGCTGTCTTTTAGCTGTTAGGAGGAGCTGTTTGTATTAACCATTTACATTATATTTTTTAGCATTAATTACTAATAAGTGAGCTCATAATATATGTCAAGTGGTCTAACAAATTATGTTTTGTATCACTTAGATTTTTCTCTTTTTCTGTAACACACTCCAATGCCAAAACAATAATAAAAAAATCATCAAAATCTTGTGAATAAAAAAAAAAAAACTTTTTAGAGTATCTTTCTCCAAAGATCATGCTGGGTAAGAAGTTAGTTTAATGAATGTTGTGACTAAAACCTTAAGTGTGATTTGTTCACTCAGTGAATGTCACACTTTGATCAAATTGTTTTTACAAACATATTCAGTAGGAAACATCATATCAAATGTAAAGGGTTTTCAAATTAGGATAATAGCTGACATTTTTTCTTTAATGCATGTCTTTAGGTCTTCTACATTTGATTGTGATGTTAACATGCTAATGTGGAATGATATTGTTCTTCCTCAAATGTCTGTTTCACTGGATTGTCTCACTTGGTGGCTTTTCCCGCCGAACTCGAGCCTTGCGGTTCTCTGACGTCTGCTTCCACTTTAGTGCACGCAGTTTCTGCTGCCTCCTTTTCTCACGATACCACAGTTGCTCGCAGTACTCGTCGGGTGTTAGACCGCTAACACCAATCATCTGCAGATCCTTGTAGCTCAGCGAGGATGATGCGTAGTTGCCACTCAATTTGGGTTCAGAGTGATGAATGCTGCGCGTATTTGCTACATACTGCTCGGAGATGACTTGCAGCTCGTAGCGAGCTAGGGTGCGAGAAAATGACTGCTCGCGAGCGGTGCACAGGTAGAGGCCGGCGTTTGAGGAAGTTATCCGTTGTAAGAGGAGACCTCGTTTTGTGAAGATGATGTCTTCACCAGGGACCAGCTGAGAAAGAAAATGATGTTATTGTTTTTCTTGCAGCCAAACTGAATTATTGAAACATGTAGTCTTAGGATTATTTAGTACAAATTAAATTCCTACAAAAGTTTCAGGTAAAGGGTTTCTTCAGGCCACCCAGGTTTTAATTATTTCTTATTAAATGTGTAATCGACCAAAAAGTATGCACAGTAGTAAAAAACTTGCTGAAAGGCTTTTAGATCTGTCATCATAGCCATCGAACTGAACATTTACACTATGTCTAAAATCATAAACCATAAAGAAATTTGCAAGCAGTTTAATCAGCAAGTTGTATATCTTGCTAGACTTGTGCCAACATGCAAATGATTCTCAATCTGCTAATATTTCCAAAGAAGGAACCAGTGGTATGTGTGTTCATCCTGACCTCTTTAGTGTTTTGACTGTGTTTTTGCTGCATGATCCATTTGACTGTCGATTGAGGTGAAGGACGGGAGCATTCCAGGAAGGTTGAGTTGTTTTCTACACCATAAACTGCCTTCAGCTCAATTTCCTCTGACCCTGCATAGGATTTCATGTATATAACAGTATATTAGTACTGTTTTTATAGAAAAGGGGAAAAAAAACACCAATAAATAAACAGCTATATGAAATTTCTACTTTGATCAGTTTAAAGTAAAAATAACATTACATGACATATTTAGACTCCTGTGCTGTCACAAAATAAAAAAAAACTTATAGATATTACCATCTCCAAGATCCTGACACTGGCTCCATGGGTCACCGTACCTCACATCCTGTCGACGTGAACGTCTGCCAAAGGCAGGTATGAAGAGGTTATATATTGTGGAGGTCACATTTACAATAAGGAACAAACTTAAGGTATCTACAATATGTTTATAGTTAATCTCAGCGTGAAGACTTGTTTTAAGGTATAAATAAAACATGACTGATTTTACAAATTTATTTTATGTTTTTAAATAATCTTAAAAGACTTATATACAGACTTATTATTTACAAAAATAACATTCTTTTACTTGCAGCAACACCTTCTACATTCCATTTCACCTCATTATTTTATTATTGCTATGTTTTGACCTTTTTTAAGATAATAGATACTACTCAAGCAACAAAACAACTCTTTATCAATCTCTGTACTAATAGGGCTCTACTAACAGACCAGCAATGGAAAGTAGTATAACGCTTTAAATTAACCTTTAACTAGGCCTACACTAACACTCCTGGCATATAAAAGACAACTTGTTTTACTAGGTGCGCTGACTTCATTACAACTTCCTAACTCATGTATCCATCTGTGCCTGGAGGATCGGATTCATATAAAACAGCAGCCTGCCAAACACTTACATCCCTTATAACAAAACTGGCTGCTTTCCATCCTTGCACATAAACAACAGATATATGACTGAGCATAGCACAGCAGTATATCTGCCTCTGGCACAGTTCCAGTATGTGAGTTCAAAAAGGCCACATTCAAAAATAAAAAGTAAACATAATGAAACACCAGACAATACACTGCATCATGTTACTGTGCATAAATAGATTCAATTTTAGCACTAATGAGAAAGATACCTCTTGTTAGTGGGAAAATAATTGGTGCAGGTAGTGCCGTCCCAGGCGCAATAAGGATCCCGGGCCAGGCAGCAATCAGCGCAGCCCTTTCCGTAGAGCTCACATCTCTGCAGGGGCAACCGAGCCACAGAATCTGCACTGCTCACAAACAGAGCATGCTAAAAAGAAAAAAGAAAAAGATGCTGCTCAGGACAATTTTCTTCCACAAACTAATATGTTGTCATGTCTGAATAGACACTAGCAATTGCACTACTTGATATTGCCTCTTGCACTTGAAAACATTACTGATCAAATAAATGTTCCTTTTTTTAAATTGCTATTTGAAGAAAAACTTTGTTTGCATGTACCAAAATACTGCAAAGTAATAGAATACATAAGTTCATAATCCAGTAATATATCCAATAAATATCTGAAAATACACTATATGACCAAAAGTTTGTGGACACTTGGACAACACTCCCATATGACCTTTTTAAACATCTCATTCCATTTATGGTCATTTTGAGATCAAGGCTATGTGCCCATATGGACTTCGCTTTTTTGCACTGTGGTATTCTTATGCTGGAACATGTTTGGCCTCTACCCCATAGTTACCAGGAAATTGTAATGGTACAACATGCGAAGCCATCTTAATCCTTACATGTATACACTTGCATGTTTAAAAATTTGCTTTGGGCGTGCAAACATTGTTTTAAGTTACTGACCTTTTGGAAAACTCATAGCAGGGTGGAGAAATTTAGAAACTCTGTTTTCAGTGTTGACGTGACTACAAGAAAAAATTTACCCTGCCTAGTGCCCTGAGTCCCATGGGATACCCTGTATAGAATGAGTGGGCTAGAGTGAGTGAGTAAGAGAGTGAATGATCAGCCAGCATGGCTATATGGGTAGGGCTATGTCTCCGCCTCTCAGTTTGGCATGCTTTATCATGGTTTTGCAATTTCATTTTTTTTATTTTAGACTTAGAAATACCTGGGTTTACAGTATGTGAACTTGGCCTTTTACAGTTGTGTGTGTCCATCTTTCTGGCAACAGTTTGTAAAGCACATACGTTATGATGGTCAAGTATCTACATTCTTTTGGCCATATAGTTTAACCTTAAACAAATAAACACTACATTCCCTTGAGAAGATAAAACAAGGGTAATAACTGCAGTTCATCGCTAAACCAATAACTCATATTATCTAGGGAAACAAGCATTTTAAAATCTACTAAAATAAGAATAAGTTTACTTATAGCTTTAAAAAAAGAACCACTTTCACTGCATGAACACAAGGTTTAAAGATTCCCCGTCTGTTACTAATCTCCCAGAGGGGAAGTCATTAAACACTATTAAACACTACTTCTATATGACCACCCACAAAACAGCTTTACCTACCCTCTTGGTGGAGAGCTCCATGCTTAGGATAGGACTCTAGAAGATAAAAGGAAGAAAACAAATTGTCAGTATTCATTAAATGGCAACCTGAATCTCCTCCCAAATCATGGACTCGGTGAAGGAGGACACGCACTGTTGGCACCGAACAAGAGGCTCATCTCAGGCTGTTGTGCAAGTTGCAGGCTTTTCTGGCTCATTGCTTCATTTATCCTCCATGTGCTGCCAACAAATGACCCTTGACTTTGAAAACAACTCTCTCTTTTACAAATGCCTTTTTAAGGGTTGTACCTGAAAGAATACTATGCCTTGTCTCCAGTGCAAGTGGTGTAAAAATAAGAAGTCCAAGCCCAGGGATGCTAAATGTGTGTAAATGTTTATTGTTCCATCTGTAAAACACTGATTCATTCTTTATATTTTGGTAAGGGGAAGGTGTTTGAAAATGTCATTGTGTAGCCAGGTGCACTGGACAGACAGGCATTTTAATGTGTTTGTCAGAGATTCTGTATTTTAGGGGTCATTACTTGCAAAGCCACGGGATGAATGCTAAAAAATGCTGTGGTAGGTCCAAGATTAAACCCTAGATAAAAAAAAATTAACAAGCATGGCTTCTGTAGGAGGTCCTCTGTTTCAGTTTATCCAAATCTCATGCATTTACTGTATGTAAATCATGTAGCTGAAGGTAGGTGATCAGATCAGGGACAAAAAGAGATGGTAAAAAGAGGCATTTTGATTATTATTATTGTTGTTGTTGTTGTTTAATTTAGCCTTTCTTGCCTGAGTAGAGAAATTATCACATGATAAAAAGTAGCTCTATTTCAGAGTATGGTGATAGTCAAAATTAATAATATGACATACTGTAACATAGCATCTAGCCTTTCTAAGCAATTCATTCATTTTCATGTAACTGCCGCTTTACATTTTTTTATGCTACAAGCAAAAAAGATTAAATGAATTACAGTGAAATACAAAATCAGATCAAGGCCACTTCTACTCCTGTAAATACTGTAAAATTTTGCACAATGTACAGTAATTTTCAACACAATGTCTGAGCTATGGTCATTCAATGATCTCTATGTTACAAATAGAGATCAACATTGGTCTTGTGAAAAGTCTTTAAATCATCCATTTTATCTCAAATTTCCATGGCATCTCTTAGTAATCCATGAAGCAAACATTGTAGAAAAACCTCATTTGTCTCCGTTTACTTCCGCTTGTTTGTCCCCTGGGGAGACTAACACGTTCCTAGCTGTCTAGAGCCTTAAATAAATGATCTCCGCTTTTCATTTGGTAAGTAAACAAAGATGATCCCCTTTAGTCATTTGTTGTTTCTGCCTACTTGTTACTACACTCCTTTCTCTCACTGCCTGGGTTTGGTCAGTATGCCTGAAGGGTCCTGGGAAATACACAGGTCTGTTTTTCCTTATAAAAGGTTATTTCTGTTATGGAAGCTGAACCTTTGGAAGGAGACCGACCAGACAGAGCCTGCAGCTAAGGATCATGTGGCAGGTCAACAGATGGCATGAAGACACTGGAGGATTATAAATTGAAAAAGATTGAATAAAGAGAGTATGACAGAATTAAATTACCTGGAACACACTCAGCTCTTCCAGTATAATTTCCTCAGTTTCCCAGTTCTCCTTTGGAATCGATACCACCTTCAGAACCTTGCCATCATCTACAAACAGATACTGACTTTAAAGATCTCTAAGGCTTTAAAAATTCTATTATGATAAAAAAAACTATTATGATAAATTGTATAGTATATATCACATTCAAATATTTAACCATTAATACTGTTAAAATAACCAATTTTAAAAAAAATTTCCTATTAAACAAAAATATGAAATTTAAAAGTATGTGCTTTAATGTTGTTACACTGATCAAAGAAATTATGGTCATTCTTACCATAGAGTAAATTAAAAGTTTTAAATTATATATACACTACCGTTCAAAAGTTTTAGAACACTTGCAAATTTCTTTTTTTTTGTTTAGTGATTTTTTTTCTACATTCTACAACAATACTGGGAATTTCAAAACTATAAAATAACACATATGGAATTAGGTAATTACGTAACAACAAGAAAAACAACCGTTAGTTGTTATTTTAAGACACAGAGGTCGGCCTTTCTGTAATAGTTCTTGCAAGAACAGTATTGTCAAGTGCATTTGCAAAATCCGTCAAGCACCATAATGAAACT
>JAOVVA010000001.1:18766883-18811607 GCA_028565275.1 Leiocassis micropogon
AAGTAGCAGAAACATCTCACCATTAACTGTTCAAAGGAGATTAATGCATTTTTGAACGCCTTCAGCATTCCTTTACAATGTAGAAAGAAATAAAAATCAGGAACCATCATGGAGTTAGATCAAGTGTTCTAAAACTTTTGAACGGTAGTGTATATATGTTATATACATTAGTAGTATGGCTATATATATATATGTGTGTGTGTGTGTGTGGGTAAAAAGACATAATTTTAGTCAACGTTGTGAACAGTCACCTTTGCCAAGAGAAGACTTTTCAAGCAAGGATGCATTTTGTGACTCATTGTTTTTGTTTTGTTTAATATAATAATAGAGATAAGGATTGTTTTTTTTTAACAGATGTTTTTTTTAATTGCATTATAAAAGCAAAAATGTTTTTATTTTTATTTATTAATTGTTTATTTTTAATTGCTTTTACCAGGATATATTGATTTATATACATACTGTATATCATGTAATTCACCAGCTGATACACCTGCGGTCATATCAACATTTGGTTTGTCCTTCTTCTTCTCTTTTCCCTACATATAATTTAATGTTTCTCCATACATCCCACGCTGTGCAATTCCTCTATTGCCTCATGACTGAGCAGAGGTAAATATAATAGGGTGACACAGAGCTTAAATGAGGATTAACATTACTCCCGGATGGTTAACAGCTGTTACTCTGCTCTCTTTACAAGCTCTGGGGTGACTCGAATGGGTTTAGTGTAGAAGAATGCTCTCAGCACACAGATGCTCCCAGAGTCTGTATTTATCTTGAATGATTCACACATGGCAAAGTTTACGGACTCAGCACACAAGGCAATAGCATCTTGCATAAGCTCAGTATCAGGACTCTGCATAGACAATATGTCAGACTGTGTTTAGGTAAATTGTATTGCATGCAATAACTCTTGCGAATTCTGTTGTATAAATCATTTATTTACACCAGTGAGAGTTTATATCAATGCAATCAATCTGTTTACTAGTCCAAGATTGGTCTTGCCTGCTTGCAGCATCTTAATCATAGCACTTTTTTTTTAACCTTTATTATAGTAACTTTATTATTATAATTCGACCCAGATTATTAATTGCTGCTACAAAAGAGGTTTAAAAAAAAAGAAAAGAAATAGAGGGGTTTCACTTTTGATTAAAGTGTGCTGAATGGTCCCAAATTGAAATTCTTGGTGGTTTTTGGAAGCTCCACTCCAAATGCTGATGTCACATGCCTTAAATCACCTACTAACAGGCTATTTATTACATATGAAGGGGTGTGATGTACTGACAGTTACAATTTTATTTTCCTACGACTCTGCTAAAAGTCAAAAACTCTACCAAACTGTCTATGCACTTCCTATGAATCATCACAATTTACTATGAATCGGATACCTGTAACTACAGAAAATATGAAGTTGCTAGACACAGAGTATGATTTAGCCATTTTTGCAGATTTGCTCCAATCCAAGGTTTTTGCGAGCGCTACAGAGATGACATTCAGCAATTTCAGCAAAGCCTACAAACCACTACAATCCCCCCTTGAATAACTTATGAAATGCTGTAATGTTTTTAATATTGTTTTTGAGAGCTGCAGTTTCTCCTCAACCACAAGAAATACAAACTTCCTGAAGATCTCCCTAAGATGTTCCATTATCTCAAGATCGTACCAGTCGGGGATCAATTTCAGGAATGTGGAAAAGGCCCCTCACAGAAATAGTTCAGTAAATAATCTGATGAACCAGTCAAGATTGAAAAAAGAGGCAATATACTTCTTCATTAATTATTAATCTGAATACATTGGTTATTCCATTCCATAACTAAAGGCACACCAAATATCTCATAAAAAACTGAGATTATTAAAAAATTCTTAAAAGATTGAGATTAAAGACTTTGTATAAATCTACAAAAGACAGGCAAGAGACTAATTACAAAAGTTGGTCTGTAAACCTTGAGTAAAGGATAAACGACAAGACAGCCCTGGGACTGGTTTACAAAAAAACATGAATGTATTTATTATCTTTTAATACATTTATAATGGAATGATGTCTAAACATCAGATCACTTTGGACACTTGTCCCACATACCTGTTCCCAAATGCAGAACACTGTATTGGCCATCTTCTGCATCCACCCTATCCACAACCAACTTCTTCAGTCTGTAGGGGGCGTTGATTTGAGTAAACAGTGGCCGCCGGTGAATTGGCATGACTGGTTCCCACATCAGTTGGTGTCCTCTCATGAAGCTCATAACGTCATCAGGAAAATCACGTGTAGACTTGTGTAATGGGTCGTATGTCTCACTTGGGCACTGAGGGAACATGAATGGAATGTTATTTGTGTTGTAGAGAGATCCAAGCCCAAAGCTCAATTTCAGCCAAACTGTCAAAAAGTCTTTTTGCTATTTTTAAATGTATGTACCTTCATGTAGTCAAAATAGTGGCAATTTTTATAATATCCACCATTCGTCTATATTTTAAGGCTGTGATGTGACATCACCTGCTTATTACACATTCCTATGTCATTTACTCAAGCTTCGACTAAACATACCCATGCTCATACAGTACATGTTATTAGTGAATAATACGACTGCTTAAAAATAACCTACAGTACTATAAAGTGATTTATTGTTCTAGACAGCTAAGTTTACAATCAGCTAATGTTACCGCAACTAACAAGCTATCAGCATTACATGCCGTCCAGATATTAAAAAAAAAAAGCTAAGAGGGTGCATTTTTACCCTTATACATATTTATATGTACTTGAATACCTTCACATCTTTATATCATAAGCCTATAATATGTGTGTTGTATATCTCTCAACAAAATGGATACCCATACCAAAGAGTTAGAAAGTGTCAGTGTCTAAATGCCTGAAAAATAACTTTAAAATACCCTTTTTTTCCTTCTCTGGAAACAAATGTAAATTTATGCAGAACCATTTAAACCACTTTCACCGTTTCTTTACGATGCTGGTTCTCATAATTAGCAAGCATATCCAAAGAGCCAACATCTTTGCCAGGTTTTTTTCCCTGTAGTTAAGCATATGCACTAACAACACTGATTTATAGCACTTTCACAAATGCCCTAAAGCATGACCCTGAACACACCTACCAGCTCTTTTATAATCCTCCAGTGCAAAGTAGGGAATGATGGATAGGAGAACTGTGACTGCAACATGTGTAGTCATGACTATTGAATATTCATATACTATATGCTATTCATGCTGGGAAATTGTGCTTTACACCATACAGTATAATATTAACAAGACCTGCACATAAGCATTGGACTATGTTAGAATACTAAGGATTGTGTGCACTTGTCAGAGGTAAATTAGTTTATGAAGCTCATCTCTATGGCTTTATTAGATTTTAACTGAGCATATCATAAATGCAGTGTAAAAATTACTTATTCTTCCCAAACTACTACTTACTTCCTTGATTTAAGAAATAACCATCGATTGTCAAGCAAAAAACCCACAGCTGTTTTCACAGTTATGCTTTCAGTTTGCCTCCCACTGCTTTTTCTAAAATTCTTATTCACACACATACAGACTCTCCCTGAAGCAGACTCACCGTCCCTGGACGTGGATATGGGATCCTGCCTTTGTACTCCACCCAGCGGTAGTCAGGGCCTTCTTTGTGGGCAAAGGGCCCATTGAAAGCGGCTCGGATGGAAGCCATTGAGTAGACGCATACAGCTGAGCCTCGGAAGACAGAGCTTTTGAAAGAAAAGAAGGAGGGGAAGTGAGTGTTGGCTTGCTGCTGAGTTATAATAACACAGGCTGTTGAGCCTGGTCACCTCTGACCCTTCCTGAATGGCCTGTAGACCTCCCTCTCTTCTGGAGAACCCAGGCAAATTGTTTTAGAAGAGTCAGGAGGAGACTCAGACTGTTGTCTTTGAGGGTGTGGGAGTGCTGATGTCAGGTGGCAGGATAAAGAGATTTAATCAAACTGTATAAATTATCACAGATCATGAATACAAGCAGGAGATGAGGGAATTATTCCAGATGCATTTTCCCAGAAAGTGTCATGGCATATTGGCCCTTTTCTACCCGATTCCAAGCAACAGAATTTCCAGTAATGCGTGATTCAGATGTGTCATCTAAATCCTTTCTAAGCAATTATAATAAACACCATATACCTTCATTACACTCAGCATCACCTGATATACCACAGGATCGCTGGATTAGATAAAACAAGCATTCATTCTACTTAAAATGATGACCTTTAAGCTACCAGATTTTAGGGATCATGCAGCAAGATAGTATTAAATTAAAAGGGATCAAAACAAAGATTAATATTTAGCCTTTATTAATAAGTATTCATTTCAACAGCATCTAATCAGGATTTCTAATTATTTTAATAATGTATGTAGTCATATACATTTTGCCCTTACATGTTAAGTGGTTCAAGAGTTGACTGTGTCCCATTTAAGACAAACTGCCAAATAAATAACACCAGATTTCACCTTGTAATGTATATTATACTTTACCTAGCTTGTCTAAAGTCACATTTATAATGCTAATCAACTTCTGTATGTCTGCATAACAGTTATTATCATTATAAAGTCTCACCTTGATGTTGAGAAGACTCCATATATAACTGGATTTTGTGGATCTTTGGTCTCCAATAGAAATACATCCTCTAGAAATATTTAAAAAATAATAATATTACAGTACTATAATTGACTGTGTATGTGACAAATAAAATTTGAATGCGATTTTTAATTTAGCTACACTTCCTATATTTAATATATATATATATATATATATATATACGTGAATGAATCTAAGGTTATACACCTTTCAATAAATCATTATATAATTTCACATCCCTTCTGTGATCCCTAACCCACCACTTTGTGTAAGTTTTTTTTTCATTAAATACAGCTTTCACACATGTATCACTTCTCTGTGTGTATTATTCTTTTACTTATGCTCAGATTTATTCTGGCTTCGTAAATTATTGCAATTTTACATCAACAAAAAGGAGTTGTGTTTGAATGGAAATATACAGTGCTGGATATATGTTTAAATAGAAGTAAATATAACATACAATGTATGTAAAATTTATGTTTTTATCGTTTTGTATTGTTTCTTAATAGTGTGTATACCAAGCTCATCGAAGTGTGTGTCCATGCCTCCTGGCCCTGAAACTGAACAGACCAGCCTGGCCTTTAGGAAGGTACTCCAGCGATTAATCAAACTCCGCTTCCCACCAACGTCATTCTGACAAACAGATACACAGTACCATTATGTCATTTGATGTATTATGAGAACAGTAACATGGACACATGTTAAATACAATGAACAAACTGGATTTCAGTGTCCCATAAATAATAGTCTGATGCTTTGGGTGCTTGCTCCTTGAGTGATTCAGTAAATTGAACGACATGGTGTCAAGCCAGAGATTGTGTTTAATAGTCTCTCAAATGAGAGATTTTAAAAAGCTCATCATATTTTTTCTTTAAAACTGATAAAAACCTGTCCTGGCTTCAAAATACCAGAGTAAAACAGAGGGCTTTTAAAAAAGCATTAAAATTGAATGAGGATTATAAAAGTTGACCTGTTTAAACTGGTACACTGGTTTTAATATTTATGGTCCCATTAAAAGGCCTGAACTCATCCAATACCACAAATGCAGCTCTTCCTACATTTCATACAGTTTTACGGTTTTGTATGCCAGGCATATTGTTTAACAGGGCGAGACCGAAAACTGACTGAAAGTTCATTATGTGGGTGGAAAAAGCTGTCATAGCAGGACTTAAACAGATATTATGCCACTCCCAGAATACACACAGAACAAATGGATCATCTGCTCCAGTGTTAAGGTTAAAGGAATGATAGGTTACACCAAATTTTACCTGATACAGTTTCAAAGGATTGGCGTATGTCCCACAATAAGATTTTAATAATTTCCTGCATATAAGTGAAATTGGTTTACCAAGCTGGAATGACTACAAAGCAGAAATATGAAAAACTTTCTCAAGGCACAACCAGGCATATTAAGTTTTTTTGAGTAACGCTTTACCTAACAGCTATCATTTCATAATTATAAGTAAGCTCAAGCAGCAAGAATACACCAAAATATAAACACAAAGCAACTTGAATGAAATGAAATGTGTAGGTCTACAACTTGCAAACAAACACCTTATTCATTCATCCTAAGATGAATAACACCACTAATACTCTGGTCATGATATTACACAGGTCTATACATCATTTCCATGCCCAGTTTGTATTGATGTGCACAAAAGGTGCATTCATTCAACACTTCTGGATCGCATTTAATTTTCATTAGCCAATTATAGCCAGTGCCAGTCAGCTCACCTTGCACACTCTAGCTACTCGGCTGTAGATGCGCTTATCCAGCTGGTTGGACTCCACAGCCGTTTCCCTAAAGAAGAAATAGACCTTGTCATCATCTAGGCTGTGTGTGTCTGGGATGGAGTACGAGGCCACAAACTCTGGCTCTAGGGAGGAAAAACATTTAAAAAATGTAAGTGCTTGTGATGTGGCCTTTACATGATTGGATTAAAGGTGCATTTAACCAATTTCATGTAATTTTACCATGAATTCAAATGTTTCAGAATAGTTTTTTTTCAGCATTATTTACTTTAACTGCTGCAAAACTGATAAAATTACTTTCAGTACCAGTCAAAAGTTTTGACACACCTTCTAATTAAATGTTTTTTGTTTTGTGATTCATTTTCTACATTCTAGAACAATACTGAAGATTTCAAAACTATGAAATAACACATATAGAATCAGAAAATATAGGAACAACAACAACAACAACAGAAGTTGTTATTTTAAGACACACAGTTGCAAGAACAGTATTCTCAAGTGCATTTGCAAAATCTATCAAGCACCATGATGAAACTGGCTCTCATGAAGACCACCCGAGACAAGCATGACCAAAATTTAACTCTGCTGCAAAGGAGAAGTTTGTTTGGTCTTACTACCCTCAAAAATCATAAATTTACAGCACCTCTGATTAGAGCCATTATGAAGGCTTTATAGAACATAAGCAGCAAACACATCTCAACATCAGCTGTTCAGATGAGATTATTGGGATATTTTGGGTGCCTTCAGCATTTTTTCAGCGTAGAAAGCAATAAAAATCAAGAAACACCATAGGGGATTTTTTTTAACATTTCTTAGTTAAGACTGTTAATTTCCATATTTACCTAAAAAAATGTATACATAAGTGTGAGAATTAATCATATTCATTACAACACAAAGGAAATTTGGATTAAAGGTTTAGTAAAGTTGTCATGTGCAATTCATGTTGAATTTAAATTGTTCAGACATTAAATTTGTTCTTATTGTGATGAGATGTTAAATTATTATTTTTTTTATTCAATCCTGCTCCTTGTTCACAAATCACACATTTAACTAAAAACCATTAAAAACAACATTATTTATTATTTTTAGAATCTCACCATTGAGCCAGTGGTCATTGAAAGCCTCAGTGCGGATGTAGTGCTGACTGGTTGTGTGCACAGAGCTACGAAATATGGCTGCATTGTTTCCCATGAAGTCCACTGATGTTCCTGCATACAAGTCTCCATCTAAAGTAGTAAAGACACATATGCAAACCATATGATACATTAATTCAGCCTGTCGTTGACTTCTAGACCCTTAATTAAACTAATTCATATTTAAAATTCATATTTATATGATTATGAGGTTGGGCTTATTCCAGAATCTCTTACAATGCATGACTAAATTGTGCTAACAGAAGTGCACAGGTAGGGCAGCAGTCTTTAATTACACAGTATATGGTTCAATGATGATTATATGATAATAACAGAAATCTATATTCCAGGAAGCAGTCTTTAATTAAGGAGCATATGGCTTTTGTATGATTTTTCCCCATGGAGCATGGGGTTAGGTAGTAAAAAAAAAAAGAAAAAAATTATGAATCAAGTGGTTAACTTTCATTTCCCAACTGTGGAACAACAGGGCAGCTTTTATCTCACCAATTTGCTATGAATTTATAGTCCATGACAGCATCAGCCAAGGACATTGCTTATTATTTCTAACAGTGTTGAGAACTTCCCACACTAGTCATACAGCTGTGCACAAATTAAAACCTACAGTTCCTTAAGTCAAATATATCATACATGGGAGGAGATGGTCCCAAATATATTAATGTGTGTTAATATATACTGTACAGTATAACGGAATATGATATAATGCATGGGTTTATTGACAATTTTATGCTTTGTCTCAGAATAAATATATATTTTTTAAAAACAACTAAACAATGTGCAACTTAACTCTTGCTTTGCTCTCTCTCTCTCTCTCTCTCTCACTCTGTAGGTCTATATACTGTATATGATTTATTTACATATGGTATATGAATAATTTCCACTGCATTATATGTAGGAAACTTTTATAGCTTCAGGTCATGTCACACCAAACATCAGAATAAAGGAGAAAACAATCTTATTGACTTTAGTTGTTGGTGCCAGACAGGATTATTGTGCCAGGTGGATTATTTTAGTAAGTTTTGTTTTTATAGAATCTTCATTTACAACAGACTAAAAAAAGAGAATAGAAAATAGCTAAACTAGATTAAGGTAACAGGAAGAGTATGGTAATTCAAATAATGACTCTTTACAACCAAGGTGTGCAGAAAAGCATCTTCAACCATGTCAAACACACCAAACCATGAGGTGGATAGGCTACAACAGCAGAAGATTGCATTGGGTTCCACTTTTGTCAACCGTGAACAGCAATCTCAGGCTGCATAGTTAAAAAAGACCAGGCGATCCTTTTCCTGTTTTTAACTGTCCAGTTTTTTGTAGTATAAGTTCTACCTGTCCATTTAAAATTTTTACCACTGTGAGTTTCCATTACAAAAACTGAAAAAAATAAATACAAGCTTGATAGAAATACTGATTTAAAAAAAAGAAGAAGAATTCCTGTACCATCTGTGAAAACTCATGCTTACCAGTGAGTCGAGCAGAGAATGGCTCATGTGGGCTAAAGGGACATTTCCCTCTCCCGGATTCGACAGCATTGGTCAGCAGTCTAAGCGCAGGTTCCTAGGCGACAAAGACAACCATGTCACCCTCTTAACCCATTCTATATAGTGTCTTCATTGTTCACTTCACTTTTTTGTCAATACTTCTCAGTAGGTGATTGAGGCTGTTATTCATCCCTGTGCATATTGAAAAGGAGCATTCTTAAATATAGCCCTTAAATATCCTGTTGTCTGATTCATGCCACCTGTGTGTCTGTCACAAGCCATAAAAGGCAAAATGATACACAAGCATTAGTAGTTTTAAAAAGGCACGATAAAGAGACAGCTGGAAAATGTCAGTTTGTACCTTGTGAAGAATGACTTTCTCACCTCGACATTGTGGCCCAGGTCAATGTAAGTACACATAGGATGGTACGCTCCAGTTCCACATGCATACACATGAGTTTTGTTGAATGGTTGAAGGAGTCTCACAAAATTGGCACAGTCAGTCTGGAGAGATAAAGCAGTATCTTAGATTAAAGCCTGGATGCAGATGAGCGATTGCAGAATGAGATGGATTTCCATTAACCTAGTTGACAGCTTTAAACCACTGCATAATGCTCTCTTTGATGTTTCTGATGTTGTAAAAGAGACGTCAAAGGCAAGGACAGTGAACTTACCTCCCTACATGGTTTTTAATTAGCATTATCTTTTAAGAAACTAATGAATAATACTTTATTACTTTTTGTGTATATCACAAAGTAGCGGATTATGGTATTAACTATATATGGCACTAAAAAAATTTTTTTGGAGGGGGGATGTTGAACTGTATTAACTTTTTGAAGGTTACTTACCAACAGACTCTTCCCTGCATGTTTGCAGTGTTCTGTATGTTCTCTTCCAGATGGCCAATGAATCTAAAAATGGATCGGACAGAGACACAGTTTGTACAGAATAATGTATGAAATAAATATGTCTTCTCTTGTTGTACAATAATCTACTATATGCTGTATAATTAGCATAATTATTAACTACATTAAAATGTGTTTTGAGTCAAAGCTACCAATTAAAAGTTTTTTTATTAATATTTTTTAATGGTTTAAAGTGGATACAGTCTGAAAATAATAACTGTATGTGTTAGTCTCAAACTTCGTAAATTTCAGATTTACATTATATACATTACATTAACTTCAGTTAATTTGGAAGGTAACAAGTAGCAAAAAAAAGTTTAAAATTTATCAAACATTCCTTTAAACAAACAGTCCAAGCAGTAACACTGCAAATGTCTATACCACTAAAGAAAATAATTAATACCATATTGATTCCTGACTTTTGGGCTGTACTGCAGCACATCAAGGTGTGACATATACCGCACAAATTATGCAATTTTTTGCACCAAATTGTTACCAGGTAGTGACCCAGAGAACTGCCAGTTTGAAGACTGTATATTGTCTATAGTACCAGGAGGTCACACGTGGTACTCACTATCGCAGTTTCTACCTTCATACCACTCTATCAGTCAAGCAAAATGTTAACTTCATTTGTAACAAGCATGAAAGCCATTTCAGCCTCATGAGACATCATAATGATCAGGACAAACTGGGAAAAATTTAGCACCATTAAGTGAGAAAACAAATAAGCGTGTAAAGGTCATAGAGTTAGAGTCAAAGAAATCTCTATGCGAGTGTAAACAGATTCGTACACGTTGACCTGTTCACATTATAACATGCAATGGCATAGAGTACCATCAAACAACTCTAACCAACCATTTCTTCCAAATTTCTTCAGTATTTTTCTAATAAAGTAAGCACCAAGATGGAGTTGTCATGAAAAGGTGTTGGAAGTTGAAGTGTTATAACCTTGTGTGTAGTCTGGGTCAAGTTCTCAGAGTCAAGCATGTAGACGTGGTCTCTTCCTCCAACCAGCAACCAGCCACGATCCTCATCCAACAGCAGAACCTCATAATACCCTTTAATATCTTCACCGCTGTGCCAGAATATGGCTGAACTGTTCCTTCTCAGCTCTGAGGAAAAAAATGAGATTGGTCATTGACTTTACATAATTCCCTATCTCAAACAACAAGACAAATGTATACATATATTGCACCTAATATTCTTAATTTCCCATTTATGACTTGAGATTGACATAAAAGTTCCCAATCATAGGGCTGTAAACTTAAATCAATTTAAAATTAATTTGTGCCAAGAAAGCTATTTTCACACTTCCGGATTCTATGCTCTATGCTATCAATCAATTTGCAACAATATATATTATACGTTAAAGTTAAAGAGATTTACGTCTTGTTGTGTGCGTAACTAAGATTCTATAGGTAGAAGTGGCAGTAGTTGAAGTAGTCCTAGTAGTAGCAGTAGTAATAGTAGGACTAGTACTAATTCTGGTATTAGTGGAAGTGGTTGTAGTAGTTGTAGTATTCTTTCAGTCTATTACTTAGTATTAGATGTAGTTGTAGTAGTGGTAGTCATAGAGGTGGTAATACTGTAGGCGAAGTAATTGCAGTGATAGTAGTGGTAGCAGTAGTAACAGCAAAAAAAAAATGCTCCAATATAAAAATGATAGACATGACAATATTCTAACCATCAACCTTTATATATTTTTTAAAAACTTAACATACAAAGTAGCATACCTACAGCATTGCAAGATTATAAAGTAAATTAATACATTGGAGCCATCGGTTCACGAATGCCCAGGAGTACGAACAAATGGGGCCACGACCAAAAAATTTGTCCCTGTTAATGAACACCTCCTCAGAACACGACCCAGAAACCGCCATCCCAAGTTGCCACTATTAGCTAAACAAAGGCATGAGGACATCACCCAATATCAGTTTAGCTCACTCCGTGGTTGCGGATCTGCACATAATAGAATTTTGTGCAAAGTGGAGTAACGTTTAAACCTTTGCCAAGAAGTATCATCCGAACAAAACTGTGGCGAACAGAGTGCTACACATGATGTCTTTTTTGTGCAGTGCAATTATGCAAGTGAGTAGCGCAGAAAAAAAACACATCTCTCAGGATAGATTTTGAAAACGGCAGCCATGTACAGTACGAACTAGTAGACCTCCTCCCTACCCATCTTCCTTCATTCCTTCACACCAGCGAGTCTTCCTAAGCAGGGTGTGTGAACAACACATGTAAAAATGAAGTGTTTGCTCTCTCCTGTACAGTTTTTTTTTCTATTTAGTGCTGTATTAGTTTTGTTTAATTAAGACTTTTTCATACTTTGTTTTATATTTTTGTGATATATACAAAATAAATCAAAAGTTAAATATAGATCATAGTCACGGAGAACAGATTAATTCTATTTACATCTATTCCTAAGGAAAAAAATTTATCGGCTTATGAACAAATCAAGTTACAAACAGAACTTAAGAACGAATTATGTTCGTTAAACGAGGTTTCACTGTACCTTAAAAAGATGGTAAAGAGTTTTGTTTCAGCCCACATAATTTTTCCTTTTTCTATTTACAGTCCATTACCATTACCTTTGTAATGGTAATGGACTGTAAAAAAAAATTGACTTATAATCTGATACTGTGACCTAAATATAAAAATAGTGAAAGCCTGTGTTGTAAAATTCCATTTGAAAATTTGAAACAGAAAACATAGCAGATTGTCTTTGATTTCTCAGTTAAATTTTTGGTCTAATGAATCCTATTTTAAATTACTTATCACAATCTGATGACTTCATGACTAAAGAGAAAAGATCCTACACATTAATTAATTTATTTTTTCCACAAAGTGACAAAGATAACAGAGTTCATATGATCATACGGAGTCTTGTCAGCAAAACTCTAGACTCTGAAGAGATAATAGTGGACAAATCACTGGCTGGTCAAGCAGATTATGTGTCCAGGGTGTCAGTATTTTATGTGAAGGCCGTCAAGTTCAGGAAGCTGGTACTTTAGTGGTCACCAGCTTTTTTTCCATTACTCTGCCAACAACCACAGAAAGAAAAAACCTACACTCTACTGCCTTCACAAACATAACCTTTTATTTAATATGCTTGTCTAAGTGTAGCATGCTCCATGGATCACATATTTCCCTGTGGTACAAAGCAAGTTTTCTAAGTTACACACAGAAACCAAGGTTGTGGTTTGACTTTCAGAGCAACCCGTATATTTTACAAATTAATGATCATGCATGGATGCTAGACATTCTTGTTAGAATATGGATTACAAATTAATGTGAAAACAACTGTGCAAAGTACGTACAATACAGTGCACTCAAAAACTGTGAAAGGTGTTAAAGTAATCTCTTAGGTATTTCAGTGCTGGCATATTTTTCACAGCCTGCATTAATACATATCATTAACTTGTCTTTTTTTTTTAGTTAAACTGCATCAGTTTTTTGTCTGTTAAGTTGGACATCCCGTCCTGGCGTACATAACATTTGCCCGAGCAAGCACAGTGGGGCTTTCATGTAACTGGTGGAATAATTAATCATCTAACTATGGGAAATGTGATATTTATGTGACCATGAGAATCTAAGAGTGTGAAAAAGTTCTATGACTCCCATAACTCAAATTATTGCCAGTTATATTCATTATATACAGTGTATTAATGGTAGTAACTTTTTTATATTCTGATTTTGTAAAATGCAAGTCAGTCTTTCCAGAAATAATGCAGGTAGTTGAATTTTGCTTTAGTGTCAATCAAATGTCCCACTGATAGGGTCAATAAAAGGGCAACATTCATTTAAAAAACATCTAAAATAAATATGTCAATCATGTGTCCTAACACTACCTTTTAGGACCACTTTCACAAATTAGACCTTCCGATACTCATGTGGAGAAATGCCCATGTTGTCCCAGCTGGGAACTGTGGGAGCAGTTACTTGGATTGGTGCAGGTTAAACAAACAGAACGCATGCACCCTCCCTCATAGCTTAAGCATGTCTTGCTGTGTCCTCTCCGCCCCCCTGGGGAAAAGAAGTTTAACAAGGCAGAAAATGACCTCAGCCAATCAGTGCCAATTAACCCTGCACACCATCGGCTGACATGTGCACCATGTCGAACAGACAGCCGGAGAACACGGGGAAATGTATACGCTGAGACGCTGACATGCTGTTTTGTCTAAAAGCAGTCCCTGCATCTTTTGTGGAAACTTTAAGCACACTGGTGTGTGATTTTACAACATTTTTTAGCTACTTTGGCAGGTGCTGAAAGTTTACAGAGAAAACTGAAATGCAAAGTTGTGTGTTGAAAATTTTGAGTGCTGTTGACTCTATTTTCATGATAAAATGACAGGTTATACAAATTATGTAAATTCTGCAGGTAAATGTACTTAACTCTACAAATTATATTGTACTGTACATGACCTTGAAAACATATCGTCTGAAAATCAGCAGCCCAGAAAGATTTTTTATACATAGCTGCTCAATGGACTAAAGAAAGAACCCACTTCTTAATGACATGAAAATAAAAAGTTTCATTTGTCATGTACAGTGCATTTACATAAAAGGTACTTAATGGTGGTTTAATGCACTTCTGTGCTAAGACATGCTTTCAAATCCCATCATGTGCTGCACTAAAAACTTCAGCTAAATTGTGACTTGGATTACGATTGAACGTTTTGTACTATGCATATTACTTAGCTCGCATGACAATTCATGAACATGCAGGTATCTGAAGATACCGACAAAATCAAGAAAATTATCATATACTGTATATGTATCATTTGTAAAAATATAACATTGCAGCTCAGACCTATCTACCGACTGTAGCTGCCTATTATTATATTACATTAGCTACCACTTTCTAAAATGTTTCTGGCCAGGCAAAAACAGGGGATTAGGCAATCACATTTTAGAGTTCATGCACCCAGTGCGCGTAGCCAATAACTTTATCATTTATTTCTTTACGGCTGACATTGTTTCTTTAGTCCTTATTGTCTCTGGTTCATTTATGTTAGTGATTGATGTTAGCTTGACAGATTGAACATAAAAAATTTACAATCATTATGCAATACTTTCTAAGCTTAACTCTTTTTTACTATTTCCTTCCTGAGCCAGTGATTTTCACATTGATTAATCTCCTCCCTAATAAATGTAAAATTCAGCAGTCCATGGACCATTTTTTTCAAACTTGTTGGAAAGAAAGCCCCACTTCACATCTTAGGGCCTTTGAAAACAGCACGACTTGTCACCATGGCTCGCTACTTGCTGATGGAGATTAATTGGCTGAGGGAGAAGTGCAGAGAGCCGGTGATGAAGTATCCTCTTCAGGGGCTACTAAGGGCTTCATGACAGACATTTGCATTCCAGCCTCATACAGAGGGAATTCCCAAGCCGAATCCCAATTGCACAGAGCATCTAGTGGAGTCTAAGTGATTGGAACGTTTACCACCATGTTAAAAGACATGAACACACTGGTCAATGTAATACCAACAAACCATTAAAAGGCCAGAGTAGTGGACACTAATAAATACGTCCAATCATCTATTCAAAGCATTAGGTACTAATCAACCTAGACTAACTTTACCCAGCCCTGCCTAGTCTTACTAACTAAAATAATCTATGCTTTTTGTATGTTTTTTGTGTTATCTTATGAAAAAAGTCACACAGGTGTATATTGTATCACTTGTTGTATTGCTACAGTACAGTACACTATATTAACAGCAATGTTTGTGCAGATATACAGTATGATCTGTTGATTAATATGCAAGTACTGTATTATAAATACACTGCCCACCCAAAAAAGATCTCGCTCACTCCAAGATTTCATTGACTGCGGTTAGCTTTGATTACTTTGCACAGCGTGGTGCTGGATTCATGTATGAAAACGATTTCTTGTTTTCCCAGAACCACACTTCCTCAATTTGAATCCTGAAATATGCCCAGGCTTTTAGGGCAGAAAAAAGTCCATAGATGTGATAATCAGTACATTTAGGTAGTCAGCTAACTTATTTTATTGCCACATAACGTTGCTGAGCCTAGAGCTGACCAACTGAAGCGGCCACAGATCATAACACTGCCTCCAGAGGCTTGAAGAGTGGCTACTATGCAGGATGGGCGCACTGTTCGTGTACTTACTTCCCTTCTTACCTTGCCACACCGGAATATTTTCAATATAATGGCCACACAGCAGTTTAGTCCCATACCTGGGAGTTCTCATCACATTCTGCAGGTGGAAATGCTCTTACTTTTACTATTACACATAGTTGTGATTTCTACGGTCAGTTTTTTACCATGCATATTCACTAAGCATTTAAGTGATTCTCCATTTTTTTTTTCCAATGACATTTCTTCTACAAACTTGACAGTACAGTCCTTAACGGTTTTAATAACGTGTTGGAGAGTTCTTAAGCCAACTTCTTAACTTTTTCAAATCTCATTAATTATTTTGCAGACAAATTATTTGACCCTTCTGAAGCCAGGCAGTTTATTTTCTGCGAAAACTACAGTGCTAAATGTTACACTTTTGCAGTAACATACTGGTTTAAACACAGACTTGTTCTTTACAGTGTGATCTTTTGGGCCATTATAGGCATCATCAGAATGACCCTTTAATGGAACTCTAATAGTTCCCTAAGTATGACATGGCAATTGCTCAGTGACATGTACAAATAAATACTGTAATTGAGTATTGTCAAGCCAGTCATTTATAACACTCATTTAGTATAAAAGGGCGATGTAGCCAACATGCCCTGCTGAAAACATTTCTGTCTTTTCTACGTCATCTCTAAGGAACCTTTAACCACAAATGTTTACCAAGAACCCAAAGGAGTCTTGGGTTTCACAGTGCTTCTTGCAGGGCTCCATATTGTAGATATAAAAAAATAGATTTAACACACCTTCCTGCTAAGACATTTTCCAATTTTACCAAATTCCCCAATCCACCCCAATACTTTAAACTTGTTACATTTAAAGTTTACATATATATTAGATTTTTTTGTTTCAGAGACAAATGCATACATCCACAAATCCCTATAGCCTACAAAATCTAGTGAAAAGACCTCCCAGATGACTGAAGGATCACAATGGATATTTACACAATGGATATTTACAATGGAGGTTCACAATGGATATTTATAAAGGAAATATAACTGTTATGGTCAGGTGACCACAAACCTTTGGACATATGAAGTAATGTCTACATTTTGTTATAACAGATTTACGACTAAACACACTATACTGACCCACGCATCACCTCGGTAGATCACTTTTTTTAAAAAAGGTCATCGAATGTCCATATTTTAGTAATTTCCATCTCACTTGGATCATTTCCTACTCTTTTCTTACATTTTCCCATTACAAAGTCTGTCCAATAGACAATTCCTTATTTCCCCTGTGCAAATACATCTGCTTCCACATTTCCACATGGATCATGTTATCAAAATGATGGGCAGCTCATTACTCTTGATCGCAGGGCATGAATTTTAACATGCCAACCCAGTATGCAAAGGTCTTATGACCAAGCAGGGTTTTCTTCTCACTTTGGCAGGACGTACGGTGATTTTTATTTTTATTTATTCTTTTTTATTTAGGTTGTGCTTTTTGACCTTAAAGTCTGTCTTTCCCTAGAAAGGTGGTTGTGGTCATCTTCAATATGAAAGAAGGAAAAAATGGCTTGGATCCTTTTGGCACAGACTAACAGGATCCTATTCACTTCATCAAGCTGATATTTAACTTTCAAGCTTTATGAGGGAAAACTGAAACTGCTAATGTGATGGCGGGGAATGAGCAAAGGAAAACAACAGTTTGAGGAATTGACCGGACCGACCCTTTCAGATTGTGATGATTTGCTGGTGATCTATGTGACATGATGACCTGTTTGTAAAGGTGACATTCAAGTAACTGTGTTTTTTCCTCCAGAGCCTAATGACTAAGCAACTCTTACATTGTTCTATTTTAATGCTACAATCTTCTGTATAAGACAACACTAATCAAACAGACATGAAACAGTTGGTCAACTAACCATTTGCCATAAGTCATACCAGCCACAAAATATGTTTCAAAGTGTTTTCTAAGTTTTCTCAGTGTTTAAGCATAATATACTTTTAGAATCAAAATATTTTTTGCATTAAGCTTTTCTATGTTTGTATATTACTGTTTAAGAAACACATTACAATTGTTAGAATAATGCTGTAACTGATTATGATAATGCTATAAAAATATTACACTGCTTAATGTCTGTATTTCCACCAATGTTTAACTCCACTGGCGTCTTTAAGCAAAGCTATGTTTCCAGAATTATTCTTATTCCAACAAAATGCTGGCTATTAAGGACAGTTTGCAGTTGAGGTTTCCATACTATTATTGTGTTCAAAGTTCATTTTGGTGTCGCTTTCCGCTAAGATTGATTAATTTCGATAGGTTAGTGCCTATGGCCATAACTGTCTTGATCTGTACGCCATGAACCAGGCTTTAACAGGTCAAGGGTGGGGTCATGATTAATGTTCTCTTTATAGAGTAAGACTCAGGATTAGACTTTGAAATGGATTAGGCATCCCTCGGAACACTACTTGCCCAAAGCTTTTATGTCTACAACATCTTTAACGGTATTATTGGTGATATACTAAATTCCAAACCTATTAAAACTATGATTACTCCAGATGTGGTGTTTTCTTCCTTCCCCTGTAGGCATGGAGAGAGGTTCTGTTGAGTTCACAAAAGTAAGTGATTACGCATGGGAGCTCTGGTGAAACACAAACCATTTACAAAGATTTGTTAGAAACTGTTTACAATCTAAAGCAGAAATGTGCTGGTCCCGTGCCCAACACCTGCAGCAATCTCATAGATCGACTGATATCAAAGTTTACAGACAGAGCAGTGATGTGGAACAGGACCAATTCAAAAATGTGACTTTGGGAAATCAATGATTACGGAATGAACTTATTGGTGTGATGAACCAGTATGTTTGAATGCAGTGAAAAAATATGGTGGTTTTAGTCAACCTTTATTGGAAGTGGTGTTAAAAAAAGGTCCTTAACATCATGTGTATCTCATCAACCTGGTGAAAATCAATCACTGTATCCAAATTTCTGCCACCTCTACTTTACACTAAGGCTATTTGATTGACCGTAAAGCTTGAGTGGCAGAAAAAAAACACATGGATGACAAAAGTTTGGAAGGACTGAAGAAAGACAAATATCCCAGCTGCTAGTGAAGAAGGGAACGTGAGTACCAGGAAAATATCTCCTTGCAAATACAACTGCAGAAGCACCCTTACAGTTGTGTAAGCAAACCACTGGGCAGTATAAGAGTCAACATGGAGTTACAGTAATTCTGTCAGCCAAGTCTAATGTCTGCAGTTATCAGGAATGCGTATCTGCAAAAACTGACATCAGTCTCTCACTGAGAGTGGCAATAAGGTACCTCATTTGACAATCTAATGTAGAGGAATTAAATAATAAGGTTCAGCAGTCTCACTGTGTTTAGTGTTTACTAAATCAGACCCATGGGTTTTTTTCACGTCGATTACTGAAACAATTTATTGTGTCTCTGTGCTTAGGAACTCTCTTGAGTGTCAATTTTTGGGGTTATTGAGGGTTGCATTTATAAGCATTTTATGATGTCATTCTAGTTTTATTTAAAGTTCTGTATCTTACCTAAATCATCTGCAACTTGCAAAACATCAGAGGAAGTATCCTGATTAACTGCCAATGCATGATTGATTTTAATGGAAAATTGCTTGATAAAATCACTCAAGGAACTCAGTCTTTTTAATTTTGTAAGTTGGTTGTCTGATCAAGAAAATATAGTGTTCCTTTTTTTTTTTTTACCATAGTCTGCATTCCATGACAAAACAGCTACATTCATGGACCAATGAAAAAACATTGAGAGACAGATTAATGGCAGAGCACTGTCACTGTGTTTTTAATGCACTGGAACGCATTTGCTGTATAAACAGAAGCAACTCTTTCTGCATCAACTGGTATGCACTTCAGCAGCCAGCCCTTACAGGCCATAGTATATCACAGCAGTGGTCATCACAGCTGGGAAAAAAATGAATAATTCATGTGGCAATAAAAGGAGGTGATTAAGAAGTATGGGGGCATGATGATAGAGATTATTATCTCCTTGTGGGAGTTTAAGCAACAGTACCAGCTTGATGCACTAGTCAGTGGCACGACATTATTTAGATTTTGCAACAGTAGTACACTGACACCACAGGTTTATGATGCAATTCTCAGAAGGCTAAGCTCACCCTGATGGAATCAGGTAATGATGTGTGAATGGTCTGTAACAGACACTTATGTAGATGAGAATATGTATTCTTCTTGTGTTTTGAGTCATCTTCTTTTCAGTGGTTATCGGCACAAGGAAATAATTTCTGAGATTTTCTGGATGCTTCTCCATGGAATATAAGCATGAGAGCGTGCAGTCAAAAATATGGCACTTCTCAGGTTTCTTCCCACCTTTAAGGGGTCCAAGGGGAATCTGTGCTCTCGATGATATAAAAGCTTTATGTATTCCCCAGTGAGAATGCTTGGGCTCATAAACATAAATGAGGTGAAGCGACTGCACACAATAAGTCAATCTTAATTTTCTCCTGGACAATTTGGGAGCTCTGTCTGGCTTTTTTATATAGTTTTGTAAAGCCTGATACTAATAAAAAGTCTATGAATTTATTTAAAGAAAATTCACATTAATATAAATCCTTTAGATTTATAACAGGGAGCATTAACATTCATTTTATCATAATGAAAGGAACCTAGGCAGCAGATCTGGAATGAGTGAGATATTTCCACAGTATTTATATTCCTCAAAAAATAACTCCATTGTTTATTGGAGCTCAGCTGAAAATAGTTAATTCAACAATGTAGAAATCAGTTCCAAAATGGTGCCTATTTTCTTCTCCTTTAAAAAAAAATGAGGCCATTCCAGAATGGAGGAAGGTGGGTTAACTTCAATTTCCTGCCTTATGCATCTTGCTTCTCAAACTTGCAATATCCAGATATCCAGTTTGAACTTGGCAAATATAGAGAGACTCCACTGAGACTGAGTTTTTTAACTTGGGTCAGTGGCAACCAGTGACCATAATTACTCACAAGGCCCCACTCTGCTGGAGGTGTTGAGGGTCAGCCTCATTAGCCTGATGAGGGGCAAAAAGGGAAAACCAGGAGGGATAAAAAGAACTAGAAATCCCCACCCCCTGCTCTTTCTTCTTTGCACTTGGTGGTCTCAGTGGCAATGAATGAGAACCAGTGTATGACTGAACTCTGTTACATTAAAGCAGATTGTAAGAAATCACCACAACAAGGGAATCATGAGCTGAACAGTTGAGGGTAAATAATTAAATGGTACAACTAATGAATTTTTAACTGTAACTGCATAAAGGTGTATATTATGATGAAAAATCATTCTGACCTCATTACGAAATTTAATGAGCATTCAAACAAGTGACTAGGAACAAGGGTGGAAAAGAGGAAGAGAAGTCACTTAAGGAGAACAGAAAACGGAAAACAGAAGACATATGAGAGTAAGTAGAGTTAGAGGAATTCAATAAAAAAAAAACATATGAACAAGTTATGGTATAAGGAAATTATGTTTAAATGTATCTGTTGCTGAAGCTATAAATTCCCAGCCCTTAATTTGCCATTGCTTATACTGAATCCCTGCCATGAAAACTTTTCCACTTTTCATTATTAGATTGTATAATGTCGTAGTATCACTTTAAGTAACAAATAACTAGCATGTTATGCTTTTCATGTAATACATTATCTTGTATGTGTACATTAGTCTTTTAAATGAAATCTGCTGACAGCTGTATTCTAAATGGCTCTTACTGAGGATATCTACAATACGATAAAAAAAAAAGTTGACAGAGACATTAAGAAAGTCAGAGACATTAAGAATTGTATAAACAGTAAAGCCAAACAAAAATTGTGTGCTTTTTCACATACAGTAAGTGACTCACCTACTGTACTATCTGCAAGTCAGTTTAGGACACAAGAAATGGTGCTGTGATCCTGTAAAGCTCCTCTTCAGTGGTGCAAACTTATAAAGTCCCTATAATTCCATTTACGTTAATCTACCCATGGTTTAATAATTTGTGCTTTCAAAGCAGTTGATTTTATTTCTATAACATTATAACATTATGGCATAAAGATAACCCAACTACATATAAAATGCAGTTTTCTACTTCTTTCACAAAGAGTCAGGTAGGTTTGGACAGGTTTTTTCTCCTTAATACATTTCCCTTTGTGTAATATAAACATTTGCTTGATGATCTCAATCAATTAAGTGTCACAAAACAAAAAATATAAACACATACACAGCACTTTATCTTATGATTTAAAAAACTTAAACAGACTACATTTATCAATTAATGTGTTCTAAGATAAATAATTGCCAGTTCAGAAAAGATTAAAGTCTTTTGTAGGCCAAAAGTGGCCTAAATGCAACCCATCATCTGACGAAATTACGATAAGTTCTTCACAGCTAATTTACTGTAGGAGAGCCAGACGAGAGTGGCCACCAATGGGTCATCACTCATTTGCTATCTGGGGAGGCCAGTAAATGGAACATCTAGCTCATTAATTTAAAGCAACTATTAAATCCTGTTTCAGGAGAAATCCTAAGGGTTAAGGCCAGGACAAGTTTCACTGCCTAATTAAAATCAAAGTTAACATGATCACTCTTGTTTGCTCCTGTTATTCTTAAGGGATCAGGCTGTTCTTGTACATCTTTTAATGTAGCTCCCGCCCACGAGTTCATAAATTTGTTTGTGCGTGGATACTGCATGTGTTGGGAGGATGGTCATGCGAATACATGTCTTTGTGTCATTTCTTTTAAATGTAACATTATTTCCTCCTTTTATCTAAATCCCAGTATACAGCTGACTGAATACACCTGTTGCTATTGGCAAAATATTTCACCTTCTTTAGCAATTGGCTGTCTACAAAAATGACCAAAAGTCTATTTCTGTATTTCATAAGAACATTATCCATCATCCACCATAAGCTCCATGATGTCCAATTCATTGTAACTGTGACCTGTGTTGCTGAATAATTACATCTGAGAGGAGAAACTGTTAATTTGATTAATTTATCTGACAGTACATTTCTTAATCACAATGAAACCATTCATTTAGCTAATTTAGGACTTTTGTTTTGTTTTGCTATAGTTTTAGATTATGATTTCACCTCTCAACTGTTTCCAACCACTGGTTTCTGATGTAGTTATTAATTTCAGTGTAGTTAATGAATAATTCAAAGCAGTTAGTGAAGGCTTGTTTTTGGACTCTTCTGTATCTGGAGACATCTATGTATAATAGCTCCCCATTTCAGGCCCCTTCAACTCTCATTTTTGGGCAGGAAAATCTGGTAAAAGTCCACCCTTAGACTTCCCTTTTCTCGCGTTTGTAAAGCCTTCTTGAATTTGTTTTCTCAGTGGCCTCACAGGGCCCTCACGAGGTTCACTGCACTTCTTCATTAAGCAATTGCCCAACATAACAAAAAAAATCCAGCTTGATGAAATACTTTTAGCGCTGTATTGCTTTCAGCTTGCACCCAAACCCAGTAAAAAAAAACCTGAACTGGTTTCAAGAGGCATTCTGATTATATTACACTGGCTTGCCACAGCTATCTTCTAAGTCTGTGAGTCACTTAAAAAACATACAGTTTAACAGTAAATTAGTCACTGAATTAGAGGTTGGGCTGAGTGGGATGAGTCCTGGACTCCCCGGGGTGTTGGGGGTAACGGAGCTGCAAAGACACACAACAGTGACGAGAACACTTTAGGCTTTGTGCTGTTTATACTGTTATGTCTCACAATGTTCTAAAAAACAACAAGTCCCTTAAAGACTGTTCTATACATTGCTGGAAAGAATGTGTTGCAACACACATACGTACTCAACCGCTATGTGAGAGAAACTCACAGGCAAATGAGGTACTCCAGATCCTACTCCATTTTTTTAAGAGATCTTAGACCACATGGTGCTTTGTCTAGTGATACCTAAGCACTTACAATCTAACAGACTATCTCTAGAAATAAAAACGGCTTTGATCTATTTTAATCACCAGAGAACATGAAGAAGAAGGGATCTAGTGTAAGAGAAAGATTAAGGGATGAAAGTGATCGTTCGGAAAAACATTGTGACTGAGCAGAAGGATAAGGCCATATTTCTTCAGTGGAACATACATAAAGGATAAGTGATAAGATCCGGTTTAAGGATAGATTAGATTATCTAAAATCAGCAAACGTGTTAGGCATCAATTAAAAATGACCATTCCTTTAACGCAGATAACTTGCATCTCTGGTATTCTGCATAAAGAGAGCTTTCTTTCGTGAGCTAATCATTTATCTGCTTGCTGTGGCGCAGATGATTCACTGATACCCTCATGCCACAGTGGTCCACTGTTTCCATGTGTACATGCCCTAATTAAAAGCATTCTTCAACAAGTCTGTGTGCCCTGTTTAGTGTTTGTGACTTGACAGCTTCATTAGGTCAAATCTTAAAGTGTAGAGCCATCCGACATGTACACAGATGTCACACAGTCAGGGGCTGTTGCCATGACACCACATGGCACCAGGAGCCTTGCTATCTGAAATGGGTCACATTCCAAGAACAGACAAAAATGTGTGAAGGTGGACTTAAATTGTGATATTCTAATCCTTAATCAACAATGACTTTGTGAAAATCCACTATTGGAATCATTTATGTATTTTCTACAGGGATTAATCTCCTAAAAGGAGAACTTGCAGAAGTGCAGCTGCCAGAATCTTAATTGTCACTATGAAGTTCACTCCTGCTAGGAAGAATCAGAGACATGATGTCATTCTTAATACTGAGGCCTGTTTATTTTGGTTGTAATCCACTTTGCTGTCCACGTCTTCTGTCAGGGAGAAATACTCTGGTAAGTACCGGACATAAAGTACTGCATAATACCATCATTCAAACATCTATTTTACATTAATCTGTCAGCATGACTATGTCTGTAACTTTTAATCTAGTAGAAAAAATGGAGCATCAGCGTCCAAGTCCATGTAATAAAATCAGGTCCAATTGTTTCTTGTTAACTTTAGAGCTGATCCTACCTGACCAGTTTTCTTCAGGGAAGCACAGAGTATTTAATGTATCCAGGCATTATACTGTATATTATTATATTTAGTGTATCCAAGCATTTTATATTATTAAGCTCTTGGACCCAAGCACTCCCAGTGGTTTATTTTTTATTTTTTTACAAAAGGATTTACCAAGAAATCTCCAAGAAATACTACAGCCAGTACATCTAATCAAAGCCCTTTCCAAAACCAGGAAACTTTGACAGCTAAAGGTTTTGTATTAGTATTGTGTGCAAATTTAGTTTTTCCTCCTATTTTTTCCTCCCTGAGGCAACTGGCCTACTCATAGATAATGACTAATGTCTGGCTTAGAGTCTCTCTGCCCAGCTTTGGAGATGTGCTGCTCTTGTGTCATAAATAACTGGCGCCTCAGACGTGATGCGTATGTTTGAGACCCAGTATTAACATGCTCTGAGATAATGGGAAGCACATTTGCAGTAAAGAGGATAAGACACTGTATGACGCCTCTCTATGCAGTTCTTTCCTGTCAGGAAGTCGGCAGAGCACGGCCAGTTCCAGAAAGTTCTGGAGGTCAGTACCGAGGGCGGACTGGGATGAGCTGATAACAGGCGAGGGCTCTGGTGATGAGCACATTTGTGGAGAGAATGATCAGACAGACACTCTGTGGGATGCCAAGTGAAACATCCCAGGGGCCTCCCTTATCTTTGGAACTGTTGCTTTTTTTTTGGATACAATAAAAGTGTCCACATTCATCGTAGTGTTATCGTTGTCAAAAAAACAAAGGGTTAAGTTACTTTGAACAATATGCTACACAACACCTGTGATGATAAACCTACTCATTTATGTAAATCTTTAATTGTCCTGTTAACTCATGATGACAGTTTGGTGTTAAGTTATTAAATGCCTTATATTGTATAATATACTGACTTTTGGCCAAGATATAGTTGTGGATTTTACTGACAGCTTGTACCTTGGATAAACCACAACACTGTCATATTAGTGTTCCATAAAAACTTGGCTGATAAGGAACTGATAAGGATTTTGGAAATAATTTTATCACCACCAATTAAGAGAAAAAAAAGATTATCTTTAAAATGTCTTTACTTTGTCACTAGAATTGCCTGTATTGATTCACAATGGTAGCTTGGAAGATTTTCTCCTACTGGGTATCGAGGAGTTCTTAGTATGTGAAAGGCATTTGATGGAACGATGAACTTCTATAGGAATATACCATGATTCCTTAAAACCAATTTAATTCTGCTAACACAAAATGTAAAAACTAAAGTGAAGGTAGACTGCAAACTAAAACAATGAATCTGGCTTTAATGGTTTCTAACCTGCATGTGAAAGCTGCAGTCGTGGTGTGTACTGGTTCCAGACTCTGTTAGATCTAACGACAGGCAGAAGTAACTGAAGCAGGATGGGCAGCAGCAGACAGATGTGCTCCGTCCTCCAGAAACTCACAAACCTCATCTCCAATTTCTTCTCGTATCAATGCAGCAAGTGTTCTCTTTCACATTACCGTTTGGCTGCTGTGAAAAAGACAAGCACATAAAAAAAAACTGATGAATTTTAGCATCTACCAGAAACTTACTGTATGATTAGAAGCATGTGTGTATGTATTAGCATTTCGCGATATATGATTACTGGATGCTGTCAACTGGTAATGGGACAAATTCAAGGTAATCATGGACTAATCAGCCTGATTCATTCAGTTTGTTATAATTATAATCAAGAAATGAACTTGCCTACAAGCATTTGAAATATGTGCCATATGGCAAGGATAATATTTCCTTCCACTGGTGCATTTTGGTCACACACAGGCAAAGGATTTGCCCATTAAGTATGAACTAGGTTTTCCACAACACATGTCCACTTAAGAGTCCTTGGAATTGTAAATGACCATAGAAGGGGACAAAATAGGCTCTTTTCCTCTTCAACTTAAGGATGCCTCAATAAGGCTAAATAAGCCTCCTGATGACATTCATGCACTGTGACACAAGCCCTTTTGACGTCTGTCATGGTTTCCGAACAAAAACGGAACCATTCCAGCTGCACATCCTCGTTTGTAGTGTCCCACTCTGGGGCTGACGCCATCCTGAAGCCAGCAGCACTTGGGGAAGTGCTTCAGCATTAAGAGTGGTGACAGTACCTAAGAGAAACAGACCCTTGAAAGACAAACATGATTACTCAGAAAGCCGCTACCTGTTTCTGATGTGAGTGTGTGCCAGCATGTGACCTCCGCTGGACAAAGTTCACCCTGAGGGGAAAACTGATGCATTGTTTGGACAAACGTTCCCATGGCTAATCAGCCCCCTGCAATCTTTATTCTATTTCCTTACAGGGGTCACACTATGTAAACAAATTGCTCATGTAACCTTAAAGCCCTTCAACAGACACTACTGTACATATGTGCACCATAAACACAATAAATAGATGTGGCAATGGTACAACTGAAACATTCTGCAGATAATAAGAAGACCGTTAATAAGTTTTAAACCTATTATCATGTTTCTTGTGCTTCTAATTAACTGGCTCAGAAACCAAAAATACGCTTCTTGAATAGCTTGTCTTCTTTGTGCTTCCTTTCCATGCTAGGCCTCTTTCCATGCTTAGGTTTATTGTAGGCCAAGCCATAGAGACCCACTTACACTACCGCAAATACCCCTGTAGAGAGTTTCAAACACAGACAAAATGAACTTTGGGCTAAACATATGCAAAACAGAGATAGGGCACATTTTTCCTTCCATTCACCACCTCAAAAGCTACGCCAATTAAGCTGCGATTCCAACACAGAACACAGAAACTTTCAGCAGGATCTTCAGCAGACAGAAACCATTGAGACAAACCTTTGAGGCACAAGAAGTCTAATTCAACACCAGATTTAATTCCTGCACAAAAAGCCCAGCTTGAGTGACCCATTACCTCTCCATGACCACAAGCCCTGGGCATCTCCTTAAGATTCGGAGAGGCAGATGGGGATGATTGAGGAGCATCAAAAGGTTTGTAGGAGGCGACAGCTTTACGGCAGCAGTTTGGTAAAATGTTAAGTCTGATTTACACCCCAGGCCCATGTAGTGTCTGTAAGATCTGGACCCACGCCTGAGATTGGATTTACAACACCAAAAAAGTGCAGGTGCTCGACTCAAGAACCAATCAAATGGCCATAATCACTTCCTCCAAATCACTGCAAATGTATTAATCTTTCTGTTGAAGGAAATTAACTCACACGGTTGAATGCAAGACAATATAAATGTGAGCTCTGCAAGGTTGAAAGGAATCCATCTGGCATTAATAAAATTTAAATTAGCAAAATTGTCCTTCAGGGGATTTTATGTCTGTGTTAACAGTGACAGAATACAGTTGGTGGAAAAGAAAATATCTTAATTACACCACATCGTTTTCTATTAAAACTGGAATTCCTCATTCCTCATGATTTATAAGAAAGTACTAACTTTGATTTATGAGGAATAAAAAATCCAGTTTTCCATCATCATTATTGACTCTAAGGGGACTTCTTGTTGGCTGTAAAGCGCTTACTGGGCTTACTACCCAAAAAAGGAAGCAATGCTTTTCTGAAAGTGATCTAGCAGTGATTAAGTGCACTCAGGTGATCATACATTTTAACTAAGAACCCCAAACATGGCAAGCAGTTATGGTTATTAGATTTTTTTTTTTTTTTTTGCTGTGTAGTGTCAATTTGCATCAAATTTAAGTGATTCTACATATGCTTATTTGGGGAATATTTGTAAATTAAGTCAAATCAAGTTTAATTTCCTATGATCTAGACAAAAGTCAGTCATTAACTTTTTAAAAACAAGGAAAAAAACAAACACAAAAGTGTGGGAAAAGCATCACACATCAGGAAGAGGAAGTAGCTGATACTCAGGCACTTCCATGTGACAAAACTGTTGAATGTTAAACAATCTGGTTTATGGCTGGTTCCCCAATATGACTTTGTTTCCTTGGATATATGGCATCCCAATCAAAAAAACAAAGAAAGACAACAGCATTCTGAAATAGAACCTAACACATAACCTAAAGTATTACAGTAGGTTAAAATGAGCGACAAATAGGCAAAATGATTCCATGAATTATCTTATCAATCTTCCAGTCAAATGCCATGAATGTCTGTTTGCATGACTTCAAAGAATACGACCACTGAGAATGAGTTTGAATGGGTTCAGTTAGCAGGTGGTGGATTACTGTGACATTTCCTGGTAAAACCTACAGCCTATAACAAGAGCAAACACACACTGAATTTTTCTGAGTTGATGCAGCGTCGCTGTTTTCAGTGTAATGGGTGCCTTCAGTTCCCTAAGTGTGATTGTGAATCTCAAATTCCCAGTGAAAGTAGAAGCATTTAAGCCCTTTAGCATCACATTCATCTATATACTGAGTGACACAGAAGAAATTCCGTATTAACAAAATTTCAGTATCTTTGAGCACTTATGTTCTTACAGTGCAGGATTTGACTATTAAATGGCATTCAAAATAATTCATGTGTACAACCCCAACCACTATCAGGCTGGAAAACTCACTAACCCAGGCGTCCAAACCAAGCAAATTTTGTAATTGTCTGGCAGTCTAAGAACCAGAAAAACAAAATAAACCCTACTTCTTATTGAGTTTTCCAAAACAAAAGTTTTGATTCAGTAGCTCTATAATTACCATGCTTGTGAATTCCAGCAGCTGCTGCCCTGCACACATCACCCAGGGAAAAATCTGGCTGACAGCAGAATTATATTTACTAGTCTGATCAATTAGTGTGCACAGAACCAAAATATTTTCAGAATGAGAAACACACTGATAGAACCAAATCCAATAATGTGTAGCACAAGGCCATTATACAGCTCTAACAATGTACCCGGAGTCAATTAATATTTTTACATGTAATATGAAACACTTACTGTATGGTTATAGGCGAACCAATGGTTTGGTGACATTTTTCAAAGACACACCCTTGGTTTTCATTTTCACGGAATAAAATAAGCACTATGGTTATACGGTCATCCTCTTCCTAAAAGAAAACCAAAAACTCCGCAGCTTCCATTTAGTCAGTGGTTCAGCTAATTAATCATTTCTCTGTCCTGTAACTTTACAAATCCTTGCCTTAGTTCTGCACTAGCATTAGGATCATTAAAATAGTGTCTAACATCTCTTGCCAAATTAAAACATAACATACTCTAAATTTTATCAATAAAAGTTCAAAAAGCTAAGAAGACACAAAAGCACAACCTATTTAATTATGTGTTAACCTTTGAGGAGAAAATGTGTGCTCTTTAGTGAGCTGTAAAAAAGGCTTGCCACCCTGAGAGCACACAACTGTGAATTCAACCAGCCGAGAAAACAAGCAGCCCGGTCTCCACACACAAAGCAGCTTAATGCACACCGGACATATATCCAGGAGGGCTTTGAAGGCAAACCGGTTCTAATTCAAAACCAGTCCTTTTCATGCTAAAGCTCAAACGCAAGCATTTGGATGAGTTTCCATAGATGGTCTTTTTCTGATCTGGCCAGGTTTATCCCAATTCACTTAGCCAGAACAATTAAACCAACTATGCAGACTGATTGTCTCGGACACTTGACAGATCCGTTTCCTGTTTCAGAAATCATCTTGAGATAAACAGATGGAAAAGAAATTTAAAAGCCTCTAATCATGCTCCTGGTCATGAATTGACAAAGTAATTAAGATACTAAGTGCTACTTTAGGTTATTAATGCCATTTATTTACAATATTAAATACCAAGACCAATTTGTGGAAAAGTTTGTAGATACAGTGGTTTCTAAGACATCTGTTAGTCATATACTTGTGTTCTTAGGACTGATGGAACACAGCACCACATTCAAACGTGTCCTAAGCCACAGGTCAGGCAGGTTATCTGATGAGAACAAGGTGTGAACGTTTAAAACTGTCCCAGTAGTTGAAGGACAGAGACTGATGTTTTCTGTCAAGGACCGTCAACCTTTTAAATGCCTGCTTAAAAAGATATAAAGATTACAAAGATATTTCAGCTCTGAATGATAAACAGGTCTATCTTCTATAGCTGTCAACATCTGTACTTATACTCCCATCCTCAGGGCATAATCTGGCATCTCGGTTTAGTGGGAGAACAGTCTAGTACTGTACGTACTGTACTAGATTGTTGGGTGTATTTGAAAATCATCAGGAAAAACGAATGCGTCAGAGATCGACTACAGAGATCGTTCTGTGGACGACACTCCCAAAGATCTCATGAGCTAACCTCCTACAATAACAAACAGCACCTCTGTTACAGGTCTGTTTTGGAGTGTGTAAGCGCTGGGCCAAAGAAAGCTCCACTCCTTCACATACCAGGCCACAAGGCCAATTGGAGAATTAGATTCCTCACCTCTGCATACCAACATCAGGCCACATGGAACAGCTAGGAAGGCAAACAGATGCGCTGTCCACTTCAGGTGTTTTGACTTTGAGAACATCCAGGTTTGCTCTTAGGCCTGTGGACACGAGGCATTTTTGTTTTATGGTGGATTGTGCTGAATTAATAAAAGTGCTTTGGTTTAATTTGATTTCCTACATTGTTAACCAAATACAGATTTATACAGAAATACTATATTATTTCCTGGAGGTATTTTTAAAAGTAAGTGCAGAGTCAAAATGTATTAGCACTTTACACTCCTGTCTTTTCTGTGAATTTAATGTGAAAAAGAGAGACAAATGGCAAGAAGCATTGTGTGAACCTAGAATTCATTATGCCCCGCAAACATAGTCACCAGCCTAATAAAATTGAGGCATATTGACAAGAGCAATATGTGTCATTTTCACAAGCAGTCGTTGTCTGAGACTCACCTTTTCATGTTTATGACCAAATTCCAGCAGTTCTTCATAAACTTTTGTTTATGCCAGCCATTTAACTCAAGAAACAATAAGACAAAGACGTGTGAGAGGTTTCTCAGGATGCATGTGTTTTCAGTGATGTGTGAGGGACAAAGGGAGGCAGATCAATAGGATGAACACATCAGAAGATGTTAGAAATTTACAAAGTACAAAATCTGTATTTAGCCAATGATGTACAATCTACGTAAATATACAATTAAATGTTCAATTAAACTATATGCCAAATATCTTCCAAAAGATTTCCAATCCATGCTAGGATATATTGCAGCGAGTTAATAAGGTTTGTTTAAAGAAATAGGTGTCAGGTGAATTTTACAATCCAGACCATATTCATAATCCATAAAGATCTTTCCCTGATAGTCTATGTTATCTGCCACTTGAGTAACATTATGGATCATGCTTTTTTTTTTTATACTATATTGCTGACATAGTGATGGTGTATTGTTGATTCAGAATTGTCAGACAATGTTTATTAATCTTCTATAACAGCACAGCTCAGACAGTAGTCTTGTTATGGGAAATGAATCAATTTTCTTGTTGTGCTTCATGACTGTTCACATCACAGTACCCCTAAACAAATAGTTTGTACTATTTTTTTCTAATACTCTTTTAATAAAACATGACGTACATTAGCAAACGTTGACGAACAACCTCTATTTAAAGTGAACGGACTATTACTTCATATTTTGTTCCAGATCAGAAATGGAATTTAAAATCACTTCTTCTGCCAGCAAATTACAGTTTGGCAAATATACAAACAAAACTGAATAAATATTACACATCTGTGAATCAACATGGGGGCTCAGAGGTTCCTTATATTTCCACTGTATGTACATTGCAGCAGTCATGCAATCATTAGTTAGTCTGATGTATACTGGTATACGGTGAGGACAACAAAATCCAGATGATCTGTCGCTTGATTAATGTTAAAAAAAATTATATTCAGTAATATAGATGATGAAAATATATTATCCAGACAACACCAACACCTACAAACTGTGTAGTGATTGCCAAAGATCTGGGCGAACCCCCCCTTTTTCTGACTGATACACTGCTGCGTCATCGAACATAGATCTACGCGCAGTGTCAGTGTAGATTCGCAAATTGGCCGCCTGACAGTTCTCACATGTCTGCTCAATCTCACTCTTAATCCCCAATGCAACCCAAGAACCATACTTACTTTATACAAGCCACTAATTGTGCAAAACATGGAAGAATTTTCAGCACTTTCCTAAATTTGATAGAAAGCATTCATAGTAATTAATTTGTTATTTTAAGGCACTGGATTTCTATACAATCTCTCTAATGTTTAGTTGTTCATTTTTTTTGTACTTCATCTTTTTGCAGGTTTGTAGGTTGGATCTGTGAAAGGCGAAACTAATAGTATTACCAAATAAATTAAAATATTGTGTTAAAGGCCATATAAATTTGTTTTTTTATGGTTTGTATTACACCGCTTTTGTTCTGGCCTGTAATGCCAGTCCATTCTTCTGGCTACCACAGCAAGTATATTTTAGACACTGTCTTCATCTACTGCAGAAGATGGAGGTTTGAGGCTGATTTTAACTGACTGCATTAAAATAAACAGAAACTGTAGACTCTAGTGGCTTTAGATCTGGTGGTTGATGTGAGAATTGGAAAAAAGGGAGGTCAGAGTCAACACATAAAATGAATAGGAAGGATTAGAGTAATGTATCCTTCAAGGTATGCAAAGAATTGTCTGGACATGACACAGACAGTGCAAGAACGCGTTGGAGTTCTACTGTACCTAGCCAGATGTACTCTAACTGTACAAACTGACTTAAAGGTAATAGGAAGGCCAAGGACCAAAATGTACAGAATTCCTCCAGATAAACAGACCTAGTTTGGGTTTGTGAGCGAGCAAACACGATTCAGTATTATCTGAACTTGAGAGTGACACCACTGTATGTTTTGAATGACATGATCTGTGTTCAAAACCCCAAATGGCCAAATATAATGGCAAATAAAGATCATGAGAACCTGCCATTAAATCCTTGGAAAAAATTAAAAAAGGAAAACATATAAAGGTTTACAGAAACATGGTGTCACCTGCTTAGACAGCCGGCAAGCAAATAAATCAAACTCTTTGGTGTAAAAATGTCACTCTAGGGTCTGTTTTGTCTATGGATGCAGAAAAGGAAGTTGACTCTAGATCAGAGCGCAGGCTTGATAAATACTGGCTCTATGCTTGCCTTTCCCTGTGGGGCGTCTAACAAGTGAAAGGCAGCTATTCCGGACACAATGTCTCTCTGCTTGTTTTGTCTGCTTTGAATGGAAAAGACCCAACACCTGCTGTACATCAAACCAATTAGCTTTATTGTGAAGATAAATAATAAAATGTGGCCTTGCCAAAATTCATATAAAAAGGACTCGACTGCTATCAAAGGGAATTAGTTTAGTTTATACACAACACTGCCCGAACAATACACAAAAGAGCTATCAAAGCAGATGACCTAAATATAGTGCTCATAAAAAGTACAGTTTTCTTTAGAAACATCGACCCTCATTTATCAACCAAGAAAAATATTTGTAACTATTTTGCAGGAGCATTTACATAGGTTGGTTTGGAAACCAGTTGTTTTAGAAAAATGTTTGTATCCCAAGAGCTCTGGAGTTGGTATAACTTTATACGTTGTATTAAGAGATTGCTAATGCAAACATTTCATGACGGGCGCCCCTCCATCATTTTGTCATTATACTGTACTTTTTATTTCTCCATGAGCTTTACCTTATTTATCTTGTATCTTGTCACTATCCGCTGAGGTGAGCACTTGAAAGCTTAAAGGTAATTAACATTCATCAACCTACACTTATGAATACGAGGGGGAAAAAACAGTACTACCTTTGTAAATCGGATGGGATTTTTTTAGTTTTCAGTTCAGTCTGGCGTAATAAAACATTTAAACAGAACTTTGATAAAACTTTGATACTTTGTACTGTACATGAAAAACAGTTTATACTATGTTTAAATTCACATCAAAATTAATCTGTAAATATTGAAAGGATAGAATGATAACATACTACCTGATGAAAAATTGTACAGACATTACATCATAACATCCAATGTGTGTGTGATGATGAATTTTTTTTTTAAATATACCATTACATTTTTTCTAAAATGTTATTTTAGTATTTTCAAGTATGTACAACATACATCTGGGTATGTATAACATAAATGTATACAACATAAATGTGCTTAACACATGGCATAGGGTGAGTTATTGAGGATTCCACCAATGGTGGTCTAAGTGACCTCATTTCTGTTTGGACCCCACATAAAACACACATTTACAATTATCCATAGTGGAAGCGCAAGATGTCTGTCCGATGTTCAAACAGTAGATCAGCCCACACTAATTCAGAGTGACATTGGAGCCAGTTTGTTTAAAACAGCCTCACTATACACTTTCCTGTCTGTCGAAACCCCATTTGAACACCATTTTCCACGGTGCAAGACAACGGTGAGATCTGACTTCTTTTTAAAGCATTCTCTCTGTGGCATGTACATGCAGTACATACTGTATAAGATGCCTGTATTCAAAGAGTTTTCGAATAGAACTGATGCTGTGATGATGAACTGATGCTGTGGGGCTAGGGAAGCGTAATTATAAAACAAGGTCCTTCACTGTAATTAAGGAAACTACTTCCAGAGAACTCTATTCATCTTCATCTGGTCCCAAAGGCATTGGTGGCGACATTTACTTATAGCTAAGATTGACCAAAATGCCAGCGAGCTATTATGGTGTCATCAGTATACGTGGCTTGGTTGGAGAGTCTGCAAAATATTTAATCTTTGTTTATATACAGGATGACATAAAAGGACATATAGAAAACAAGGAAGCAATTAGGGTCACCTGTAGCTTCCTTGGCTTAAGTCTCAGGGAGCAATTTGCTGATCTCTGCATTATTTCAGAGGCTTGTCAGGAGAGCTGGAAGCTATCTGATGCTACACGGAGGCCAACTCCTTGATGATACTTGAGATCATCAATGTGATGACATGATGCTGGCATGATGCTAATGATTTACACAAAGGCATGTAATCTTCAACTTACACGGAATGGAATATTACAAGGATAAAACAGACAGGCATAATCCTTTGGTAGGATCATTTTGTCTTTGTTGGCCCTCACCAAGCTGCAAACTGATAAGTGAAGAGTTGCAGAATAATACATGAAGGAAAGTAAATCAGAGACAAAAATCAAACGCCTGACAATAGGTTTTTATCTCTGCTCATAAGTTTGTCCGATGCATACTTCCCCATAATCTCCAGCAGATTTATCTTGGCCCTTTTGGCCTGAGAAATTCCAGTACCGGTTATTTTGGAGTGAGAGAAAACACAGTGAAAGCTTCACACTGGGAGGCAAGGCTCCCTGGAGAGTTTAGGGGTCATTGTGGCACTCCCATCCAGTCCAACGGGGAGCTTTGTGCCAGGTGTAGCACCATCCTTCCATCTCTCCCTACACTTTCATTACTACTGTCTGAAAAGCAAACAATGATTTCAACTAAGCAAGAAGTTTTACTGGGGTCCAAAGTGAGGGTCATGACAAGACAACATTTACCCATCACTATAGGATATATATACAGTATCTTATAGAAAACGGTGCACACATGTTTAAGGACATGGATTTATTGAACCTAGTAAGTCTTCTTTGCAATGAAGTCCTGGGAATAAGTCTGGCATTATACTGTACAATGATAGTCCAAAAAAGCTCTCAGCAACACAGATGGTAAGATTATCACATAATACAATCTGATCCCTGTACTCCACATGAGTTTAGATTTTGCAGCAAGACTTTGCAGCAAGAGCTTCGCAAATAAAGGCTAGGATTCAAGTAACTTATCGAAAGCCTTGACAATCATTTGGCTATCAAGAGGAATGTTTCTGTGTTTGTTTCGAGCACAAGTCTAAATACTGTAATCATAATGTCAGGAACCTTGTAACTGACCTTGTAACAAGTAACAAGTGCTACTCCATTACAACCTGAAATTAATGTACTCCAAGAACTAACAGCTGCAAAATCTACGCCTACGAGCAGAGCTGCTCGAAACTAAGAACAATGGGAAACTAAAATAGCCCGTTTTTACGTCAAGTGTATTTCCGCATAACATCATCAAAAAGTATTTTGGGGGTTTTGTTGCAGAGGAAATAATCTCTTGGAGCTTCTCTGTAACGCGAAGTGGTAAAATGTTTGGAGATGATTACAGCAAATACAGCATCTCGCTGCCATCTCTGTTGCCGTCCTTCAGTTCTACAACTGCTTGGGTGTGTAAAGAGGAAACCCGCCTTTGTCTGCCCCACATGGACTTCCAGCCAGTCATCCTGAGGTTGGCGCCAGCCAGCACGTTTACTCAGATGCATGCTGGGGAGGAAGTGGACTGCTGGGTAAAGCTCTGTTATTGTTGACTTGATGGAGATAAGGAGCAATTAATTACGATAATAGAAGAGCAATACAATAGTCTATTGAGGAGCTTGGCAGGAAAGAGGTTGCTGTCTTGCCAAATAACGGAGCAAGACACGTGACAGTGACGTTACAAATGGCCATTAGATTTAAATGACCACCTTTAGTGGTCTGCAGTCATAAAAACTTTTTTAAAAAAAGGACTGAGTTGGATAAAGAATAACTAATTTTGGAAACTAAAGTGTCTAGGCACTACATTGTCCACAATCAATATTGCATTCACATTTTTATTAGAGATTAAAAAAAAGCAAAAATGTCATAGTTTGTGTAGTTATGAATAAAGGAAATGAGTCAATTCTTTGTGCCATTATTGCGTGAGAGAACTGCACCCTATCTACTAAGGATCAGAAACTAAACATCTGATGTTCCCACCTTTTATTGTTTGTCTGTTGTTATAAGTACAAGCACTGTTCAAATCACATAAATACATCTTTAACAATAGCTTCCTTTAAAATGCTTGTGAAATAGCATCATGTTTTATGTTAAAAACATTTTGATAATCATTTCAATGCACAAATGTGAATCGATGCCAAATGTTAACATTAAACAGTTTATGTTTGGTTCAGATGGCAGAAAGAGCTTCCTAGATTTCTAACAAATATAAAACTGCCTCGTCTACCTCTCCAGAGCAAATGAAAGAATGCATTCTTTCTGTCATCACTCACTGTAAAGTAAAACAGAAAACACTAATCAGAGACAGGCATTCATTCTCATACACCCGAGCAACAAAGAACAACTATCAACCCTGACTTGAACTTTCTCACCTTTTATGTGTTCTAGCACACCTATCACAATCCTGAGTGTGACAGACAAGTTGGCAGTTGGTTAACACATTCTTTTCACACTATTGTCAGCCTAAAGCTATAGGTAAACTTAATATACAGACAACACTGGATCTTTTATTCTGTGTCTCTAAGCAAGCATCGGCACGGAAAATAAAAACAAAGGAGTAAGCATACTATCCTGATTCATCCTGCTGAGAAGATTCAATCTGAAATGTCACATAATGTAAAAAATATTATTGTATATTATACGGTGTTGTATTTGGGCCCATTTCTACACAAAAACCTTTTTATTATTATTACTTTTTTTTTGCACAAATTAACATATTTCTCATATTTAAACTTTCTCGCCCGCATGCTTTGTTCTGACGGAAGCTCAGGCCAACAAAATCTCCATATGCAACGCTGAACACCTGCCCACAACTGAATCAGAACAAATAATAACATCTGTACATGAAGTCATGACAAAGCCCAATTATATATGCGCTAAAATTAGCCTATTTTTATTACCAAGGTTATGAAATGTATAACCAGTATTATTCTGTTTCATTCCATATTGTCCAAAGGAAGAAAATTAGTACCTTTGAACAACAATGAATTAAAAAATTCCGCAAAAGAAGAAGCATCATGCTTCATATTGCAACAGACAACAGGCAAAAGTTCACTGCTTCAAGTGTACTTTGATGTTTAAAAACAACAAATGGAAAACAAAATTATATTCGTTTATCCATTTTTTTACTGATCCTGAAAAAAAACGTATCATGATCTTATCCATGACTAAAAACTGTGATACGGTGAATTTTGTGATCCGTTACATCCCTACTTCTGTTTCTTGACTGAAAAAGTTGCTTCCTTCTTATCTTAAATCAAAAGTGGCAACAGATGTCTAGACAATATAGATGAAAACATAAAAACACTTGCTCTCTTTCTCCATTTTTCTTATTAAGTGTGATCGCCCCAAGCCACCCCTCACTCCCCCCGTCAGTCAGCTTTCACATTGGTAACACTGTACCGAACTCCAATACGGTAAGCGGCGGTATGCACCAAGGTGGGTTGTAGTCCGCCAATAAACACTGAGAGTAAAAATAATAGTAAAATTAAGTCAACGTGTACACTAGTATTAGTATTATTAATCAGTAATAGTATTAATTCTAGCCTAGTATTTAGGAGAAATAAATATTTCGGATAAAATTTCAAGAATGTCATCTGCTTTCCTATCAGCGACGGTTATGCTGTCCGGAGGACAAGATTGGTTTGCACTGTGCATATGCAGAATTTAGAGGAGACAGGTGGCAATGATTATAGGATGTCACATTCAAATAGTGGGAATGTTTAAGTAGCAATGTTTCATTTGTTCCATTAAAATGCATGGGTTTTGTTTTATTATATGCTGCTACATATCACAAATATTACGACTTTATGAAGCTTTATGAATATTAAAAAGTCTAGAATGCTTGGTGTAATTGATTGATTACATCAAAATGTCACCATAATGTATTTTATTTTATTTTTGTGCAAAAAAGTGCATTGTCCACAGAAAATGTAATGTCAAGTTTATAAATTTTTATCTCTATAACATATAATAGATGTGTTAAATCTGTTCCCTGTGCACTGGTCTGCATCCATGAAAGATTACAAGAGCACATATGCCTGGTCTTGTTGATGCAAAACTTATGCAGGTGAGCTCACATTACATCTGCAACACTGGAATTGCCTCCAACAGCTATAGTTACAACAAATTGCATGTAATTCAGCTGTCAGGTAAAAGATGAATGAGTTTATTTACTTCTAGAAACTGCATGACTACTATTAATTTGTGTGCATGTCCATCAGGGCAATGATTATTTCCATCTACTTGGCCGGGTTAAAAAAAATGTAAGAATACAAAAACTTTTATGTTATAAATATAAAAAAAATTACAAATTGATAATAAACGCCCCATTTAGAATTTTCCACATTCACATTTTCAAACCATAGATAAATCAGGACACCAGTGCCATTAATTTTGGGTGGTCTCTGCCCTCCTCTATCTCTTTTTCTATCCTTCGTCCACTCCTCCACACACAGGAAACAGCAGGCGAGGAAGGAACAAAAAAATACTTTACAGACAACCGACCAACAATAACTACAATAGAACCTTCACAATGGTTCTGCACATAGCGTCCATTCGCTAATGTTTTTTCACCTTCCAATGCTGGCTTTGTTTCCCACAGACTGTAGTTAATAGCTTCCGCAGTCCTGGGCCAGCGAGCAGAATGATTACTGACCAACACCCTGACTATGAGCACCCTGAAGGGAAAAATCTCTGGGTGGGTGTTTGATAAAGTGAAATTATTGACTCAGATTAATGTCATTGTTGCACGCAGCTTGTGTGAACAGGAAAATGAAGCACAACTGAGAAATCAAAGTAGAGCTCTGAGGGTAAACAAATGATTATAGTTAGAAAATATGACATAGTTATACAATGACATAATGTACATGGGCTTAATTTCTATAAACTGCTAAAGATTAGGTCTAACCTTCAAAAACAACCTTCTTGCATAGGTTTAGCAGAGTAAGTATATACATATTTGTGCATTTTACCAAACTAAGGTACCTTAAGTTCCAAAATAAAATAGAAATAAAATAACAAACAATAAAATAACAAATTATCCAGTACATACAGTATATACAGGACAAATACCCTGATTTAACCAATTTAAAGTTATAAGGATACAATACAAGAATTTTTTCCCCCTTTAAAGATTTCTGTCCTGTAACTTAATGAATAACATGAATGGAACTTCTAAGACATAAAATAAATAATTCAGTGTTATAGATGCACCAGTTTAACGCCTATTGCCTTACAAAGTGCTTTATTGTTAAACTAGCTTTAAAAAAAATTTTTTGTCACAATCAAAAGTTTGGAAATGACTAAATATACCGTATTGATTTTTTTACCCATCATGTCTTAAAGACTTTTTGATAAATGCTTACGGTTAAAATTTGTTGCTGAGATATTGGTGTTATATCTATCTAATTTATTTAAAATGTGGCTTTGACTTATGTTTTAAATACAAATACTTTCAATTTGGAATTTAGGAGGACCAGTGAGGGGCTTAGGCTTTAGGGAACCTCCTGGGTGAAGCTTCCATATGAAGCTGGTTGAGAACTTGCCAAGAGTGTGAAAAAGAAATGTATTCTTCACCAGGAATGCCTGTGGTAAAAATCTCTTGACTATTAGGACTATAGCGCAATTAGAAACCTCTCTACAACCCCATGTCCGAAATTTTATGCTGGATGAATTGAACATCTCTCAAAAAAGAAATTCGCACCTCTACTCTCATAAACAGACAGAATCAAGGCATGCTTAAAATCCTGCGCCTCAAATTCACGCCCGCTCAATTAAAGCAGTCATGACAATATGACATTACATGCCTGCCTGCTCTGTTTGTCCTGGAACAATCTGCAGAACCAAAGAGAAATAAAAATTCCTTGTGAAAATTCTTTACAGCCTCTGCACTGCCAGACCCACAAGTCAGCTCATGGTGCAAGAGGCTGAAGTGGAATCTCATTATGAATATAGCATTGCATGGTAACAGGACCTTTTAATATAAACAATATGAGAGAAACCACTTTCTGAGAGCCACATCCTGAAACTTGACCTCAAGTGACAGAGAACCCTCATTGTCAGACTGGACACTGACCCTCTTCCTCGACCACAGTGAAAACAACTTTGTCGATCTCATGCTTGGCTGACATAAAACGTGACATCATACTTGAGCACTAAGGAGATATGGGCTGAATTATTCAGCTGTAAACCTACTGTACCATCAATACACCTAGCTTAAAGAAGTCAGCTCATCAGCTTGATATGTATCCCCCTAGATAAATTAAGATTATTAGAAATACACCGCAGCTGCTAGAAGAAACATCACATAGTTTAACAGGGCCTCATGCACTGGGGACTTAAACATATCAATGAATCATAACAAAACCGCCAAGGGCGGTTTTTGACTCAATTCTCTCTTAATTTAGTCTGAACCAATTCCCACAGACAGGTTATGTCTTCCCTATTGTGCGGCTGTTACCAGTCTGAAAGAGTGAAGGCTAACACATGCTTTCTCTGAAACATATATAGCTGACACGACTGGCAAGTGTCGCTCTTATCGATGTGGGAGAGACGACGCTCATACTTCTCATCCAGAAGGCCAGGACAAACACTTTCTCTTGAACTCCTTGCCACAGATGGCTATGGTTTTCTTCTGGTTCAATAAACTCTTGGGCAGTTGCATCATTCTGGAGCAGTACCAACCCGGTTTTTAGCAAATATATAGTTCCTCGACTATCCAAGAGAGCATTATGACTTCAATGAACTACAAATCCTGGCAGTATGATTATTAATACTGTGTACTACGATCTGTACTAAACTCATCACTGATTTGTGTATTCACTGCAGGATCTGTTCTTGCATATACTGTAGATATTAGGGCAGTTGAAACAAATTGTAATGTGCAATTACAACTATTTGAAGTATTCACAATATTTATGTATATTATGTCACTTTTAAAAATGTGCAATGGAAACTTAACACAGGGTTTTATTATGTAAGCAATAACAGGATCTAATATGCTTTGCATGAATTCCATTCCATTTAATGTAACTATAAAATGAATAAAATGTATGTTTTATATTTCATTACTAAACTTTTAGTGATGACAAACGACGTCGTTTACACTGCAAACACTAGCATGGCTTATTGCTTATATTATTAGAAGCCAAACCAATTTGTAGGTTATTCCATCATCATAACATACTACACAACTTCTACAGTATATTATGTAAATTAAAAAAGTCTTTGAGGGGGGAAAAAAACAACGCAATTGAATTAACCCATGTAAAAGAGCACCGTGACCCTTTTCGAACATTACAGATCATAAAACAGCCAATAATCTATCAGATTCTAAGCTAAGCAGAACCAGATCTGAACTTGAATAAATCAGAGGCACTCCAGCATGAGACAGGGACATGTGGCGAGTACAAAGCGTAGCCGCGATATCAGATGTGGTGCAGGAGACAAAGTCGAAAAGATTTACTTTTTCCTTTTACCAACTCGAGTGATATCCTGAACACAACTAAATACCTTTGAGTAAGAGAGTTCTCGTCCAGTTAGCCCTGGGACCTCTGACTCTAAAACCATAGTGTACGGGGGAAAATCAGAACCAAACTAGATCCATCTGACAAATAGTGCATTTTGTTCTTTTTTTTAAGCTGCCAAAGGGCTCTGTGTTCAAGAAACATTGACATACCAAAAAGCTTAGTCACTTCGCTTATTCAATATGAATGACTGACGTGGTGCCAGTAACACTTATGCTGCACAATCACACAATGTTGTCTTATTATTTTGATCCCCTGTTTACCTCTTTAACAATCACAGGACAGCAAACGTTTCATAAATATGTACGGTATGTACACTAATTTCAAAAGGTTTACATGCTAGACTGAAGATCTATTTTTCACAAACATTTTGATAAACATTTTCTGGATTCAATTGTACTTGAAAAGTAGATTTAATGTCAAAATTAAATGTTTTCCCAAAGAAAGTAGATTCCATTTAGAAGTTAGAAGAAACAGCCAACACAAGCTTGACCTCTAACTTCAAGAAGTTTTGGCTTCCATATGAAGCTGGTTTAGAACATGCCAAGAATGTGCTAATCTTCATCTGGAATACTGTTAAAAATGTTAAAATATAAAACAGATTAGATTTGTTTTCTTTAATACTCCATAATTCCACGTGTTATCTCATAGAATTAATATTTTATGACTATTCTAAAAAAAAAAATTTTTAAAGTACAAATTGGGCATGTAATTCCTGAATTTTATCCAAAATCGTATTATTTAGGCCAACAACTAACTAAATAATCATTGATCTTTGTTTCTGTAATAAAATATGAGAACAAACTAGCAACTAAGCTGTGCTTGTTTAATTTTGTTGTTGTTTTTTTACTTTGTTTTGTTGCTGTGCTTGTTTTATGTTTTTGTTGTTATTGTCAACTGTCGCCAAAAACTTTTTTTTTTTTGGCAACCAGTGCCCCTGACTTTCTGGTTCTATTGTGCATCCTTTTGCAGTGGTGTGATGCACAACATCATGCAGCTACAAGTCAAGAGCTTCAGTCAATGTTCACATCAAACATCAGGATGGGAAAAATGTGATCTTAGTGACCTTTTTTAGTGTTTTTGTGCCAGATTGGCTGGTTTAAGTATTTCAGAAACTTAAGATCCCATGAGATTTTTGCAAACAACAGTCAACAGAGTTTACATAGAATGCTCGAGAAAACAAACAAACAAAAAACCATCTAGTTTTGTGAGAAGCAGAAACTTGCTTATGAGACAGGTCAGATAAAGGTTATAGTACCTCAAGGAACTACTCTTTACAACCATAGTGAGCAGAAATGCATCTCAGAAAACCAGTGGCGGCTACTCTAAGACTATAAGGGAAGCTCCGCTTCCTCTACTATGTCAGAAAATAAATGCTCATATATGCACTGTCGTATGTATATTGGTTTTAATAAAAGTACGCTAGAACGCGTTCAACTTCATGACTAGCTCGTTCAGAATCAGGTATTTATTGTAGATTGTTTGACGCGATTTTCT
>JAOVVA010000001.1:18821673-18856448 GCA_028565275.1 Leiocassis micropogon
AAGATGTAAGCCAATATATAAAGACTACAAGATACATGAGGGTTAAGTTTCTATAAAACTAATAAGAAAAGCACAAACATGAATACATATGATTTTAAACCTACCTTGACTGGGTGGATAAGCCATTGTAACAGTGAGAGAGGATTAAGTGGAAGAATGTTCAGTGGAAGAAGGGTCAGAGTAGAAATTCTACAAAATGATCAAGCCCAAAGACTTTCTACATTAAGCTCCACCTCTTGCCTACCTCCCACCCTCAGCCCAGCTACCTAACACACATACTGTACTCACTTATTCACATAATCTCAGACTAAACTCAGATTTAACAGCTGTCGCTCTTTAATTCATAAACTACCAGTTTAATAAATTATATATGTTTGTATTTGTTATTCAGCCTGATTTACGGCTTTATTACTTTAGTATTTTAATGCTGTCAGCCTTTTTTCATCCCTATTAAATATATTATTAAATACATTAATTTATTTCTACACTTGACCTGTTAAAGAGTTGTGGGGATCCTGGAGCCTATCCCAGGAGACCCAGGTAGGGGTACATTATGGACATGATGCTAAACCATTACAGGGCACATAATGTATGCACACATACACATGCATTTACACACTACAGGCATTTTGGGAACGCCAATTAACCTAATCTGCATGTCTTTGGACTGTGGGTGGAAATCGGAGCACCTGGAGGAAACCCACCAAGCACGGGTAGAACACACAGGGGTAGTATACAGGGTCGCGGGGGGCCTGGAACCTATCCCAGGAGGACTTAAGGCACGAGACAGGGTACACCCTGGACAGGGTGCCAATCCATCGCAGAGCACATACACACACACACTCACATGGTTATTCACACACTACAGCCAAATTGGGAAGGTCAGTGAATCTAATTTGTATGTCTTTGGACTGTGTGAGGAAACCAGAGCACCCACCATGAGGAGAACATGCAAACTCACACAGTGCTAACCACTACACAACCATACCGCCTACTAAATACAACTATCATTAAATACTGTATATAATTTAAAAAACCTTTTGACGAGGAAGAGATGTTCATGTTTACTAAAAAAATGGCAAATATAATAATAATAATAATAATAATGTTAGTCTTTTTGCTGCTTCCATCAAGGGGTTGCCACAACATCTGATTCGCACACAACTTGGCACAGGTTTTATGCTGGATGCCTTTCCCTTACATTTTATCTGGGCTTGGGACCGGCACTGCATCCAGTGGCTAGAGTTTGGGCATTAAATGGAAATTGAACCCGGGTCTTCCACATAGCAGGCGAGAACCCGACCACTGAGCCACCAGTGCATAATAATAATAATACAACTTTTTGCAATTGCTTAAGAGTGTTCATTTTTACAAAGTTTTAATGACTTTTTGTTCTTGTTTTGGACAGTTTTATGATAGTGACGTTTATCTTTGTACCCAGGGATCAATATAAGAAAATTTAATTTTATTCTATAATAAATATAATCCCAACTAGTAATATATTAAATAAAGACAAGGGTGCGTTCGCCATTATTTTATACCCTACCTAGTGCACTAGTATTGGAAATTCGGAAGAGTTTGGAAGCCGCGTGGCTGTACTGACTTCCGGTGTTTTGGAGTTGATTTCCCAGCAACCCGCGCGCTACTTCCTCCTTTTCTCCCTTCTGTCTTTCGTGAAGACAGATTAAACGGTGAGTGGAATGTTAAAATCGGTTTCCATCGTGCTGTCCTGGCTTTGTTTTAAAGTCATCAGTTTGCAGATTCACTCAATGATGTCCTATAATCATAGATATTATGATATTTTTGTTCAAGCGCTTAAATAGCGTTAGATATTTAATATGTTTAAAAAGAGGTAACGCTAACGGACATGGCGGCCGGTGTGGGTTCGAGCTGGCGTTGTTTTAAGATGGACAAATATTTAGTCCGGGTGTGTTATACAGTTTTAATGTAGCGTCAAATATTCAATATGGACTTAACATGTATATGCCTATTTCATTTAAATAAAGGTTTGAAAGTAGCCGAGAGAGGCTAATGAAACCATGCTACTTGCTAGGGTGGTCCATGCTAACTGGCTAATAACTACACACATTATGCATTTCTTTAAGCTTTCCAATTGTAAATCAAGTGACTTAAGGTATATAAACAGTGTATATATGAAGTGGGAAGCTGTTAATGCTTCTCTAAGTTCCAAATGTAAGATTAGACTCTTGCGGGCGGAATGCATGTTGATCTTCATATATTTTGGGTAACCTCTAGTACTTCTGTGCAATTTTTTCCCCTTATATTACATATTTAACTGAAAGTATTATTTTCCATGTACATGTTGGAAACAATAAGTGGGTATGGCGGAGAAATATATACATTTAAATAACTTGAGTGGTGTGTGTCTTTATATTGTATACGTGTTCTGGTATTATTATGTCTTGATCCTGTATCATGTCAGTTAACTTTTTAATGATTGTTTTTGCAGCGATCATGGCCGCCCTCAGACCCCTTACCAAGCCTAAAATCGTCAAGAAAAGGACTAAGAAGTTCATCAGGCATCAATCAGACCGCTATGTGAAGATCAGGGTAAGATTTCCCATATATTTTCTGCAGCTTGAGGATTTATATAAGACATGTCTGTGATTGCTGTCATCTGTATCTCCATCCACCTGTCTTAATATCTTGTTACACAACTTGCGTAGCAAGGTGTAGTCACAGGATTGTATAAGAAGATTTTGTTTAAACTGGCTGTCTAAACAAATGCATAATACAGATGTTAATTGTTAGAGTATATGGTTAACATTCTTTTAAGTGGTGTTGGGAAGGTATGAAATATTTTAGCAAATTCAGAAAGTATTAATGTATACTGCAGTAAATGTCTATGCTGATTACACATGCTGTTATTCCCTGCATAGCCGAAGAGCCCAAAAATGCAGAAAGCATAAATTCCAAGTGTAGAGACTTTTAGTTATAATTGTTTTTGTGCACCTGGCAATGTTTTGGCTAGATTTCAAAGTCTAAATAATTACCAATTATAAATTAAAAGTCATGCCCGTTTGAAATAAACATTCCATCACTCTCTTCATGATGTAGAGCAACTGGAGGAAGCCAAGAGGTATTGATAACCGGGTCCGCAGGCGCTTCAAGGGCCAAATGCTGATGCCCAACATCGGTTATGGTAGCAACAAGAAGACCAAGCACATGCTGCCATCTGGCTTCAGGAAGTTCCTGGTGCACAACGTCAAAGAACTTGAAGTCCTTTTGATGAGCAACAAGTAAGAGCTTCTCACTTTGCCTTTCTCGGAGAGGTTTGGGGTGATGGGACATTTTTTTTAATATACTGTGAGTTCATAAGCATACAAACGTATTGCAATGTCAAAGTTTTAGGGAAACTTGTTTTTCTAGGCAGTGTTCTCAGGGGTATTCAGCTTGTGTCTTTGTATCACATATCTGAAGTGTATGTGCTGTTACCAAGACATTTACCTTTACTGACAACTAGGACAGGAGACTTGCAGAACAAGTATAAGGGCAGGTTCAACTGTCACATTAAAAATGCGTGAATTATAATTTTGAATTATACTTGTAAGTTTTTCAGAAAATTATTTTCTCAGTTTAGGGAAACATGCCTGCTCTTGTCCTTAACATTAAAAGGTTGAAGTTCCATGGAACTAAATATAGTCTGCTAAAGAATCAATTGAGAAACCGTGTTGAAAATTTAGCATTGGAGTGAATTTTAAAATAATGCAAATGCCTACTAAGAAAGTGAAAAATGAAAATTGTTCAGAGTAAATATGGACAGGGTAATGAATAAAAAAAAAAGGATGCATATGATGTTGGGGCTTTATATTTTATTGTTTAAAACATTTAAGTAGTAAAGTACATACAAAATGTAAAAGATGCTGAGGGAAAACTAAAACTGTTATAACTAATGAACTAGATTGTTTGCTTCATATTTCTCTGCTCCTGCATCATATGTTTAAGATTAAACTTATTGCCTAGGCTTAAGGCTATTGTAATATAAACATGCATGTATTTTATTCATTCAAAATGTTCACAGAAATTTAAGTATGCATGCCATTCTTTACAAACCTAAACAAAGAGGCGGATTGTCAGTCAGCCGTGGTTTTGATGAGGCGTCCCAATCTTTTATACAGTGCGAATGTGCAAGCTTGTTCATCTGTAAACTACAGGTTCAAGTAGTATGCTGTGAGCTCTCAATTGTAATAATGAGCATGCAGGTATAGTATTCTGCAAGTTTAGGAAATGCAGTAAATTTCTTAAAAGCTTAAATGCATGTAGACTGTGACCAGCTCAGCTTTCCTCTCCAGCTGTACCTGCTGAATTCACCCATGTTCTGGTTGGGTATTGAACATGGAGAGCGAGAGTGCTGCAGAGGAGATACCCATTCCACCTCAGGCTCTACCCATAGCCTGCAGGTGGAAGATAATCTGCAACAAATCTGTAGATTTTTAAAAGAATGATGAACATTTGCTGCACTGCTTTGCTTTCCATAGATTTTAGTGATAAGTAAAGAAAAAAATAATCTGCAGGCAGCATAAGGCATCTGTAGTGCACCCCATTTCTTCAGACATTATAGAACATATTTAGTTAATATACATATAATGCGTATGCTTAGCTTTAATTCCTTTTTGTTTACCTTTATAGGAGCTATTGTGCGGAGATTGCCCACAACGTCTCTTCAAAGAACAGGAAGCTGATTGTCGAACGAGCGGCTCAGTTGGCCATCAAGGTCACAAACCCGAACGCAAGACTGCGCAGCGAGGAGAATGAATAATCTGGCACTATGGTATTTTCAATAAAGCAAAAAATGATTTAAAAAACACACCTCCTGCTTTGTGTGGATTTTGTTTGGCCTTACCACTTGCTGTGGGAAATAAAAGCAAAACTTGGGTTTAGTTTTCATTCCTTTGGGAGGGTGTTGTATAACTTTGGCCCTTGTATACTATATCCAAAATGTTTAGGCATGTATATAGTTTTGGCTTGTCTGAATTTTATTGCTTTATTGAGGTATAATCAGTTAGTATAAACATGAGGGTATTCAAAAATAAAATGGTGTAAAGTTAGACTTTTGCTGCCATTGTACATGACTGTTTTTGTAGATGAGTATAAGGCTAAATTCGATGTGGACATTATGCAATTGTAATACTAAGCCATGGGAATAGAGAAGACCAGTGTAATTTCTACTAAAATCTACCCACACAACAACAATGCACCTTGCTAGCAGAAAGTCCTAAGTAGTGTCCATTGACTCCACAGCGCCCGATATGGGCTCTCCCTGAACACTTTCAAAAATGCTTGCCATCTCGGCGTTGGTTCGGATCTGTGTAGCAAAGTCAGCCATTGCTGGGCTTTTCTCCACATCTCTGATGGACAGAAGAGCCGCAACTGCACGCATGGCTGAGCGCCTCAACTCTTCCTGTTTCTCAAACTCCTGCTTCACAGAACCAGCCTTAACCTGTAACATGGGGAAATAAACCTTTTTATAATTTGTCCTTTTATACTTGTTCAACATAGCTGATGCATCTTGCAATGTAGGATGTACCTTTGTTGTACATGTGGCTCTAAGGGGCTCCACTAGACGTTCCAACCTTTGGACAACAGCGGATGGACACAAACAGGCAAGTCTGGCCAGCATGATGAAGTTTAACATCTGAGCACATCAAAATTATTTATTCATTAAATTGAAATGTTATTTAGATGTTAAATAAATGGGTATTAGTGGAGAAGGAAATTAGGGAGGGGGGGTATCAAGGGTGGTGGTTGGAAAAAATGCTTGTTCAGTCTGGTTATAGCAGCGAAAGAAGTTGGCTTACCACAAACCGTGAGTTTAACTGAAACTAAAGTGGATTTTTTTTTTTCCATGCCATGCATTATCTAGAAGTTACTTGTTTGTACAGTATATGAAAGCACACCCGTGTAGGAATGGTAGTATTTTAAAAAAATATTACAAAGTGTAAAATTATATTCATTTTATTCTAAATCTACACATGGAAAGGATCTTGGCAGAATATAATTATACCATGTAATTTTAGTATTAACTAATATTTATAATTGGTTCTATCGTACTGTACGTCATATCCAAGAACTGGCAGAGGTTAAATAAACAAATATCCATATTGTTTAAGGAATAAAACCTGAAGCAGAAGAGAAAATTATCAGCAGTGGGAAGCAACTGGTGCCTTTTTTTTTTAATAGTTATCCAAAATAATGTGGTATAAAACATTTTAAGGTACTTTATAGGTATTATACTTCATAAGGTACTGGGTTGTGTTATTTGAACAAAAAGAAATTATGAATGGCATAATGTCATGTGATTTGATATCATTTACAAGGGGTCTTGAAGTCAAACCAGGAGGTGGTTGGACTACCTGCTTGGTGTCTGAAATGTTAGACTCCCAAGAACTCCGTTAATGTCCCAAACATGAGGGAATGACTTGGAGCGTGTCAGGACTGTACAGGAGCAAGTGACAAAAACTTTCAGCTAACTTCCTGTAATGTGCAAGTGGCGTTCATGAATGATTGTGTGTACCGTTCCCACAGACGGATGTGTCTCTTCTACTAGTTGGCAATAAGTTATCCACAGGTTTTCAAGGATTAGGTGCATCACTCAGTGAATGTTCAACATAATCATTGCAGTGGGGTCCGGGCTCCATTGCTGGGCCTTCCTCCACATCTCTGATCAACAGAAGAGCTGCCACTGCACGCATTGCTGAGCGCCTCAACTCTTACTCAAACTCCTGCTTCACAGAGGCAGGAGGAGTAGGGCACACTTTACTCTATTCTACTCTTCATCGAAAGTAAGAATAGGAAGCTTTATAAATAACTTTTATGTCCTACACTGAGGTAGGACTATTTCGGTCCTAAATGAAATTTGAGCACGATTCCTACGAGTGATTTTGAGATGCTTAGTAAATACGGCCCAGGGCCCAAACTGACTAAGCATCTAAGTATAGGAAATCGCTCCAAGGTAGACAAAAATTCTAAGTGACGCCATTTTAGTCCTACTTTTAGGAGTAGGAGTAACAGAAATTAATCTACATTCACCTCTGCTAGTAAGAGGTTTACTGCGGTTAAGAGTCATAGTACAGTGCTTGAAGTCTTCTGTAAATGGCAGTCAGTTTTATGCCTTCATTCATGAGAAATTTTAGTCCTGAGAATAATTAGTCCTGGTTTGACATGAGCACATCTCGTATATACTCACCCTAATGTCATAGTGATCTTTTAGGCCTTCCTCTATATGGTTGAGAAACTCAAAAATGTCCAGACACTCTAGACAGTTGTCCAGAAGAGTGTACATGCATTCAAAGGCTGCTTTACGAACATCTAGCCCATCATCCACTGTATGCTTAAAGGGACCCATCTCTACCTTAAATATTAAACAAGCATTAAAACAGCAAGTTTTTATGTGCATTATTATATGATATTACAGATATATCTGATAAAAGAATTAGGTTTTTATGATATGAAATTACTTTATTTAGCTACTTTTGCTTATTTCTTCGAGGAATATTCATAGGCATGGACACTAACCTTTTCCTGCTAATTATTTTTAAAAACATCCATTTTTTAAATATGTAAAAGTATATAGTTAGTTTTGACACTGTAATTGGGGTAATTCTGACGTGACAAGCTACCTCTCGAATAAGCTCCTTTCTAATTTGGGTTTCCTTGTAGAGGTTTGGCAGAACTGTGGTAAGACGACCACGTATCAGGCCAGGCTTGTTGTGAGCAGCTGAATTGAACATCACTAAGGCAACACGTCGTACATTAAGGTCTGTATCTTGGATGGTTTTTAGGAAATCACCTAGTGGGGGAAAATGTGACAATGTTACCCCATTATGTAATGCACCTGAACAAGCGTATTCATGCACATCTTAGTGATGATAAAAATAAAAGTTTTTACCTATACATTCTTTAAGAAGTGAGTCAATGGGCACAGGATGGTCTACAATAGTGAATTTCACAGCTGTCACAACAGTACTACGGGCAAGAGAGGAACCTAAGAAGAAATTGCCTTATGTTAATGTTTTTTCATAATGATCTCAGTTCTCTTCAGTAAAACCATTGTTTAGATTTTGCCTCAAGCATATGCTCTCTCTTTGGTTACAGTGGTTTGAGTTGCTAGGGATTCTTACCTGTGGATAACTGCTTCTTAAGCCTAGGCAGAAGTTCAGACGGGTTGACCAGTGTGAGTTTACCGAGACATTCTGCGACAACATTACGAGTACCCTCTTCTGGACACTCGCAATTCTTAAAGAGCAGAGACCAAATGCTTTCCACATGAGGCTTGAGACTCTCGACTGATAAAGCACTGATCACTTCTTTTAGTGAATGAAGAAGCAAGTACTGTCTTTTGGGCTGACTACCAATTTCTTTCAACAGGAATGGTAGGTACTCATCTAGATTCCCCACACAGATGTTGCCTAGAGCACATGATGCAGCCGATTTCACTTCTTCATTGGGGGAACTGAAAGCCTCCATGATGATGGTCTTCAACTCTTTGTGAGTCCCCAGCTTCATGGAACGTCCGACTTCACCAAGACAAAGAAATGATAGGATCCTTACAGACTCTGAAGTCTTTTGGTTCTTTACCTCCAAGATGAGATTGGTAATTGTTGCAGAAGCTTCTTTGGGATATACAGAAGATAGTGCTGCTACGCACTTTGCAACTGAGTAATAGGACTGTCTATGGATTGGCATGGAGTCAGCTGTTTTAGCCTTATAGAAAGGACCAGTCAAAGCTTTTATGAGTTCGTTATACCCCGTATTGCTAGCCTTGGTTAGGACCAGAACTTGGAAGAATTCAACGATGGATGCAAGAGTACCTCCTTGAAGCAGTGGCGAATGGACCAAGTGAAATACTTCAGGCAAGATAGTGCCTCCTATCTTGGCTAAAGAACTTGGACAAACTTTCGCTATACATGTGGCAAGCATGATTGCCACTTGGGAAACATGCATATCACTCTCCTGAATTAAAGGAGGTAATTCATTCAACACAGACTCTGTCAAAGATTGCTTGAAACTGTCGCTGTAGTTTGTAACAAGGGTATTTAGTGTTGTTAGTGTGTTCAGCTTAAGGGCACGCTGGTTCTTTCGTAAGAATGATCCAAGGATTGGAATGCCTTCTGTCAAGATAGATTTTATGTCAATCTTAAGTGGAGACGTGGCAATGATGGATAAAGCTTTCACTGCTGTGAGCCTGGTGATTTCATTCTTTAATCTTTCCAAAAATATCTGTAGGGTGGGCTGCAGGTCTCCTCCTAACTGGTCTCCCAAGTGGCTTACAATGTGAGCCATGCAGGAAATGGCCCTCTCCTTCACTTCTTGGTCAATGTCTGCTGCTTTTAACCTCTTTAATGTACTACTAAAGACTTCTTTGGTATAGGGCTTTACATCAAAAGAAGATGGTTTATCAAGAGGCCGCATTATCTTGACCATTTGCTGAGTCACTTGAAGGGATTCAGATGTGATTTTGTAGAACGTGTCTTCAACACACAGAATTACTGGTGGCAGGATTACTTTGATGTGAGGGTGAAAAACCTCTGGAGTGTGGCTAGAGAGGAGAACATGGAGAAAAGAGAGTGCATCGATTTTCATGTTGGAGGAGGCACATTTGTCTGTGAGAGAGTACACAATGCCTGTGGAAAGATTTAGAAAAAGAACATTTATTACTTGAATCGTATGAGTCATGTGTGAACTGTACAACATAAAATACGAGGATGAGTCAAAAATTATCCGCACTCCGGCTGCAGAATTTATTCTAGTTAACAAATATATCATTTTTCGTCATAATCTCCTTGCTTTTTAATACTCTTTGTCCCATCTGCCAACAAACTGTTTATTTGAGATTCTCTGTTATAAGCAGCACTTCATTAACATGATGCTTTCACAAATTATCTCCATTCACTTTTTATCTTTAGAGGTAAGAGTAGGGGAGAATTTTACTTTAATTATTTCTTTACATTTACTCCATCCTCTCTCAAGTTTCACTTTGTTTCTAAAATCATTTTGATCAGACTATGACGGTCCTACACAGCTCTATTATAGGGGCTTTAAACAGCTGTGATTGGAGCAGTCTGATTAGAAGAGCGTCATGCAGCGAGTCATGCATCTGTAATTTTTGTCTGTATGCATAAAGCTTTCACACACCTGCCGCTGATCTTTCCACTATTTAAAACTACAAAAACTTGTAAAAACTACAACACCCGCTTTAACATACAGCCTACTTTATGGCTTTCAGTGTTGTAAAAAGTGATGTTACACACTTTCCTCAGTCCTACTCCTCATCAAAAGTAAGAATGGGAAGCTTTATAAATAACTTTTATGTCTTATACTCAGGTAGGACTATTTTAGTCCTACTGTAAATGAAATTTTGGTCCTACTTTTAGAAGTAGGAGTAATAGAAATTAATCAACATTCTTAAAATAAGAAATCACTTCTACAACCACTAAAATGTAGGAGGGCTTCGGAGGAGTCCTAACTGGTTAGGAGTAGCGAGGAAAAGAAGTGCAGAGGAGAGACGTTTTAGTAACACTGAGTGACATGGAGCTCATAAAAGATACCTTTGAACAAAAATAGAATACTTTTATCACATGTGGTACTGTATGTAACTGGTCCATTAATGAATGTTGTATGCTGTCTCGTCAGCTAACTGATACTTTTGTTTTTTTTTAAGGTAACATCGAAGAACCAGCTTTGTAACAGTAACAGTCTGAATAGGATAGCGTCATGCAGCTGAGTCATGCAAGTTATGTCTATGTGCATGAAACTTTCAAACAAGTGCCACTGATTTCACCATTTTACTTTTCCAATGTTTAAAACTACAAAAAGCTGTCAAAACTACAACTCCCACTATAATGTAAAGACTACTTTGCAATTCTCCGTGTCATACAAAGGACACACGTTCCTTGGGTGCAGTCCTACTCCCCCCAAGGAAAAAAGAGTAGGAAGGTTCCTAAACAACTTTTATGTCCAACTCTGAGCTAGGAATATTTTCAGTCCTAAATGAACTTTGAGCCCGATTCCTATAAGTGATTTTTAGACCCTTAGTTAATACGGGCTCATGACTATAGGAGGGATGCTTTAACCCCTCAAAATGAAGTTTTGTGTCAACAGTATGGGAAGAAGTGTGCTGTCATGCATTGTCATGCAATATCACAAGGCCCTAGTGATGATAAATCTGTCTCGTCACCAGTAATGATTCAGTTTAAGAAACTTTAACCATCCTTAGAGTATTGGTTCAAATTTTGTTTGCAGATATCCAAATGCTTCTGTTTATACTCTTGCATGTGTTGTTTTGGCACCAGGTAGACCACACAAAAAAAAATCACTGCACCCTGCGCTTCTTTCATGCAAATCACAACTGGGAAATCCATTTATGAACTTATCGCAGTAACAAATTAATTGATGAAACATGTTCACACCTGTACAGCAGTGACTGGGGAGACAGTATCCTTGAACAGAAAGTGCTAATAAGACAGTGCGGCCAACAGAAATTTTAACATGACCGGAGTGTGGAACTCATAGACTGAAATGAACTAGGACCATACCTGGAATAAGGACAGGAATGTGCTCTCCTAAAGACCCTGGTAGCACAATGGCTATCTCTGTTAGTATACTGAAACAGCCTTGTCTAGATTTCATGCTCTTCTCCCTCAGTTGTTTGTGTAAGGCCTTTATTACAGTGGGGACCTACAAATACAAGGGGTTATCATTGTACAAACATCATACCACATACACTACCAGTACTAGATAAAGATATCTCCATTAGACAGAATTCGGTAGTTTTTACATAATGTATACTGTAAAGGGTCTGAAACTACTATGGTATTAAATATAAAATGTAAAGTTTCTTCTAATTACTTTAGGCTATATCCAAATAATTGGGTGGTTGGAAATGTCTCAGTTCTTTACACAGTACTAACACCTTTGAGCAAGGTAGGTAAAATATGATCTCTTAAATTAAATGTGACCATTAATATCATCACTCTTTGTCTGTACTGTACCTGTTTCTTCAAAAGAGTAACTGCAGGGTCTTCCTTAGATCCAGCATCTAAGGTAGCTCCATGAGGGGGTTTCGTCTGCCGCAGTAAGGCAACAAAGGCTAAGAAAATGTCTGACTTGACATTCTCCTCTCGTTCCTTGAAACGTGACACCAGAACTGGACACACGTTCCCATAAAGTTCCACCAGCAGGTCTCTACGGGTGCTGATGACGGCCTCCAGACATTTCACAGATGAGCGCCTTACCTTCCAGCTCATATCATCATCATCACTGTATTCATCATCAGATTCTGTAAAAAATTATTGAAACTATCTGTTTCACAATTCTGATGTGCACATCAGATTACGTGGAAAAAATATTATTACCTAAGTAGGGGTCCTATTGTCTTTTCTATGCTCCTAACAGAAATTTGGAAAATGTCTGTTTTTCCTTTTTGGAGATGTGGAGACATGCAATAATACCAGGGCTCAAGAGGAAGAACAGGTCTATCCACTATAGTGACTACAATAGTGGATAGATATAGTTGATTACAAGATGATAAGAAATAAATGTAAAAAATGCACACTGGCCTTCATCTTCTCCATCCTCAATATCCATGGAGTCCTCCTGGTCATCTTCTGCATCATAGTTATAGTTTGGGTCGTACGTGACATACTTCAGGCACAACCTAATTACTGTGGAAATGTGAGGAGACATTTCCTTGGGGCATCTTCCAGGGGAAAGAGAAAGTTTCTTACACGTTATGGATTAATGTGAAATCATTAAGAAATCATATGTTGATGAGCCAGAGGTTGAAAGAATTACTTGCGAACAAATGCTTCAAATGCCTGAAAGCAATTCTCTCTCAGTTCATCATCTTCTACATTGCAGAATTTTACCACCATTGGAATAATCTTCTCCAGATGCTCCCCTGAGGAAAACATGATTTTTTTGATACAAAAGATGAGTTATATAAATGTAGAGTTGTAATGTTGTAACTAAATAGTGTGATTTAGTGTTCATGGGAATCTTTTTTAAACATTGTGCAATAGGAGCGATTTAAGAGATGTGTTTTAGATTAGGTGCTTACTTTTATCTCAATGATTTAACCAACGTAAAAGAAACACCAAACAGATTACTCACAGATTAAGCTGATAACAAATTGTTATCTCACCAACTCTGTGCCCTCCATGCTGGCTGATGGCAGTGAGACACTGGATGTAGGTACGTGTGTTTGCAGCAGGTGCTCCTCGGACCAGTTCACCCATGAGATGCTCAGTGAGCTGCATGAAGATCGCAGGGCTACTACTGGGCACCAGTTGCCCAAGCGCCATAATGGCACGCTTCCTCACCGCCATGCGAGGGCTAGTAAGTTGTGGGAGAAGGCTGGTCAAGATTGACTGGTGGAAGCCAACTAAAGTGCTGCTTAGCCTACAAAGGTTAAAACATTATGATCAATGATGTCAATAGAAGTAATGCAATAAAAATACTATGTTCAATCTAGGTATAAATAAAATATTTAAATGTGTGTGGTTTTGTTTTAGATCTAAATATGGCTTTAGTGTCCATGTATTCATTAGTGTAACTTAAACAATTATGAGTGTAAATCAGATAATTATAATACACCCAACATCCATCCATAAGGTTCTCCTTGTTAAGAAAAACTGAAAATCAGAAAAATTGGGATTGAGATTTTGAAAAAGCAATTGTGTCAAACATTGTGCTGTGTGTATGATTTTGAATCTCTCTCCCTCTCACTCTCTCGTGTGTATGATTCGCTCTCAATTAAGTTTCTTAGCCTTTGAGTGTTCTTATAAAAATAAAAAGTGCTACATAATTCGGCTGCAAATATTTTTTTGTGACTTTGAATAATCACATGTAGTTCGCTTTACTTGGAGAGAGAAAAAGTGGCGGAGCGTCTTTTTATGAATGACTCAGCAGAAAGTGGCTAAAGCTTAGAGATTTTTCATGCGTCTTCCACGGATAGTTGTTTTGAATATGAAAGCGTGAGAAATTGGAAGTGTGGCGTGACAGTGTGTGAAGTTGAATGAATACATGACGCTCAGTGTGTGGGAGGTTGCAGCTTTGATGAAGGTCATTCTTAATGGGTACATGACAGGAATTTACGTGACAGGAATTGCATCCTGTCATGCAAGCCCAATGGAAAAGAAATGAGTAAGAACAATTTCCCCGGAATGGGTCAGAAATGCCTGGGCTTGCCTAACAGAGTACACGTGGGCTCTGTTGGGCAAGCCCAGGCATTTCTGATCCATTCCAGGGAAATGTTCTTCCTCATTTCTTTTTTCACTTAACAACGTAGTCACATAATACCTAAAGTCTATTAGTCTATAATTTACTACAGTCTATTATGAATGTGTCGCAACATGCCACATTCATAACACTCATTTTCCTAGGACGGATTATACTTTACAGAGAGTGACATGACCTTTATGCGCTGTATTGCAACATCAAATTAGACGTTGGAATGTGATTTTTTTTTCGTTTCTTATTTAATTGAGTCTCTACAGAAAATATTATGTATATAGAAGTCATGAGCACTAAAAAAATGATTCATTCATCATTTGTTACCTTCTTGGTACAATTGTGTACATGCTTTGTATACACATACAGTATAACACTGACATTGTATGACAAATTTAATTCGTTATTTTTTAATCTATCAAAAAAATCTTTAACGTTATTGTTTATAAATGCTGGAAAATATTAAGCTACTGCTAAGCTATTATAAGCTACTGAATGCACTACAAATGAAAATGCATACTGTATGTTCATATGTGAACCTGGATGACATGGTTGAGAGTTTGATCTCAGATCAATGTTAGACACCAACCTTCCTAACATATCTGAAAGGATGTCCAAGGCTTCTAGCTGCACAGACACATCATCCTGTTTTCCCATGGCACCGATCAACTGAGCCGTTATCTTTTTGCAGACATTAGCTGTCAGACACAAACCTGAAAGAGGTGGAGATCAGTTAGAAAAAAATGGATAACATGACAGGATGCAATTCCTGGAAACTGCCTGCATTAGTTATATTAACCAAAGCAGAGAAATAAAAATGACTGAAATTTTTATTTACCTTTCTGTGTCTCATAGAATCACATCACAAAATGTAATATAATTGACAAATACTCAAAACAACAATAAATAATTTTTATAACCTTGCCTTACTATGGATGTGTAGCCAAGAAGATTTAAGCGTTACTAATATTAAGACGAGGTATGAGTAGTGTCTACTTACTTTTTGCATATCCATGTATAGTTGCATTTTTACCATCATTTACATTTATTTATTACATTTATTTCCATATGCTGGAATTTGGCTTAAAATTTTATTCAAACGAACATACAAATGAGACTGAATACAGATAAGCAGATATGGGTAAAAGCCTTACTCAAATACCTGGTAGTGCTGGGATTTTAGCACATAACTTTCTGTTCAGTAGGACAAAGCCTTCAAACACCAAGCCACCAGGTCAAACACATGAATGTTTTACCTGCAGTTGGTGGGGGCAGCTCAGCAATAACTGTCTTAAGCCCCATGCTGGAGATGTCACGTAGCTGTTCTTTGTCAGACACCATGTTAGAGCATAACGTGTCCACCATCGTCTCCACTTGATATTCCTTTACTTTACCCACAAGCGGACCAAGACTGCATATAGATCATAAATGTTTCACATTTAACAGCACTTGACATTTATACAGACGTTTATGGCACTGATTCATGGATAATAATGATTTATAAACATTATATACAGCAAGTATTGGTGATCGGACAAATCGTTAGGCTACCATTTGACGGCCAGGTTCTGAACTTCCCCGTTTTTGTCCTCTAGAAGCTTAAGGAGCATCGCCACCACTTTCCGCTCGCTCTCCTCATCCAGTTTTATGGAATCCTTTTGCAGCTCCATCATTAGATCATTGGTGGCCATAAACCTAAAAACAAAAACAACAAGCAAAAGAAGAAAATAAAACATGTCTGGTCAAGAAATTCAGTGAATTGTTTGTCAAAACATCAAGTTTACAAGATTTTTTATTTTAACAAATACCACCAATCAGGCGAAATATCACTGGTTATTGTAAAACAACCTCAGATTGAGAGTAACCCGGTTTGCAACCGTTCCACAGGATGAGCAAAAATTTATACATTTTGTCTTGATAAATGAGCAAGTCTTGATTTACAATATACGAAATATTATCGAGTATCATGTGGCATGCACTTCTTGTTTTGACGCACAGAGTAACATGGTAAGGATTGGGATGTTCAAAAGGAGCGGAGAACAAAGCAGCTGAACGCGGGAAGTAGAGAGCATGTACAGTATGTCATTAGTTTTTGTTATAACTATTTCATGCCTTTCTGTTGTCAATAAAGGCATAAGTTATTAGTGATGGGAAGTTTGAATCATTTTAGTGACTTGGTTTGTTGAATCTCGTTCATCAAAATTAACAAATCTTTCTTTGAGTCATTTAGTTCGATTCATTCTTTTGATCAGAAATAAAATACAATTTTACATTTTCAATAAACATACCACCAATACGTCTGCATACACAATTTTGGCTATGGTTCCAGTAATGAAAATATTACAATGCAGCTAAGGACATATGATGAACAGAATGAGCAGCTCATCTCTTATAAAGTATCTTCTAGTCTGAGTCTTTCATTCTTTTGAATCTATTGCACTACATAGCGTCTATGGGAGTCACGTGACAAAAGAACGAATGACTATGACTTGAAGACTCATTGAGAAGAACCGTTCAATTCTGTTTCTTGTGTACTGCACTGCATAGCATCTATGGGAGTCACATGACAAAAGAACAAACGTTCTTCTGAGTCACATTAAAGACTCAAAAAGAACGAATATTTCATGAATGACCCATCACTATATGTAACAGAACTGTCGGCTCTTCGTTTTTCAATGGTAAAGTGCAGGTTAATGTGTTTTATTTTTACTTTATATTTTGTATTAATTATTTTAAAATTAATATTTTTGGGTTGTGGAACAAATAATTGGAGTTTCCATTATTTCTTATGGCGGAAATTCACTTTGATATACAAATGTTTTGATATACAAGCACGCTTCTGGAACAAATTATGCTTGCATAAAATAGATCAAAAACTTGACACATCTATCTATCTATCTATCTATATACACGCACCCACTCAAAAAAGTGAGTACACACCTCTATTTTCAGCAAACATTATAGTATATCTTCTCAAAGGACAATACTATAGAAATGAAACTTGGATATATTTTAGAGTAGTCAATGTGCAGCATGCATAACAGTACAGATTTACTGTCCTCTGAAAATAACTCAACATTCAGCTGTACATCTTTAACCACGCATAGTCACATGTCCTATTTATTATATTCATGTGTTTGTCAGTGTCCAAGTATGTCTCCAGACCTGAACCCTATTGAGCCCCCGTGGGGCGTCCTCAAGCAGAAGGTGGCGAAGCGCCATGTGCCTAACAGCTCTGTGATATCATTATGCAGGAGTGGAAGAGGATCCCAGCAACAACATGTGCAGCTCAGGTGAATTCAGTAAATTCTGTGAACAGTAAAACTACAGTATACTAGTCTGACTATTCTACAGTAAAATATATCCAAGTTTAATTTCTATAGTATTGTCTCTTGAGTACATACAGTATAATAGTGGACCCCTGGAGGCCTCAGTACAAAAGGGTTTTGTGGCTCCCCGTGGACCCGGCGTCCAAATGGCTCTTCCTGTGTTTAAGGCAATTATAGCCATTGCAATCAGTATTTTTTCGTGCCTTGTACCGTGTTCCTGGAACCCTGACCAGGGTAAAGCACTTACTCAACTGTTATTGAAGATATATGAATGACTCTAAATATAAAAGAGTCTAGCCTTCATAGCTGTCCCAAAGCTACAGTACAATACAATATGGTTTTTATTTTTTTATTTCATTTTCACAGATTTTCCGAAATTAATTGTTTTACTTTGGCATTTCACATGTGAAGGCATCGGTGACTCAGAGGTAAGTTTCTTGCCTGCCATGAAGGCCCAGGTTCAGTTCTTATCCAATGCCCAAACCCAGCCACTGGTACAGTCCCTGTCCCAAACCAGGATAAAAAAATGCGAGGGTTGCATCTGGCATAAAACCTATGCCAAGTTGTGTGTAGATCGAATGGTCCGCTGTAGCGACCCCTCCCTTGATGGGATCAGCCGAAAGTCCAACACAACACTTAATGTTGTTATAACTTACTAATACAATGCTGTAACACTATTTGATTACTTTTTTGGTTAACTTACTTCATAGTGCATGTCATTTACTTGTTATGGATGAATTACCATTTAAATGTTTCACATCTGTGTTTCACATACACAATAGATTACAAATTTGCCTACTAATTTAGAATGCTTATTCATAACTGTTTCTAAGAACTGATTTATTTTCATACATGCTGTTTGCAAGGCCACGTCTTGATACATGCTGGACTTGAAATTGCTGTTTACCAATAAAAGTGTGAAGTGATCCTATATTGTGACATTCATATAAAAACACATTTAATCTGAGAAACTGGAGGACAATCCAAAAGTCCTATTTTTATAGACTGATATTAGTCATGCGGCTTCCACTCAGACCAAACACAAGCACTCTTACCGAAAGTCTTTGTCAGTGGATGTCATTTTTTCCAACAGGTTGGAAATGTGGTAGGTCACATTCGACATTGCAGCTCCTCAAATATTAACACAAACAGGGGAAATGGGTCAGTTTGTCAATGTTCAATGAAAATAAGCAATTTATTTCAGAAAAATAACAACATGTCTTCTGGTTCAAGGGTCTGTCTCATGTCTCTGGTGGAGGACACACTGAGAAACCTGACGCTCAGTTATAAATAGATTGGTTAAATAAATGGGTGCGTTCAAAACCACAAAACACAGCTTATAGCCTTCTGCTTAGACTCTTTACATGATATCCAGGCTTGATAGCTGTGCAATAGTTAATTTTTCCTGTATGAAAAAAAAAATATGGACATGTCTTTATGGCGCTAAATACTCACTATTTACAGAATTTACAGATAGGCCTACAGTATTTTGGATGCAAATCTTTTTTAAGACCCAGTGTTGAGCTTTGGAGAGTTTGTCGCCATCTTCTGACGAATAAAAGCATTTCAACAAAGCGTTTAGTTGAAATATAATTTGGATGGAAATTAATAATAATTGGATGTGTCCCAAACTACACTGCGTACCCTGCATCAGTCAGGTGACCAGCATTATAGCACCATGATGCTGGTGCTGGTATGCTGGTCAAACTGCTGATGCTGGTGGAAAAAAACAGCATGACCAACAATAATACCAGCATATGTTGTGTTTTGGTGCTGGTATGCTGGGGACCAGCATCAGTAAAGTGACCAGCAAAATGTATGCTGGTCATCAGCATACCAGCACCAAAACACAACATATGCTGGTATAGTTGTTGGTCAACCTGGTCACCACCTATGCTGCCCTATGCTGTTTTTTTTTTTTCCCCCCAGCAGGGTGTCCATGCCTGCCTACAACAAGGATGAACCCCTTAATTTTTTTAAACTGTCATTTCACAAAATTTAGTTTGGTGTGACATTATATGGTATTGTTATTGGTAAATAAACTTTGTTCATGGCAAGATTTTGAATCTACTGTCATTTCATCTTATTACAATCAATGGAAACGGATAAAGAAAAGTTTATGTTTATGCCTCATTTCATTAAGTTGTACTTCTTTCGTTGTCAGCCAAATACACTCCCTGTCTGGTAATCAGAGAATGAATCAGAGATGAGAAATTGGAAAAGTAGATCAGATAACGATCAAGATTTATCTTACAATGACTCCAGCTCATGAAAATTCACTCATGCCACTTAGACGTAAAAATATTAACTAACCCCAGTTAAAATATTCAGCTTTGATTTTCTAATTACTGTAATATCTATTGGTGCAAAACTTTCATTAAGTTTTATATGCCAAAATCTGTCTGGACAGACAAACAGACAGATCTTTTTTTCTGGTCCTCCAATGTATAAAATGTAAAGATATTACTGAAAGAGCGAGTTCTAACCAAGGTACAGACAAAACCTTTCTTTCATTTACAGTATATAAATACCCTCATTTACTACATTTGTTATTTAACGTATATAAGCCATTTATTAAATTCTGGCTAGATGCTAACTGCATTTTAATGGCTTTTTACATGTACTTTCCTCAATGAATAATAAAGCTGAATCTACTCTGATTGTTACAACATTGTTACACTTTAATTAGTGCGTTGAGAGTTTGAAGAGTGTTTCCCTCCATCTTGTGGCAAGTTATCGAATTGAAGCAAAGCGGAACCAAAATGCGGAACTATTTTCCTTTCTACTTGTCCGACCCGGTGCCTTTTCTTAGCGGAAATATCCTCGTCACTCGTTGGTTTTGTTGCCACGTCGAGAACACAATCAGCGTTTTATTGGATGCGTTTCGCCTTGTCGTCAATCGCTGTGTTTCCTGACTAGCTGAAGAAATTTTTAATACTTAGACATGGTAAGTGCAATTTTACTGCCTGCTCTGTGTTTGGTATTTCATTAAAATAGTCTTAATGTAGACATTTTTATTATTTCCTGCCAGCTAGCTAGTTAGCTCATAGTGGCCGGCTTCCTGTTTATATTAACTAGCCATTTCTGTGTTAGATTAAATTAAATTAAACCTAAGTCAATACAAAAAACTTAACTGTACGCATTTATTTTCTTAAAATAAGCGCATAACTTGTGATATGCACAATATTAAGCAGATGAAATGTATGATATGACGTGTATTTTTGCTAATGTTTGTGTCATAAAAGAAATAAAAACTTCGGGGATGTGCTGCTATTGCAAAATAATTAATATTCTGAATTAAAATAATGCATACTCTATGGTCTTTTAAGCCTCATTTTGGCACGGTGTCGTAGTGGTTAGCACTGACGCCTTGCACCTCCAGAGTCCGGGTTCGATTCCTGCCTCGGGGTCTGTGTGCACAGATGCATGTTCTCTCTGTGCTTGGTGGGTTTCTTCCAGCTATTTGGCGTTCCCAAATTGCCCATAGCGTGTGAATGTGCGTGCGTGCGTGTGTGATTGGCACCCTGTCCAGGGTGTATCCCGTCTCGTGCCCTAAGCCTCCTGGGATAGACTCCAGGCCCCCCTACAGTACAGGATAAAGCGGTATAGATGATGAGTGTGTTTTGGTTTGAAATCTTTCTGTAAGTTCTTTTCTATTAAGTTGTGCAACCATATCAGTTCTATCTTCGTCCCTCATTTGAGCTCCGTATTTGTATTTCAGGTGTCTGTTATTAACACTGTGGATACCTCGCATGAGGATATGATCGTATGTACATTTTCTAACTGATTTTAATTCATTGTATTTTATAATTTGCTGCTTAGCCTGTTCAGATCTTGATTTTTTTTTAAATTTAAATAAAAGCATGATGCTCAGATGGACTACTATGCCACAAGACTGGCGACCTGCTCATCCGATCGATCTGTGAAGATCTTCGATGTTAAGAACGGCGGCCAGATTCTTGTGGCAGACCTGAGGGGGTAGGCGAAGTCTTACTTGTTAAATTGATCTTTGACTGATCCAACAGTATGCTCTTTTTTATGCACATGATGTATTCACTGTACCACTGGTAATTGTAGTATATGTCTGCATACTATGTATGCGCATGCATATATTTAGTATATGAGTGGTGTTCAAGTCAAACCGGCATGTGCTGAAATTTCTTGTGAATACATACGTGAGCTTACACTCATCTACAATTGGATTGAGAGCATGGTTTAATAAAAATCTTTTTTTTAATGCTTACGTGAAGGCATGAAGGCCCGGTGTGGCAAGTGGCTTGGGCACATCCGGCCTACGGTAACATCCTGGCCTCGTGCTCCTACGACAGAAAAGTGATCATCTGGAAAGAAGAAAACGGAACATGGGATAAGATGTACAAGTACACGGGCCACAACTCTTCAGGTATTGTCTACTGATTTCACTGGTTTAAAATTAGATCTAATTAATTTGATCTTTTCTGATCAACTATTAGGTTAATGGTTCAATGCATTATATTGAAATTACTTTTCCTCTCTTATAGTGAACTCTATTTGCTGGGGACCCTACGACTTTGGTCTAATCCTGGCGTGTGGAAGCTCCGACGGTGCCATCTCGATTCTCACCTACACCGGTGATGGGCAGTGGGACATCAAGAAGATCAACAACACTCACACTGTAAATGCAGTTTAGATTTGTTCCTTCAGCAGGCTTTATATAAATACATGTCAGCATTGTGACTTGATCCATAGTAATAGTTAAGAATTTTTTTACAGTAGATACAGAAGTCAGATACAAGTGATACATTTAGTATTTTTTTTAAGTCAAAAGAAGGGGATGCCAACATTTCTTTGTATCCTTCCCGTGTAGATTGGCTGCAATGCAGTGAGCTGGGCACCAGCTGTTGTCCCTGGCAGCCTCATAGACCAGCCTACAGGACAGAAACCCAACTACGTGAAGAGATTTGTCTCTGGAGGTTGTGACAACTTGGTCAAGATTTGGAAGTACGTCATGCGCTTGAGTGTCCTTGTTCAAACTGAGCTGAGCAGATTTGAAGCTGTGGCTATTTTAAGCAGCAGTACCTGTTCAGTTAAACTTTGAAAACTTTTTTTTCTTCTGTCAGTAACTAGTTATTGGTACTGTCCTGTTTTTTTCCCCTCACAGAGAAGAAGATGGTCAGTGGAAGGAGGACCAGAAGCTGGAGGCCCACAGTGATTGGGTGAGAGATGTAAGCTGGGCTCCATCTATTGGTTTACCTACCAGCACAATTGCCAGCTGCTCTCAGGTACTTCCTTTTATTTATTTACTTTGAAAAAAAAAAAATATATATATATATAAAATTATTTTTTTTTAATACAGGGAAGCCTTAGTATTAAGATTCTTAATTCCAAATGAACCTGTATTACAGCCTCATAATTTAAATTATTGTTGACCACACTCTTATAAAGACCATGGAGTTCCAACAGCATTCTAAAAATATCAAAGAACACAGCAGGGTCAAAATGAAATGAATGTGCATTTATCAGGTTTGTGCTATTTCAAATTTCCTATCAGGCACATGATGACATGCTCACCATGTTCAACGAGATTGAACCGAGTTATTACTTATTACTTACTTTTTGCTTACTACTTTGTCATTGCGTCTGGCTGGTTGGAATAAATACTAAGGCAGGCCTGGTGCTTTTCATTACAAAGAGATTGTGTGAGGAACCGGAACCAATATTTATACTAAATTCTTTGAATGTGACATAGGCGCGCTGATAACCTGCTGCATGCGCAACCTAAACCTGATAAGCACTGGAAGAAGGTAATGAGAACTTGTTGATCTGGCCTCCGAATTCACCAGACCTCAGTCCAATCAGTCATCCTTGGGATGTGATGGAAAAAGAAAAGTCTGATCCTTGGCTAATCCAGCCTATTGCTGGTCCTTATCCATTCTACTACAAATAGAGATTCCCATGCTAACTGAAATGAAATCAACACATCTTAGACCTAGGATATTTCAAAAGTCCGAAGAGTGACTGCATTTCAGGCTTGGTATTAAAGGCAAAAGCCAGTGAAAAAGTCATGGTACAAAAAAAGTGTGATAAGGTTCATTATGTTAACTGAACTAAAGTGCTCTCTCACCCTCTCTGTAGGATGGCCGTGTATTCATCTGGGCATGTGATGATCCTTCTGGAAACACCTGGACTGCTAAACTCCTGCACAAATTCAATGATGTAGTTTGGCATGTCAGCTGGTCCATCACAGGCAACATCCTGGCCGTGTCCGGGGGAGACAACAAGGTATGTGTCCCTGGGTGTACATGCTCGAACGAAGAAGCGTCTGAAACCACTCATTTTGTGATTTAATTATTTATTTGTATTGGGCAAATGTGCGTAAATTAAACCGTTCTGCAAACGTTCTTCTCATGTTAAAGGAGACAGTATGTAGATGTTAACAGTATATGAAAGTTTTTTCTTTAATTTTTTTTAGTCACTAAGAATGTCAACATCAAAAATTAATGAATAGTGATTTCCACCACAATAATTCCTGCCTATAGTAGAAATAATTAATATCAGTAAATTCTGATGCATTCTTGTACATCAACCTAATTTAGTACTAGATTTATTGAACTTTAATTAATTTTATTTTGGTGTATTTTCTTCACGAGGGGAATAAAAGGCGTTAAACATAACTAAAAAGTTGAGAAGGTTTAAAAACATGTGTGATGAGGTTCATTATGTCATCCATAACATCCCTCAACCCTCTGATACTTTGAGGTTCAGTGGTTAACGACTACATTTATTTCACCCGAGGAAGCTGCCAGATCACCTCAGGCAGATTTCATTTAGATGAATGCTCATGAACAACTCTTCTTCTCTTTTAATGAGAGGCCTTTGCTGATAGGTTCTCGCAATTGACTAACATTTCTTTCAGATGTTGTTTAAGCTGATTTTTTTTTTTAATGCATATAATGCTATTACAATTTTGTTCATACAGAAATGCAAAAATATTAAAAACAAAACTAAGCTAAAACAAGCTATTAGGATATTAACTGAAGATCACAAAAGTATTTTTTTTTATTAAAAAAAAGGTCGGCAAGCCAGTAAGGGGAGACAATTTTAAATGTGAATATATTGTGTGTGTGTGTATGTATGTTTGTATGTGTACATGTATGTGTGCATATATACACACGACGCACAGTTTGGTACCTCTGCACGTGAATTTAATCCGTTCTGGAGGCCAGTTCTTGTATTGTAATATGCATATTCCCATAGGAAATGGTGTAAATGTAATCTGTTCTAGCCACTCAATAAAATTGTCAATATTACCATTTTTTTCATAAAAAATCATATTCAATATATTTATTGTATATAAAAACAGTTAGAAAAGTCATGTAAATGAAGTCAAATATGAAATAAATGGACATTTAAGTAACCATAATTTATGGCTCTCCTTGGCACCGGATGCTTTAAAAACTAAACTGAAACTCTTTGTTTTCTTCTTGCGACTGTCCTCCATAACATTCTTAGGACTCGTTTAAGATTCACTAACTCTTGCACAGAATGCAAAACATTTTCTTCTTAAGGCGAAAATTCTTAAGGCGTTCATAAGCCGAGGTACACATGCGTGTGCACGCGCATCTGGCTTCAAGCTTGTTGGAAGTGAGAGATGATGTTAAGTCGGCCATGCAAGGGCATTAATATTGATTGGCTGTAGAGCCGTGATTAATGTGGGAGCGCTGAGTACTTCTCATCCCTCCCCTCTGAGAGAGCTCGGCCAATCAGCTCTCTCTAGACCTCCGGCTGCGAGAGGTTACAGCATCACCTGGGGATAGAACCAGCGATCTCCGGATGATAGGGCGAGCACTTTACCACTGTGCCACTCGGAGGCATGATCCAATTTCTTATCACAAACGCATATATAATTTCCTGGCTGTCAATAGCAGGTTATTCATGTGCTTTTTTTTTTTTCCTCAATAACAGTTTCTGCATATATTTTTTAGTATATTTTAGTATATTAGTATATTTTGTTCTGACTTTTCTCTTGCACAAGAAAGAACAAAACATTCACATTCAGCACCTTAAAACAGTTATCTTAACATTGTATTATGTTTTGCAATACTGCTAGTGGTGCTTATACTAAACAAAGTGTACTGCTAATTAACATCGCCGCAGTTCATGAACCAGTGAGGTGAACAGGTGCAGATGATTGGGCCGGTGATTAGTGTACTGGTGGTGCTGAATGCTGAGTGGCCGAAACAGACGAAAGGGGAAATGATGTTGCTGGGGAAGTTATTATATATAAATAAACAGACAGTTTTTAAGTTGTATCTTTAAAAGAAAAAAACGTGTTTCTTTAATTTAATCCACACTTTTGCACAGTACTGTGCATGTACTTTTATTGTAAAAGAGTGCTTTGAAATCTTTTGCCTGTTAAGGTGACCTTTAAGCCAATGTTTGTCATCTTGTGTTCCCAGGTGACCCTGTGGAGGGAGTCTGTGGGCGGACAGTGGGCTTGCATTAGGGACGTGAATAAAGGCCAAGGGGCCGTGAGCTCCATCCCAGACGGACAGCAGAATGAGCAGTGATGCAGGACATAGCGCTGACGGGTTCACGTGGACAGACAAGCCCATTAAGCATCAGAGACTTTCTTAAAACTTCCTTAGATCTGTTTATTCTCCCAAAAAACAGTCAACCCAGAAGACCAGAACTATATTTCAATTAATTTCTGACATCTTTCAAAGGTTGTTCAAAGGTAGTATGAAATATGTTGATTGATCGCTTTCAGTGTCGTTTGAAAGTAGGATGTTCTGATATGTTTTTTGAATGAAGATTTAATAAGCATTGTGATTGATGATGTGAAGCTTCAAAGTTCAGATCTTGTATTTAATATCGAAAGTGGAATGGCTAACGACATTGTTTGAAATTCGCTCACAGTGCCACTGATTTAATAAATAAACTTTTATAAGTCATTCTTCATTTAGTTTAGATTTTTTAAAAATATATATATGATTCTGTAATGTAATTTTTTCATCGTGACATCCATTTATTAATTTATATCACTTTAGCTGCAGGATCTAAAAAAGTAGAAAGTGATTCACTTTAATAACAGCCTATTTCTTTTTCTAAATGTATCTGCTGTTAGTCTGGCACAGTCACAGATTGCATTATCTTCAGTTTAAAGACTGAAGCCCCCTTGAGTACCAGTCATGTGTTGTGAACAACCGGTGAGAGCATTTGAAATGCCACTGTCTAGCATACCATGCTTTCACACAGTGTATTTATTATGTGGGGAGTGATGCATTCCCTAGAGCCAGAGTGTCTGGAAGTTCATTGCAGGTGTTAACACGCTTGCTGGTTCCCTTCATCATGGTCGACTAATAGAGTGAGCAACAAGGACAAATCACTAAGCGTCATCACAGACAAAGACAAACTTGCAGCAGAAATGTAGAACAATTGAATTTGTATAGTTTCCTTAATAATAGCTTCTGTCACAAAGCTGCTTAGCAAACTTAAGGATTATATACAGTATTTAGATTCCTAATGAGCAGACTAGGCCCGACAACGTCACAGAAATGTACTCCGAGAAACCTCAAAAGCGTTTTCAACATTTTCAAGGCATTATGAATAAAAGTTTTGTGATGAGTACAGTCTTTATAATTACTATGACAAATTGAGTATATCCAGATGAGATTATGCAACAAAGCTGCAAAACTGGTTTTGAGAAGTTCAAGTTTGTAGGCTATCTGTTTGCGACCATCCGCACTGTTTTCCTTTGTGCAATGTGCAAGCAATGACCTGTAATGCTGTAGGAAAATCACAGAAATGTCCTGAATCCAGCACATTCAGCACCACAGCTTGTCTTTCCTGCAGTGTATCACTTTGTCCCCCCAGTGACACTAGATAGTTGCCTTGAGTTTAAAACCTATTTCCCTTGAGTTTGTTTTCCCCTTTTTTTTGGGCAGTATGCCATGGGACTAGGAAACTTGGTTGTGCATATATTTCTCTATATAATCCCCTGTTACACTACTATAATGCACTTATCACAGCATTTTACTAGTGCTTGTAATGTGCAAGTGGTGTTGGTGAGTGAGTGTGTGTACAGTTCCCACAGACAGATTCTTCTCTTCTGCAAGTTGGCAACATGTTATCTGTCGATTTTTAGATTTTTAAATGATCATGCATTTACAGATGCATAGCCTTTTAAAAAAGTTTTCCTGCGGCTGAAGAATCTTGTCATTGTACTGTTCTTAAAGTCTTCTGTAAAGTTAAATTGGTTTTATGCCTTCATTCAAGCATAGTGATCTTGTGAAGTCATTAAGTATCACATAATTAGACTCTTTTTTTTTTTTTAAAAACATGATAACGGAAATCACCCAAACAACCCTGATCGAAAGTTTTTATATATCCTTGAATATTTGACCACATTATAAACACAGGTTTAAATGGCTATTAAAGGAAAGTTTTCACACCTGTGACTCATTGTAATTAGTGGCGGTACATAAATAGTCAGTGAGTTTCTCAGTTCATGATACTGCACCATGGGACAAAAGAACTGCTGATGGACCTGTGCAATAAGATAATTTAATTTTATAAAGCAGGGAAAGGATATAAAAATATATCTCAACACCTACAGTAAAAACGCCAGTCAGTACTGTTCAAACCATGATAAATACGTGGAAAATAAGAGGTTGCTACTACACCGCAGACAGGTAGACGAAGAATGATTTCACCTACTACTGCCAGAAGAATTGTTTGGGATGCAAAGAAAAACCCACAAACAACTTTGAGAGGAATACTCTGGAAAAACTTGGTGTTTTAAGGAGCACAATAAGGAGGTACTCAAAGGTACACTGCATGGTCGAGTTGCCAGGCGAAAACTGTTACTGTGCCCATGCAACCAAAAGGCCCGCTTGCAGTATGCCAGACAGTACCTAGCCTCACAGCATTTGGAGCAGAGTCATTAGGAGTGATGATACCAAAATTGAACTTCATGTGAAAAGTTCACCATCCCTTGTAAAGCATGGTGGTAGACGTCTTGTGTTTTGGGACTGTGAGCTCCGGTGGCACAGGAATGTTAGTCAAAATTGTTCATCATGTTATCAGAAAAATACTGGCAGACAATGTGCAGTCTAAAGCACGTAAGCTGTGCATGGGACACTTATGATGATCCAAAGCATAAGGCTAAGTTGAACCTCCAATGGCTATAGCAGAAAAAGGTGAAAGTTCTGGAGTGGCCATCACAGTCTCCTGGTCTCAATATCATTGAGCCACTTTGGGAATATCTCAAATGTGCAGTTCAGGCAGGACAACCAAGAAATGTACAGGAACTAGAGGCCTACCTGGGAGTATTAAGCAACTGATGCACAATTTTTACAAAAGACTGCATGCCATCATTGATGCTAAAGGGGGCAATGCACAATATTAAGAACTGAAGGTACGCAAACTTTTAAACAGGGCTTATTTCCTCTTGTCTTTCTTGTCATGTTTTGTTTGATGAGTGTGCCATTCTGTTATGCCTTACATATGAACTCGAGTCCTATGAGATATAAAATAAATTTGTTTTGCCTTCTCATTTGTTTTTCCTAAAAAATGGTACACCGTGTGCAAATTCTCCCAAGGTATGCAAACATTTAAGCACAACTATAAATATATATACATACATATATATTACAGTGTGTGTATATATAGAGTCAGCCAAGGTATGGCATTTTTGGCATATACTATATACACACACACACACACAATGGAACCTTGGATTACGAGCACAATTCATTCCGGAAGCGGGCTCGTATTCCAAAACACTCGTAAACCAAATTGAATTTTCCCGTAAGAAATAATGGAAATTCAAATTATTCGTTCTACAGCCCAAAAAAATAAACATAAAAATAATTAACACAAAATATAAAGTAAAAATAAAACAAATTAACCTGCACCTGACCTTAAAAAAAGTAAAAATAAATCCCAACAGATAAGTGTTTCCGTTTGTGCGTGCAGGCGCTGTGTATGCGTGTGTTTGTGTGTGAATCTAAAGTAAGCTCCCCTCTCCCCCTTCTCGTTCTACACATTTACCCTTCCTCCAGTCTTTTCACACACACGCGCGCGCGCGCACACAACGGAAACACTTATCGTAAAAATAAACGAAAAATCTCTCTAATGACACTCTAGCGACACACTAACGGAATCACTTACTGTAAAGTAAAAATAAAACAAATTAACCTGCACTTTACCTTTGAAAAGAATCGTGACAGAGCAGTGTTTCTGTGTAGAGCAGAGAGAAAGAGTGTGTGTGTGTCTGTGTGTCTGAAGGCGAAAGTAGGAGGGTTCTGTGTGTGTGTGAGCGTGTGTGGCACGGTGTCCAATGACGCGCGCGCACATGGACACAAAGAACAGGCTGAGCCTTGAGCAGAGAGAAAATGGATTTTTAACCTCTCTAATGAGACTTGCTTTTGCATTACACGTGCGCTGTACACACACGCATACAGACACAAAATAAAATACGTTTTACACACACACACACGTGGTCACAGTATTATAGTAAACAGTACACGCGTGCACAGATGTTGATTATACCAGTAAGAGACGCGCAATAAGACCCAGCAGGGGAGACGATTACCCACAATTCCGCAGCGCAAGAGAGAGAAAAACTGTTGGCTCAGTTGTGATCACATGACGCTCAGGGTCAAAACAAGAAGCGAATGCTTGATACATGACACTCAGTATTCGTAAATCAAGACTTGTTTGTTTTTCAAGTCAAAATTTTACAAAAAATTACAAATCTTTGCTCATCTTGCAAAACCCCATTACTCGCAATCCAAGGTTTCACTGTATATATATATATATATATATATATATATATATATATGTATATATAATCTATATATCTGTAATCTGTAATGTATCTATGTAAAAAAAGTATGTGTGTGTGTGTGAGTGTGTGAATAGGGCTACTGTATATATGACACACATATTCACACACAAGGGGCATTCTACTCAAACCTGATGATTGCTTTAATTCATTTTAATGTTTGGAGTGTCATGAAAGTAAAAGGTATGTACTTATAGGTTAAGACAAATATATGTTGTAATCCTTGTGTATACAGTTATTAAACAGTTTGGCTACATTTAATTCCTAAAGAAATAATAATTCTTTTCTTGCATATAAAAATGACTGGTATGTGTGAAAGGGATCATGGCTAAAATGTTGTTTATAGACCCCAAATGTTCAGAAACAGCCCTGGATCAGACAACATTTGTGTTCATGCATAACATCATCAAGCTGTCTTGAAATCTAAGTACAGAAATAAATATACAAAAAAGAACAAAAAACTTTATTGCATTTGCTGTTTCATATTTGAACCATACTCAAGTAGTAATGGACGAGAGCAGTTCTCATGCACAAACCAATTTTTGAAAGCAGTGATTTGCAGAAAAAAAAAAAAAATTCTTCAAATTTTTGATTCATGCTGAAATACAACTACATAATATCTCCAAATATTGTTAGTTTTTAAGAAATAACCATTGCATGTGTAATGCAATATTTATTTACACGTTTTCATGAAAGGTGCCAAAATTTCTAAAGTAGACAACTTGAGACACGAATTCAGGAAGTCACACGTTACAAATCATGGGAAACGACTTCCAGCGATGCATAATGGGATGCATCCGAAATTGTTCTCTCCTCCCTATGAAGTGCACCATAAGTTAATAGCGTTTGCCCTCTTCGTAGTGCACTATTTATCGTATAGGGAGTCATTTGGGGTTCAGATCGAACTCCGTGGCTCCTCGTACCTACAGGGCGCGCGCGAAGGTTTGCACACTTTCCTCGAGCGCGCGGTGACATTAAACCGGGTGAGTCACCTTCGCGTGCAGCTGAGTGTTGAGCGCGCGTGGATAGTAAACGTAACGGCGCGCGGCGTCTTCTTTCTCTCCACTTTCACCCGCCAGCGGAAACCTGTCCCGCTTTCTGTTCGATTTGGTCTTGGACAGGATTCTACTTTGCACCGACTGCCGACATTAAATCGCCCTCTGTTCCCGTTGTACCACGGGCTGACAAAACCGCTGGCCATGCCGAGCTGGAGAAGAAATCTGACTTTTTGTCTGCAGAAAACGCACGAAGAAGGTAAGAAGCGATGGATGTAACGCTTCACCGCAGCATGCTTAGTTCGCGTAGCGGGAATCTCGGTGCGCAGTTCACCGTGCGCGTTTGCGGCGTTGGCGCACGTGCGTAACAGTGTTTCCTCCAGTGGCGCTCGAGGTGTTTGTGCATTGTGTGAAGCTTTAACACTAATGTAAATCAGGGTTGCTAATGTTTTCTCTTCTCTGTGCTGATTCTGTAGTGAGATTCGAACCTCTCCACGTGCTCAGGCCCAAGTAGTGTGTACATTTTTCAAGCCCAGCATAACTCGGACCATACCAACCTACTTTGACCCATACTGAGTGATTCATATAGTTAAACATACTAGTGCTGTTACAGTCTGTTATCACCACTCATGGAAACCCTCTTGTCCAATCAGATTGCTTGGTCGGAATTAACTCCAGCTAGAAAAAAGTCCATCCATTAATCTAGGAACCTCTGTAGTTCTACTAGGCACAGTGGAGACCGATGGTGACCATTGTATTTATTCCCATTTTACAACCGTGGCAGGACCTCCGGTCAACATTCAAACGAGTATTCAAACACTACAGGCAATTTGGGAACGCCAGTTAGCCTAATCTGCATGTCGTTGGACTGTGGTAGTAAACTGAAGTACCCGGTGGAAACCCATCAAGCACGGAGAGAACATGCAAACTCCATGCACACAGACCCCGAGGTGGGAATCGAATTTGGACCTTGGAGATGTCCTAACCATGGAGACGGTGCTAACCACTAAGCCACTGTGCCGCCAAAAAAAGTCTCACACACTTAAATATTTGCAAGGTAAATAAAATCTCCGCAATTAAATAAATTATTTTATTTTCATTTTATTTAAATGATCAAATTATCCACAAGGGTAAACAAATAATTGGACACAGACTGGAGACAGTGAGGGACAACAGATCACCAAACTCCTGTCAGTCATGAAAAATCTATTTCACCCACTATATGAATCTATACAGAGGCAGTGGAGTTCGTTCTATAACATACTGATCCAGCTTTGCTGTCACAAAGAACAGTTCAGGAAATCATTCCTACCGTTCGCCATTGCACTGTACAACGACTCACCGCTATTGCACATTACACTTAATCTCTTTTTCTTATTCTGAATTGCCAGTTTACCCTTTTTTTAATAGCATCTGCAATATTGTGCTAATTTATAGCACTTTTTCATCTTGAAATATGGCCGTGTCATTAGGGAAGAAAAAAAAATCTATTGATGAAAAAACCTGATCATTCAGTATATTCAGGTAGTCAGCTAACTTAGTTTTTGGACACATAAGATTGCTGAACCTAGACCTGACCATCAGAAGCTACCCCAGATCATATCACTGCCCCCACAAAGATCCATTTGATCCAGTTCTTATTCATCTTACCCTGATGCGCCCATCATTTTGGAACAGGTAAATCTGTACTCATCAGATCACATGACCTTTTTCAATGCTCCAAAGTGCATTCTTTAAGGTCCCTAGAAAATAGATTTTTTTTATGTATCTCATTGCTGTGCAGTTAAAAGCTTAAGGCTACACATCTATTTAGTTTTCTTTGCATTCTGCATGTGGAAGTGCTCTTACTTCCTTTTATGATATGATTTCTTTAGAAGCGTTTAAATGATCTCCCATCATGCATAATTCAGGATATTTTTCCGAACACACTTCTTCCTCGGTGATGATGGTTCACCACTATTCTACCAGGTTTTAATAATTAGTTCGACAGTTCTTAAATCAGTTTTAGTAGTTTCACAATCTCCCTAGTTGTTTTCTTTTGTTAATGCAAGCCAATAATTTGATGCTCCTGAAACATCTTTGCCATGACCACAGGATATGTCTTCTGACATGGTTGTTTAAGAAATGAGAAGCTACTCACTGCATAAGTAAGGGATAAATAACTTGTTGCCAGCTGAGCTATATTAATCACTGCAGTAATTATCCAATGAAATGCTCTTAATTATTTGCTTTTTCAAATCCATGTAGTAACTTTGTTTTGGCCATGCAGTGCATAATTTATTCAAAAATCTGAAGCGTGATTTAAGTAACCAAACTAAAAATTCCTACCTGTAGTGTCTTGCTTTTTAATTAGACTGGCAAATTGGAACAGATGTGTTCATCTATGATTGGAATTTGTCTTGGGACAGAACAGCAGAAAGAACATTAAAATACCTATTTTGCAAAGAAAAAAATGTTGCATTCATATTCCCAATTTTAACACACGTTTGAAGACTTGAAGAAAAAGTTTCTTATATAGTATAGAAGAGTACAGTGAAACATTGGACTCTGTGTGTGTGTCTTTTGTATAATGGGAGCTGTAGAATTGAAGATTGTCAGATAATATCTAAAACCCAGCAGAATTACACCTGCATTCACTTCTCATCTTGAACAAAGCAAGATAATTTTTCTGAAAAGTTCAATTATTAACTTCAAACTTTTTTAAAATTGAAACTTGAACAGTTTGACTGCAAAAAAAGATCTACATTTTGGCAGTTTTTCAAAAGAAGCAGTATTTTGTGCATGGTGAATCAAAGAAACCATACACAAAATATTGCTTCTTTTGAGAAACCAATTAAAATGGCATTTTTTTTATGTGGAAGTTTTCATTATATCAGTGTAAATTTTGTTTGGTTTTGCAAATTACTATAAATCCATCTCTCACAGTTTTTTTTGCAAAGGATAAATAAGCCTGCAACTGTGTTTTTGGCTATGTAAACATGCAGTTTATTAAATAATATGTTTGTTGAGTTATAATGTACAAATCTACACAGTGCATGTATGCCTCATATGGTATGTGCCAAAATATACAGTACTGAAACTTCCCGGATGCACATTTGCCTTTAGATGGCGTCCTACTGTACGAATACATTAAAAAAATTCCCGTTATTCTGTGTCATAACACATAACATAATACATAACCTTGTATTTGTATAGTGACTCACGTTCAAAAGAAAGCACTCAAGACTTTATTGAAGTTTAAACTTTCAAGCTAAATTTATGCATTTTTTTATCCACTGTCTCCATTTTCACTGGTCCAGAAGTATTCGGACAACTGACTGTAAACTTTTCTTATATCAAAAACACATGGTATTACAGTAAACTTTAACCTCT
>JAOVVA010000001.1:18863159-18873645 GCA_028565275.1 Leiocassis micropogon
TAGTAGTCGGATTCATATTTCTAACAAATCGATAACGTGGGGAGACACAGCTAATCTGTTCTACGGGTAGAGTATATGTCAGGAGGTGATGATCTGTGATATCATCACTTTGAGGTAAAATCTCTATCAGCAAATAACTACAACTATACTGGTACCTATACTGTTGTAAAGTTTCTCATAGAAATATAATGGGAAGTTTTGGGGTACGTTGGTGTCTCTACAGTATGTGCAGTGATTTTGGGCAAAGTACAAATGATTCGGGTGTCTGACATTGTGTGTTGATCTGTTTATTATTCTAGCGAAATTGAGGTAGGCATTTTCTTCCTGGACCATGTTCAAGGAACACATTTACTGTACAATATGTACTTCCAACTTTGTGGCAAAGGTTGGAGAAGGTACAAATATGGGTGAGATGGTCAGGTATCTACATACCTCAGATCAAATATAGAAGCCTTAACTAGTTGAATAAAAAAATAATAATGCACCATATAAGGCATTTGCTAGGCTTTTGTCCCAGTTTGTCTGGCAGATTAGAGGGGCAAGGCATATTTTACAAGCTAAGCTAGTACAGTGAAACCTTGGATTGGGAGTAACTTGGTCTGCGAGCATTTTGCAAGACACGCAAAATATTTTAATTAATTTTAACTTGTTAAACAAGCAAGTCTTGATATACGAGTACTGTAGTACGCATGCTCTTTGCCTGCGAAGCGGCACCTGATCACAACTGATCCAATGGTTCTTCTCAACTGCGCTGTGGGATTGTGAGTAATCGTCTTCCATGCTTAGTGCACGTGCGCCACTCGTATAGTCAACATCCATGCGCACCTGTACTGTTTACTATAACATTGTGATCACGTGTGTGTGCGGCCCCGTGAAGGGACAAAAAGTTAAAAAGGCTGTAGCAGTGCGGGAGATGAATCTGTTTAGAGAAGTGATTCCAGTAGTGTGTGTGTGTGTGCACATGCGAGTGTGTGAAAGTCATCCTACACAGTAGCCCCCCTGCTTCTGCTCTCGTCTAACACCAGTCACGATTCTTTTCAAAGTTAAAGTGCAAGTTAATTTGCTTTATTTTTACCTTATATTTTGTATTGATTTTTTTAATATAAATATGTTTGGTTGTGGAACAAATCATTGGAGTTTCCATTATTTTTCAAATTTTTTTAAGGGGGAAATTTGCTTTGATTTATGAGTGTTTTGATATACAAGCACACTTCCGGAACGAATTATGCTTGCAATCCAAGGTTCCACTGTACTTTGAAATTAAAGTTTGATATCCTTATTTATAATTTGCTTATGTGGTGCCCAGTGAATGATAGGATAAAGTCTGAACTAGTTTGTAGTAATTACATTGTAATTGGAAGTTGCAAATCCCTAGTGAACATTTGTCCTTTTTAAGAAATCGTTCAGTTCTATGTTTTCGAGCCTCTGTATTACTTTTGTAGTGGCTTGAAGTTTTTGGATACTCCAACATATTGCATACACTCAAAAACTGTATGTCTCTGCTGTTTATGGATTAACAGCAGATAAAGAAACCTCCATATTTCTCAGTAGTAAACACACAAATCAACAAATCCAACAAATCATACTGGAAAGTTGCTAGTATATGCAGGGTGTGACCATAGTGCTTTACAGACAGCAATATATTTTATTTGGTCATATTCTCTATGCTCATATTCAATCTCTATAGCTTATTTGCTCTGTAGCTTATTAGTGACTAAGGTCCCACATTTTGAATCAAAATACTTTGTCAAAGCAATGAAATGAGTTTTCTTCCTCTCACCTTTTATGGTGCCAGTCTGACAAGACATGTGTTTGTATCAATAGGATTCAATTTCAGTGCAGTGTAATAGTAAGTGACTTTTTTTTTTTTTTTGCATCATGTGTACAATAAAAAGCCTTTATAATTCTGTTCTGTTAAAGCTCTCTGTAAAATGATCTGCATGCACTCTTTGTTTGAGGAGTTTGGTGGGTTTTCTCTGGTTTGGTGATATTCACAAAATCCTTCCATTTTCATAGGAAGAAAAATTATTTGTATTATAATATAAATATAAAAATTAGCTAATTTTAATTTCTTCTTCATAGAAAGGCAGTACGTTTTCCATCATTATAAATAGAAGACAATTGCTTTGAGTGAATAAATCTAGTTTATTTTAATAAAATAATCAAATAAAGCACAATTAAATATGTTGAGACATTTTGCTGTCTAGGGTGACATGCAGCTACACTATATTGCCAAAATTATTCGCTCATGTGCCTTCATATGCATATGAACTTCTTTAAATTCTTAATCCATAGGGTTTATTATGATGTTGGTCCACCCTTTGCAACTATAACTTTTAGCTTCCAATCTTCTGTGAAGGCTTTACACAAAGTTTAGCAGTGTGTTTATGGGAATTTTTGACCATTCTTCCAGAAGCGCATTTGTGAGGTCAGACAACAATGTTGGACAAGAAGGCCTGGCTCACTGTCTTCGCTCTAATTCATCCCAAAGGTGTTCTGGTTGAGGTCAGGATTCTGGCTCATCCATGTCATTATGGATCTTGCTTTGTGCACTGGTGCGCAGTCATGTTGGAACTAATGTGGGTTGTCTCTCAGGAGTTGGGTTAGTCCCCTTACTTTCAGTGAAAGGAACTCCTAATGCTTCAGCATTTTGGACAGTTTCATACTCTGAACTTCGTGGGAACAGTTTGGGGATGGCCACTTACTGTTCCAACATGACTATGCACCAGTGACCAAAGCAAGGTCCAAATCAAAACTTCCCATAAACATATTCCCAAACTTTTTTGAAAGCCTTCCTAGAAGAGTTGAAGCTGTTAAAAAAACATGTATTGCTTTATTACTAGATTGGATCATACAGAATTATTTTATTTGAATTTAGCTTTAAATAGGTAGAAAAAAAAATCTAGTATTCCAATACCAGTAACATTTTAGAGAGTAATGCAGATTATCCTGTCTTCTGAAATTGAATAGCTCTATTGTGCCCAGACTAATTAAAAAAATAAATGTAATGGATCAATTCCTGCAGGACCTCTTGTATCTGTCATCCTAATGTATTGCCCACTAATATTGCTTTGGATCACTGACTCGACTCTCCAAGACCTGGCTAATCTGCATTTATGTTATGCAGTTGCTTGTCCTAAAGGCCAGCCCAACCCACTGTGAAGGGCATAGTGTTGCTTTACTGCTGTGCTCTAAAGTTTATTGTATTTGGCTTGTCGTAATAGTCAGTGCCTTTGTTCCTGCAATGCATTAAACCAACAATTAGATTAGTTTTTCATCTAGTCCTTATAAATCTATTTTCCATAGTAGTAGTAAAAGATAGAGATGGTGCGGTGGCAGTTGTACTGTACATGACAGTAATATATCATTGAAGAAATTATTTATTTTTAAACCTGCTTTACATGTGTGAACGTGTGGATACTAATTTACCATCAGATTGTTTCATTTATTTCGATGTTATTATATGCAGTGTTTGTGCGAGATCAGAATGTTCTATCATGCAGCAGTATTATTGTATTGTAATTTGGATGCATCATAAAAAGTGTATTAAGCTTAATAAGGAAATGGCAAAACGTCCTCTGAAATGTCCTGATGGTTAAGAACAAGGTCACCCAACATTGATGTGGAATCAGGGGTGTGAGGTTAGAATGACACGCATTAGAACAATACATTCCAATATTTATATTCATGTATACTTTTCATGTATACTTTTATACAATAACAGAAAATGGAACTTATTATACATCTTTAAACCCACCTATGGTTGCATTTCTTATCAGATAGCTTAAAGAACATTATAGTTCACATGACACAAAAGCAACAAATTTTCTATAAAAAATGCTTAAACATGATAGTTTTTTATGAATTTGTTCAATAATGGTTGAATAAAAATGTTTCGGGAAGCAACCACGACCATATTTAAGCAGATTTTGTTTTAAATTTAAAAGGTTAGAAGCACAACAGGAAGCAGTGTTGCGCATAATTTGTGCTGACATTTCCATGTTGTAATTGTCATTATTACTACTAACCAAAGTCCTGGTTTGACTTGAATGCGCCTTGTATACTGTTATTCTTAATGTAACACATTTCCAACAGCATACCCTTGTGATTTAATACATTTTTGATGTTTCTGTGCACAAACATATTGTTATACTGACATGTTTAAATTATTTAAACTTTTAAGTGTTTCTTATTATTTCCTGCTGTATAGCTGTGTTTTTTTTGTATTGTCAATGTCAATTCATGTTGTTGTGTTATGGACCTCATAGATCCATTATAAAAGAATTTAGAGGTTTACGGTCAGTGCAGTTCTGTTAGCTCATTGGCTCTTTTTTTAGGGTGGGTCATTATTGTAGAAGCGGTCTAAGCAGCAGTTACTGTACTATTCATTGTTGTCACCGGAGACATTCATTACATTTTATGACTATGCACACATTGTAATTGGTTTTTCGTGGAACTCCTTTAGGATATTGACCTTTTATTGTGTAATTTTTCTTTATTATAGGCCTGTTTAAAAACAAGAACAGTGAATAATAAGCAAGTTAATGTGAAGTAAAAGGTTTTTATTGCCAAAACACCTAGTTCACTTCAGTATTCTGGATTTGTACAATCTAGTGCAGTATACTCTAGTTGTTACTTCATGATACATGCTTAATAAAACCATCAACTATATTCATTCAAGTTTTTGCCCTCTTTGATCACCACATGTATTACCCTTAAAGCTTTAGTCACTGACCAGCATATGGGCATCAATTTTCTTTTGTTTAAATCAAGAAGTTTGCAACAGTTTGCATGGTATTAGTCAGTGTATATGACAAGGGTATAAAACCTCAGTCAGTCAGTCAGACCCTGTGAATAAGTTAATTCGCATATCTTGTGAAATCATCTTATAATTGGAAAACATGGTGTTTTTTTATGTCTCTGCCATTAGTTTTTGAAGGCATTATGTTTTTGGGTTATGTCCCCCCCCCCCCCATACCACTGTGCGTTTGTCTATGTGGGTCCGTGGGCCCAGGATCAGTCGGTAATTGTACACATCCAAAATTCTCTTAAGTCTGATATCCCGAGTTAGTGAGATTGAGTCTGTGTAGAATTTGTATGGAAATAGGATTGTAAACGGCAGATGAACTGATTAGATTTCAGAAATGATCCAAACGGGCTTGAAGTCACAGCAAGGTCACATGTTGGAAATGTTTTTTAGTAGGTTATTTTCTGTTTTAAGTACATTTTAATGGCACACATAGTCGTAACTTTTTGATCAGTCTATCCACTTGCTAAATGTTCACAGAAACGACTGCAGTTGGCTCCGAGTCACCATGACCCGGTTCGTCATTTATGGCCTTCTTTAAAATGTTTCGACCATTTAAATGTTTTAATTCGTGTCTCATCAGTGTACTGCATGAATAAGAGTTATTTTTAGTCATAAATAGTTTTTGTTTGAGCTGACTTGAGCTGAACGCTTGCCTGCAGAGAGTTGTCGCTATCCTGCATGTTCCAGAGGAGACTGAGTAATTGAGACGTGACCATGGTTAAGCTGCTGAGGCAGGAAGTTCAGCAAAAGACTGGAAATCTTTTGATACAGAAACAGCCTTTTTCATTATCTCAGTCAAATATTTCTCTTAGCCATGGGCCATTTTGCACATTCAAATGTGCCATTATTCTGATATTGACCATCTGCTGTGCAATCATGTGAGACATTGGTTGCTAAAAGGGCAGCAATTAAGGTGCAAAGCTAGCATTTATGGTGAAAAGCCATACTGAATTGACTTTCATCATAACTTTGCTGGAAATCTGATTGGAAGACTTTGAAAACAAATGGGGAATGCAGAGCATCCGTTTCAGACCAAAGTCCTCATAGCTGGATAATTTAGAATGACAATAATTTAACTGCCATATGGAATATGGACTGGCTGGGACATCGTTTAATTATTTTCCACTTTTCGTTTTTCACTGATAATGAGCAGTTAGCCAAATGAGCAAGATGAGCAAGCCTGTGATAGATCTCTAGTTCCAAAGTATTTGCTATTGACTTGCTGTGTACGGTTAAATGTGTTTGCCAGTCTTTTTTTTCCATTTCAATTTACTGCTTACTTCATGTCGTCTTTTATAATATGGCCTATTTCCAACTCTACTTTCAATAGGTTTGCTTCACAGATGCCCACATGGCCCACTGATCCAAAAGTGATCAAACATAAGGACAATGCTTCCATTCACCAACCTAAAATTGTTTGTCAAATTTGTGTGGTCCTTTTTGGTGACTTCAGATACCGTTCACGTGTGGTTTGAAAATCAGAAACATAACTTCGGGTCAATGTTAAAATTTCTGCTTATAAAAACGAGAGATCCTGTAAGAAGTTTTTTGGCTGATTCTGATTTCTCGTTTTTTTTTTTTTTTTTTTTAAGTCTGACCTGCTGATTTCAAGTTTGGCCAATTCTAATTTTCTTTCTTTCTAAAAACTAGTTGACAGTATATATTTATTTAACTTTCATTTAATTATAAATTCAGCTGTATGAAAGCATGGCCAATCTGCTCTCTAGACTCCCTGACTACACCAAAAATGAATTAATGAAAAAAAAAATAATTTGATTAGCTATAAAATAATATAATATAAAATATTATATATGTGTCCAATCACATGTATTTAAATTATTTAAGAGAAAAGCATTTCATTGGACCAGAGATGATTTCTTCTGGCATAAGATCATAATTGTGTCATAATTTCACATACATTTTACAGTTTTTTCATTATTATTATTGCATTATCTGGCCTGAATAGCCAGCTGAAGCCTTGTTTAAAAATCTGTGAAGGAAATAGAATATCTAAAATTGAACGGAGAAAAAAGTTTGTTTATTTCCCTCGCATCAAATTGAAGCAGATCTGTTGAAATGGCACCGATGTAGAATCTTAAACATATCAAACTTTACCGTAAAATCATAGATCACATTTCTCAGAGCGAATATTAAAACGCGTACAGAATTTGAACAGCATCCTCCCTATAGCTGAGAGATGCAGAAAATGACATTTACTACTTTTTTCCCTCTTATTTTGGTCTCTCTTGACCATTCCTCATGTCCGCACTTTCTCTTGGGATTAGTGTGAGTTGCTTAGACTGGCTGTGTGAAATATTGTCTGTGCTGGTTCACTAATACCTCGAAGGCTGCAGCTAGTTTTGGAGTGCCTCCTTCTGCAGTGTTTTTTAAATGCCTAGCGGCTTATCACGCTCACACACTGCAGGCCGCCAAGTGGAGTGGATTGTTCCTTCTGGATTAAGCACTGAAATATCGCAGCAGTACCTTGACAGAGTTTGAATGGTAATTTTTGCATGGCGCCATCATTTTCGTTATTGCCAACAGCAACCTTTTTGCTACAGTGCAGGTTAAGGGAAGGATGTGCTTTGGTTTTATGCACCTGCATTAATGGTTGCATGGTAATTATATGCTAAATAGCTTTTTACATAATTTTGATATAAAAATAATTACACTTTATTAGACATCATGAATTGAGAATTCAGACCACTTTATTGTTTTAAATAGATTTCTTTGCAAGGTTTGAAATATACCTCCTAAAAATCAGAGCATAAATTCCCAATCGCCCAAAACATGGTTTTGTTGATAAAGTGTCTCACCTACAGTAGGTGAAAAAAATAATTTTTAGATAGAATCATATAACACCATTTTTCATAATACTTAATGCTTCTTTTCTCCCAATCCATGATTCGGTTTTTGTAAATATACATACACATTTATATTTTTATCAGACAAAAAGAAACTCACTCACTCATCCTTCGTCCATACGGCTTAATCCTGTACACAGGGTTGCAGGGGGCTTGGAGTATATTCCAGAAGACTTGGGCTACAAGGCAGGGTACACCCTTGGCAGGGTGCCAATCCATACACTCACACACTCATTCCCACACTATAGGCAATTACACAATCATTAGGCCCATTAGCCTAATCTGCATGTCCTTGGACTGTGGGAGGAACCCAGAGTACTCGGAGGAAACCCACCAAGCAGGGGGGAGAACATGCAAACTCCATGCACACAGAGATGGGAATCAAACCTGGCCGTGAATCCTCCCAGACCTTGGAGGTGCAAGGCGTCAGTACTAACCATTCAGCCAGCTTGCCGGAATAAAATGAAACGCATTTGCTAAATAAAATTTCATGCCCTTCTATGTAGTGTCCGTATTTATTTATTTTTATTCAAATCTTTCAGTGATCCTAATTGTCATTCAGATGAAACTTGGCCAATTTAATTTCACATGAAAAGACATTGATGTGAAAATGTATATTATTCTAAAATGCAAAATGGTTAAGATATTTGACATAATTTTGAACAGAATGCTTTAAGCAATTTAAGATATTTTTACAGGTCATATGCTTCTAGAAGCTTACACTAATTTTAGTATCAATACTCATAAAAAATATAAATAATTTCCACTTTAAATTATTATTGTTTGAAGCTAGATGGTATAACACTGAAAAAGTACCATTTCTGGGGCACATATAAAAGCATCTCTCCAAAATGGCTGAAATTAGCAACTTCAAATTTTTAGGGAAGCAAGATTCGCCACTTCCACGTTGCATAAACCTCAGAAGTAGCTTCTATGGGACACGCATTTTCTGTATTACACATTTCTGTATTATATGTATAATATAAAAAAAGTTAAATAATCACCAATTAACACTGTGTTTTGGCACAACTTTACACTTATTTAAAGGTTAAATTAAACATTGTCATTTCGGGATGTTAAATGTCTGCAAATATTAGGGATGGGAATTACCAGGTAACATACAATATTATCATGATACCTAGGTGCCGAATCGATTTTAATTGAAATTTTATTTGGATTTGACATGCAAAATATGCAATAATCCTCTTTTGAACAATTGATATTGAAATGTGTCTGGTACTGTAACTGTTATTGTGATATTGAGATCACTGCAGCAGAGGTAAATTTTGGTCTTGCTTTCCTCGGATGGTCTTCATGAGAACCAGTTTCATCATGGTGCTTTAAGGGTTTTGCAAATGCACTTGACAATACACCGACCGTTTAAAGGCAGTCCCGGGAAGACGTTGGGGGGGCTACATGGTGTTTACTGCGTGCTTGAACGGATCCCATTTTATCTCAGATCTGTTTTGGATTGTGAACTCCGTCTCGTTGAGGATTTTCCGAAATTAGGGTTCTTGACTATTGGGACAGCTTTACAGCACAGCTATTTTCCTCCCGGACTGATTCACTGAAATCGGTGTGACGCCGACTCCTTTCTCCTGCACGCAAAAACATACAATATATCGGACTTTGGACATTTTATACATTCACTTACACATTGGAAATATTGTATATACTTGTAAATATTGGTATCTGGAGCACTGCAGTGTCCATTTATTGTACAATACTCATGAGCTTCTTCTGTGATTTGTTTGTTATTGGGTCCATTCGTATCTGCGGAAATTTGTAACTCGAATATTCGTAAGTCCGGGACTTACTCTATGCTAAACATCTAGAACACACTTCCTTCATTCGAACTGTCATTTTCTCAAACACATTAATCTATTTATAAAAAAATATATATTGTAATTACATTCTTGGATTTTATTCTGACCACAAAAAAGCATTTGTTGGGTCAAAGGAGGAAAAAGTACTTATGCCTGAGCTGCTGTGAGTCATCCAGATGATCCTGCAACAGTAATTCACAGTCAGCACCATGTCAAGGGTGTCAGGGCCAATTTGGCAAAACAAAATTGTACCCATGCATCGTATGCCAACTCGGATACATCAGATACCTGGTATTCCAACTTTATGCCTGAAACAAGCCCCCCCCCCCACACAGAATTTTAAACCTTTGTGCTTTAAACAGTATGCTTGGTTGTTAATCAGGAGGTTTAGCTAGACTGTTGGATGATTCACACTTTTTATTGTACATTCTCAACATAAGTATAAGTAAAATTATTTGCACAAAAAAAATAGCAGTCAGTCTGGTGAAATACAAGACACAAATGCTATTGTTGTTCCAAATTATTCTAGTTTTTCCACTAGCAGCTGCTTAAGGGCTTAAAAATGGTAATAGGTAGTCACTAGCTTATAATCAAATCTAGAATTAAACAAACCCTGCTTTACAATGTTGAGTTTTAACATGGCCTTAAAAGTAGAGCTGTGAATCATGGTTAAACTGAGGATTTGATTCAATTTAGTTTTGGGGCACTTTGATTTAGAATTATATATGATTGAATAGCACCAATGTTCATTGTCTGATTTGTCTCAAACGGTTATATTTCTCACAGGTTTTGAAGTCCTAAAAACTACTAAAAGTATGCTAAAAAATGACATTGCATTAACCGCCCATAAACTCAAAAGAAGAAGACATGATACTCTTTAAAATGTAAGTATAGTTAAACCTTGGATTGCGAGCATAATTTGTTCTGGAAGCGTGCTTGTATATCGACAATAATGACAGTTGTTAAAAGCATACACACACATATAT
>JAOVVA010000001.1:18881797-18892018 GCA_028565275.1 Leiocassis micropogon
CAGAAAATAAATCACTAAACAAAAACAAAGAAATTTGCAAGTGACCCCAAACTTTTGAACGGTAGTGTGTATATATAGGCTCACCCATGCCTATTGGGACCAAAGGCTGGCCTGCCTGGTAAATGCCTAGATGTGGTCAATAAACAGATTAATCATGTAGAGCCTAGCAGTGCATAATCGGTATGAGTGCTAAAAAAGCGTTCAGTGCATTTCTTCTGAGGGAATCGTTGCACAGTTTGATGAGCAGATGTGGTTTCACATTTGCTGCAAAATTCACTCCAGTCTCTATAGTCTTGATGAAGCCAGCCATCAGAGATTCAGCAGTAACATCTGGAAACAATTTAACTACACACCTAATGGGAATGCAAAAATCCATTTCAATTACAGTTGTATGGGGACTGATTTGAAACACAATCTCTGAAAAAAAAAGACTTTTGACCATTTCAATAAAATACTGATGTTTCATATATTTTTATGTTCAGTTCTGGTCTGTCATGATTGTACCCCTTTATTTTCTTTTATGCCTTCTATGAGTCCCCATGTTTTCAATTTAGTCTCACTGATTAGTGTTTTTCTTAAGGCTACACAGCTGTTTGGTCCCAATCCCTTGAGATCTCCCTGCCTTGCGCATGTGGAAATGCTCTTAATTTCACTATTAAACATAACAATGAGTTCTACTGTTATTTATTTTACGATTTGATTTCAGTAAGCCTTTAAGTGATCTCCCATCATGCTAATTTAGGCTGTTTTTCAGACTACATTTCTTCCTTGAAGATGATGGTTCACCACTATCCTTCCATAGTTTTAATAATGCGTTTAATGTTTCTTAACCTAGTGTTAGCAGTTTTAGCAATCTCCTTTGCTAATGCAGACCAATAATTTGATCCTTCTGAAACAGAGTAACAAAATAAATGGGAAGCTATTCACTGCATCAGTTAGGGTTAAATAACTTGTTTCCAGCTGAACCATATTAATCACGTGCAATAATTATCTAGTGGATGGCTTTTACCAATTTGCTTAATTAAATCCAAGTGGTGACTTCTTTTTTTTCTGTCAGATAGTGCATATTCTATTGCCTGCCTGTATTTTGGCCTGTGTATGGACTTGAATTAGTATTCCAGAATTTGTCTAAATGAAGCACATTTTGAGTTTATGCACTTACAAACCAGATCACCAGATGTCATACTGCCTTATGAATTAATATGTTAATTCCCTCTTGTGGATGAACCTGCATCTCTTACCACTGTTGCTCCTGCCATCGGATGAACTTGGCGCAACGCATGTATGGTCTTACACGATAACCAAACAGTACAGTAAATTGCTATTTTAATACCACGATATTCTGTCCAGGCAGGCCTGTGATTAAATACAAATTCGGTCACCAGGTCACGACATCGTGCAGGTGCTGATACCAGATGTGCTCAGGTGGTCAGATCTGCTTTGGGTCCTCGATCTGCCAAATCATTTCGGTATGTGGTTCACAGCCCTCTCCAGCCCCAAGTGCATTTCTATCGTTGTCAACCTATTAACTGCTTGATCCAAACTAGCATTTGAAGTCAATAACTCTCCAATTCCTTTTAAATACAAACAGCACACACTGTCAAACAACACGTTTGCATAGTTAACTGGCAATGACAGAAGATAATTTGTTCACATACTTGCCTGTGTGCTACACATGTTACCAGAGGTTTCCAACAGCTGGCATACCAGAGAATTCACTTAGACAGTTTCGCATGAAGTAACCAAACATGCCAACACTCAAGGAGCTAGATGGGTCTTATCTCCAGCCAACTGTTTTGACAGTCATATTTGTCATTGTGCAACGGTAAAGACACATCATAGAGGTGGGGTTAATTGAGGATTTGGTCACACGACTTCTCCTCAAAAATTCTGCCATTTTTTATGTGCTTGCTGTCTACTCTGCCCCATACCGTCTACTTGCATCTTGCGGACACGTCACGTATATTTCTGAGGACATGCACAAGCTATGCACCAAACAAACGCAGGATACAGTATGTGATGCAACCCTCATATGTGCATTGTTAAAAGCCAGCAAATATCCCTGCTGACATATTTAGAAGAAAAAAAAAATCTTATAATAAATTCAATATTTGACTTTTCAAACTATTCAAGTACCATTACTCTACTCTTAGGTTTGACATGGCTTAAATGCTGCTGGAATTGTGTATCTTTTGAGTTGTGAGAATTAGTCAATCCAATTTCAATCTGCTAAATTCCTTTCACAGAGGATAGGCTAAGTGAATATGTAATTCATGTGGATTGAATTTGATGTCTCGGATTCTGTTTGCCTAACTGTAATTATTTTTGTGTCTAAATTTGTACTTGAGGATTGAGGGTCACATCTGTCCACTCAGTCTCAGGTGCACTGAATTGTATGCTGTTGTTTCTACATGGAGTCAGAAATGGGCTGTGTTTTTTTTTTTTTTTTTTCCACTTAGTGGTTCTGTTATTCCAAATGACAGCATGCACATGTGTGCATGGTTGTTGTTGCCTGGCCATGCATTTACTGTGATGAATTAGATCAACTCTGTAATTAAACATGAATACTCCTTGGTCAATTGTATTGTATGCAGTGTCGGTGCACTTGGTTGACTTATATGATCATGTGCCTGTATCACTTTGCCACAAGATGGAGCTCCATTCATGCATTCAAGCAACAATTCATTTCATTCCTATGATATATTACATATTTTAGCGCAACAGCAATATGATCAATGATAAAAGAGGTCATTATACCATACCTGGATACCAGCTTTTAAAAGAAGAAAATGAAGTAATAATGCATGCCCTTTTAAACAGTGCTGAACAGTTTCAAACAAATATTCTCAGTTGTAAAAGTTGTATCTTTTACACCTTATACATGCAAACTCTATGTGCTGCATATGGTATTTGGATAATGAGAGCCATTTATTCTGTTACATCTATAAAATGTGATAATCATGCTATACAAAATGTGTAAAAGTGCATGGAGGCAATGAAATAAGTATTTTCAAATGCATGAATATATTGAGTAAACACTTTCTATAATTTATTTCTAATAATGTTTCTATAATTTCCTTGCATTCCTTGCATTGGGATATTCATTTGTGTTATCTTATGGATCACACGAAGGAACTTTATTCCAGTTAACTTGCCAGACTTCTCTCTCCATCCATGCTTGATCACTTTAATTTTCAAGCTTTTCCTTACGTGAGATTGCACATAAAGGCCCGCAAGGCTTCATGCTGGGTTTATCTTTCTTCATGGGTATAAATCCAAGTAGTTTGGAGCAAGTCATGCTTGAGATCAACTTGCTATTTTCTCTTCAGATTTTCTGTCTATGTTTCCTCCCAATCAAATTTCATTTAAGTGATAAATTAAATTTCTGTATATGAGGACCTAGAGGACACAACCTGCATGATGCAAGTCTAAATGATTAATGTTGCTGCACAGAAGACGTCAACATATTAATTTACATTCATAGTATATGATAGAATCACAATAGCATTTTCTAATATAGTCATTGCGAATGAGTGCCAAGGCAAAGGGTGACCAGGCATCTCTGAGCAACGTACATTCTGCCCAGAATGGCAGCATGGCAATTGGTTTGGGCTAACAAGCCACTAGAATATTGTGTTCATTATGAAATCTGAGTTTTAACTTTTAAAATATTGCACAGTTAGGCCCCTGAATATTATGAACCTCCTTGTCCATATTCTGTTTGTCAGGCCCTTTGTGGTTGTAATATCAAGACTTTGAAATGCCCGCCTGATGGACTTGATTGTCCATTAAAAAAAAGTTTTACCTTTATAATAAAGAAGCACCAGTCGATCGACTCCTGACCAGAATTAGTTGGTTTTCAGTTGAATAGCCAACCAGCCTTAAATATAACTGAATCTGTGGCGAGCACAGGAGCTACCAAACAGTGCAACAGAAATGCATTTTTATGTTGTTACATTATCAAAAAGTGTGTGTTTAAAAAAAGCCTCTGATCAGCCTTTTACTCCAAACTCTGCAAGCGAATTAGTCTCAAAAACCCACTCAGTACACCTGCTTACACCAGTCTCAAAACATCGTGAGCCAAATTAGTCTCGAACTCGGTTAGAAGCTGTGGTAACCATTTGCTTGCAACTGTGCAACCCATGCTCAAAATCAAGTTGGGTTTTGAGACTTTAGAGTTATTTGAGGTAGTAAAATATCACCATTTTTATTTCATATAATCCTGCAGGTGGTATGTTCCAAACTATTCACACATTGGCCTCCCATGTGGAAAGTGTGAATTGTTTGTAAAGTTAGTTTGGAAATAACAATTACGGTAAGCCTTTTTGTTTAATTAAAAAATTGAAAGTTAAAATTTAAAGTTATTTTGTTTTCTTTAAATGCTACCCTTGTTTTTTAAGTGAGAAAAATAATTTAATAAATAATGAGCTACATTTAATTTCTCAGGTTCAAAAGCTGCATTAAGCTCAAGGTAAAGCTGAATTAAACCAAGGTATAAAACTTTCAAGTTACGACTCAACTTCTTTTTTTGAAGGTTCAAGGTCTTAAAAAAGCTATATTGAATCAGGATGTTTATAAAAACGTAAAACTTACAGAATTGTAATATCGGCTAGTCCCTGGTGATTCCCAATGTTTAAAACACTTTGAATGGTTTAAAAATAAATATTTGTTCTGTATTAGGATAATTGTGTTAATTATTTTACTGTGCTTATTTTAAGTTTAATTAGGCTATGTACCTTTTTTGTAAAATGTATTTTTATGTGCATTTTATATATTTTATTTGAAGCACTTTGTGAAAGTGTCAGGGTAAAACCCCACCACAACCAAGTTGCCCCTGTTGGGCCCTTGAGCAAGACCCTTAAACTTCCACTGCGCAGATGTATAATGAGATAAAAATGTAAGTCGCTCTGGATAAGAGAGTGTCTCCCAAATGCTGAAATGTAAATGTAATGTAAAAGCTGCTACATATTTACTGCTTCCTCCGAGACAAGTGAAGCCAGCCAAACTTTTCAAACTGCTCATGCAGTTGCTGTTTACCAATTTCGACTTCTGTGAACTCACAGACCCTCATGATTTGCTAGTGTCACTAATGGAAATGATTAAAATAGATTGGGATCTGGTGCATATTAAGGCCTTGGCAAAACAATTTTCATAATTGTCATACTCGTAAAAATATTTTGCAACCCCTAATGTCATAAACACTTCTGTTTTATTAATAATGCCAGCAAAATTCCCTCTGAAGCATAAGCAAGTTTCTCTTTGATATGTTGCCTTCCTGGCAACATGGTTTAGTGGTTAACATTCACGCATCGCCCCTCCAGGTTTGGGTTTTCGGATACTAATATGAAGCATTAAAATGGAACTGCTAAAACTAAAGCGTCGATTGATACTAAACCAGAACTGAATGTTTGCTCAATATGCCTTGTGTTGTGATGAATGCTTTTAGCGCTTATGGCCTCTAACACATTTGTCACCCACAATCAGTCACTTCTGAAGTGCAGTTTGTTTCTTAGTGTGCTTCAGGGTCTAAAAGTCATATGGAGCTGAGTTGTCAGTGACATATTATAGAGTCCTGCAGAGAAGGTGGTAGATTTATTTTCCTTGTGGGCTGCAATCAATACACCTCTGGCCACCTGGGTAATATGTTAAAGGATATAATTCAAGACCAGTTGAAAGACTTATTCGATCGGGTCGATCAGGTTGTCACTAAAGCCTGGAATTTGGCATGATCAGTCCTTATGTGTAGTGTCTAAAAGAACAACAAATTTATCACAACGCCATGGCAGGATAAATACATAAGGCATGGTGTAATAAGATAAGGATTCTATATCATCTTTGCAAAGTTTGCACCAGTGAGACTGTGTTCTGTAAAGCGGAACCCCTTTAAACAAGGTTGCAATTATCACAAGTGGCTAATGAGGAAAGTCAGAGACTTCACATGGCACACGATCAGAAGCACCAGAGCTTTTATGAGTCTTCAGAGAAATTCCCTTTCAGTCAATATAAACAAAATAAGTGTACTCAACTCCAGTCATTTCTCTGAAGTTTCTTCCTGTAGACCATGCTACACTTCTCATACATTTTAATTGATACGTTTAACATAAATTCTTTTCATATTGATGTTATTAATAGAGCAATGGTTCTCATTGACATACAATACCATGCAGAAGTCTTAGCCATTATATTATCTTTAGTACAAATTTTGTTGTATTTGTTTATCTTGTCTGCATTATTATGGACAAAACTATCCAATATTTCCATACATAATGTATACATTAATAAATAAATAACATTACAGAAGAATATTAACATGCCTGTAAATAAAATAACACCAGTTTTCAGATGGAAACAAAAAACCTAATGTAGGATCTTTATGGTAGGATTTTGCATAGAAATAGAAAGGAGTAACTGTGACAAAGTTACCAGGAGAACTCTGACATACTCTCCAGCAGGCACAGTAAAACCTCCATCTGTTTTACTCGGATACAGATTTGTGCAGTTTTATAACACTACTAATTATTTACAAGCAAAGAGTTTTCACACCACATATTTACTGTATTTTTTGATTACTCTTCAGTGCTCTTTATAGAAGTTTCTTTTAAGTTGAAATGTTTTTAAAGACTTCTTTGCTTTTGGTACTGAGCGTGCTGGAGAATGTGAGTGGTTCTCAAGTAGCTGTCACATGCTCCTTTTATGCAAAACTCTATTTGTAGAGGTTTGTTTTCTATTTGAGGAATGGACTGTGATGTAATATGTTTCTTTCTTTACGGGCATGCCAATATTCTTCTGTAATGTTATTTAGTTATTAATTTTTTACTTATGTTTGGAAATAGTGAATGATTTTAAACATCATAATACAGAAATGATAACACAATTTGTACTATACATAATATGGAGTGTAAGACTTTTGCACAGTACTGTAGATTATATAAAACCTTTGGTGATCTACGTAGTATGCTCAGTTCGTTTTTAAATTTTAGGTTTTTGGAGTTGACAATTTAAACAAGTCTGTCTTAAATCAAAACTGAGGTGCATATAAGAATATTACCATGGATCTTGTTGTTAAAACTTTTTCCTGTCTGCACATTGACCATGAAGTGTTTCACCTGGCGCGTAAGTAATCAGAGCCAAATTCCACAAGCTTTGTTCCATGTAAAGCCGTATGGCTAACCGGAACTACCCATGTGGCTAAATGGAACTAGCCATAAGGCTATTTCCAAAGAAAGAAAAGAATTGTACTAAATACACCATAACTTATGGAATCATAAGATACTGACTTGATGTAGCTCAGTAGCAATGCAGAAGCTTCACATGAGTCTAAGCTGAACTTTAGAATGCATTACATTGTACTCAGATTCTGTGAGTGTAAAGCAGGAAAATGTATAACACCAAAGACCTATAATACTTATATGCACCTCAAATTTGATTTACGACAGACTTGGGGGGGGGGGGGAAGGGGCCCTCCTGAACTCTCCCGTTAACTGCAACAAATTGCACTGCTTATGTTTATTGCCATTCATTTAGTCGTAAAGATGCATTTGATTCAAGATTGATAGTGATGAACGTCGTCTCTAGGCTCACCAGGCTCTCACTGTTGGTTCTAAATGATGTGAAATGAAAGCTCAGAGCTGCTGTGTAGAAAAATGCTATTCAGGAATCAAATGAGCTACATGGTTACGAGACCAGTGCATCATTCTGCAGTTTTAACAGGAACACGTTTTAATTAGGAGATGCATTAATTACTTCATTATCTGTGCTACTGAGAGATATTTCTGACATCAAGCTTCTCTTGAGATAACTAAGAAAAGCCTGCACATCTAATTGTGTTTAAAAAAAAAAAAAAAATCTCTATTCCTTTTTGCTGATTCCTAGTTAAAGATGAGTATAAATCATGAGTATATAATTAAAAAAATAATTGTTTTGATGAATCATTTGTGCTATAAATGTAGGATGGAGACACACTTGCACACACAAATTTACTCAATCTTATAATTCCACCTTATCCACAACTGCAGGGAAGAAAATAGATTTTTACATTCCACTGATATACCAGGAATAATTATTAACCTGCTAACTTTATTAGCTCATGGTTCAAGAAAAAGAAACCCAACAATGCTTACATTTGTATGAAAAAGTAAACAAAATAAACAAAATAATTAAATAAAAGTACTCATCCAGCATTAAACCTGTGCGTAGTTATGTCCGGATAGGATGGTCCGCTGTGGCAACCCCTTGATGGGAGCAGCCGGAAGACTAACAACAACTCTTTTACAAAAGTGAAAAGAATGATGCTGCTGTCAGCAAGCTGATAGAAACAAACAAATCAATCATAAAACACTTCAATCAGTGTCCCTGTGCCTCACATCACTGCTGTCTGGGCACAGTTCATTCTTTTTTCCAACAGAAGTGACAGAAATCAGTAAGAAGTTCAGGAACTATCTTTCCTTTATAGTGTACATTTTAGTGTATGTGTGTGTTTGCAAAAGTCCGTTATCTTTAGTACAAGTTTGGTTAAATGCAGTATGATTATTATGTCTGCATTATTATGTACAAAACCATTCAATACTTCAAAACATAACTTAAAAATGACAGAAGAATATTTGCATGGCTGTAAAAAAAAAAGACAAATGAAGTTACAGTACCTAAAGAACTCTGGCATATTGTCCAGCATGCTCAGTAAAAACCTCCCAGCTGTTTTACTTATAAAATACTTATAATGTATATAACACAACTGATTTTTTTTCAAGCAAAAAGTTTTCACATCAAGACTATGTATATTTTATTACTTTTTGCTCTTTTTATAGGTTTTTTTTTTTGTAGACATCCATTCATGTATTCATGTCATCTTTTACATTGCATTTTTTTGTATATGGCCAAAACATTTTCACATCTGCTGTAGTACTTTGCTGAAAAAAATAAGGTCTTCTTGTAACTTTGTCACAATTGCTCCCTTCTATTTTCATACAAAACCCAAGAGCCTGTGAGTCACACATCAGTGTGGTGGGGGTATAGGGAAATAGCAAAAAACATTGTTCATTTATATATACTGCTCAAATTAAAGGATCACTTTGAAAACACATTAGATCTCAATGGGGGAAGAAAATCATGCTGGATATCTGTACTGATATGGACTGGGTAATGTTTTATGCCACATTGTTTGATAGAAAAGAAAATTAAGAACCTACAGAGGGCTAAATTAAAAGACATCCCAAAAATCTTTTTTAAAAAAATTAGGCATCCATTTTTTGCTAAATTTTTTATCAACAATATTTTTATTAATCTCAAGCAAACACATAAAGCAAACATGTAGTGCGCTTTTCAAGGCAGACTTATACACTTGCACGTATCATACTGCATTTCTAAAACCCCTTACAAAACCCACCCTCCCCATCCCTAACTCCAAGCCAGCCTTACAAATCTAAGACAGGCTAGATGCCAGGCATATTTAAAGAAGGAAAGGAAAGAAATAAAAGCATGGAGGTGGAACTCTGGGTTTTGTATAAAAAAAAGAGAAGGTGAAAAACCAAAAACTCAGATAACAAGTGGATTAAACTATACATTTATATGAAAAAAGTGAAGAAAGGGTCCCACACCACTTTTTAAAATTTCAAATCTGAATAATTTTGCTGAAATTTCATTACAGCAACTGAAAATGGTACAGACGTTTATATGGCCCCTATGTGCTTGTATGCTTGCCCGACTTTGTTGGGGCATGCTCCTAATGAGACGATGAATGGTGTCCTGGGTTTACTAGAGGATGTCCGGCCTTCAGGCCACCATCATGAGGTCTGTTTCTAATTGTTTGATTAAAGACATTCACACCAGTGGGGCGAAATCCTGCTCCTCCTTGCACAAAAGACCAGATACCTGTCCTACTGATGGGTTAAGGACTTTCTACCGCCCAGACTGTACAGTATGCTTCTACTGTCTAGAAAGTAACTTACTGTCTCCTGGAGTCTCCTACGTGCTCTTGGGACTGTGCTGGAAGACAAAGCAAGCATTCTAGGAATGGCATCCTGGAGGAGTTGAACTGCCTGTGCAACCTCTGTAGCGTCCAGGTAATGCTTCATGCTTCAAGCGTCGCTGATAAGTGTATTTTAAGGCTTACGCAGCTGTTTAGTCCCAATCTATGGAGCGATATCCTGGACAATATTCAAAAGGAATTGCAAATTACATTTGCAATTGCGTTTCCCATATGTGGACGCACAAAGTGTGCCATAA
>JAOVVA010000001.1:18907229-18918710 GCA_028565275.1 Leiocassis micropogon
CAGCAATTTCACGTAAATAAGAGCAAAATAGCTTTATACTGGCTTTTACTGGTGCGATTTTGAAAATGTAAGCATGCGGGTGATTAAGCTCACAGATCGAGGAAACGTCATGAAAGGAGGGTCCTGGAATTTGATCGAGTGTGAAGTATTTTGTTTTTTTCCCCCCATTGCGGTCAAATGACTGGTGCTCGGCGCTTCTAGTGTTAAAACCGTCCCTACTGTCAAACATGGTGGTGGCATCGTCATGCTGTGGGGATCTTTTTCGGTAGGAAAAAATAATCTAAATATAATTTAAGATAAGTATAAAACATAAAATGTGAAAAACTTGAAAGAGTCTTTAAAAAAAACCTGTCAGCACTGTATGTAAGTCAGAAATCTTTTTACTCAAATAACTAAGCAACAAAGGGCTGTGTTCTTTTTCTACATGTCCAGTACACTTTCATGAGTAATGTATCAAATATGCAATAATGTGCACAAGCCAACCTGTGTTAAATAAATAAATAATGCATTGTTGAGTGAGGTTTAGTTTGAAGGTTGTAGCTTTTAGTATTTAATTCTACAAAATGAAACAGCCCTCATCTTACATATCATGATTATTATTATATGAGGTCAGGCTAATGTGCCTTTTATCTAACTGTTATAAGGAATGATGGTTTTCATGTACTGTATATTTAATTTCGCCGAGATGGGATTTGAGTGAAAGTCAGAGGCCAGAAAACAAAAAGCAGTCTTGTACTGAATTAAAAAATCTCTTTAAGATCTGTATGTACAAAAAAAACTTTCGTCCTTTAGGACTAAACTTTAGTCCTTTAGGATTATTTATAGGTGTTTTCCATTTGGCATCTAAAGATAAATAGTTGATATTTGAAATGTTGGAGGCATTTTATCAAAAACCTTTCTTAGTTCAGTTTTACACCATTTTTTAATTTTTTTTATTTTATTGTAAAGCTTACGCTAATTTTTGGACCGCAATTGCATTGTACATGAATCGCAAGTTGCAAAGTTCATAAAATATGCCAAAAGTATTGAGATCAAAATGAAACTCAACATTCTATTGACATTCTCAAGTTATTAAAATCTATGATAATTAAGATATATTATATGATTTATTTTATGCATTGAAATTGCTATACAATATTTGCTAAGCAATATTTAGTATGAAGTTCTTTTATTCCTTGAAACCTACAGGATCTGTCTGGGCATAGAGTCAAAAAGATGTCTGGAGTACTCTGGTCTTACTTGCTCAATCCATACCTGCTTGATTGCTTCCTGAAAATCATATACAGAAGCTTGCAATTAACTTGAGAATTCCCTAGTTTTAGCCATTTTCTTTTGCAGAGGTGGACACCCGGCTTCAGAAAGTAAAAGTCCTGCCTCATACTGTATATGTTTCATCCAGTAACTAAACCAACTGATTCTAATTAGCACAACTCTTTAGCCAGATAGACTCCAACTAATAAAATAAAATAAAAAAACACAGCGAGAACTGCAATATACTGCACATTTTGTCTCCATTGTTTTGGCCACCACTATGAGTAGGATTGGGCTATATACAATATAAAGAATTCATACAAGCTTGCACTGTTTTATTGGTTTCTACATGATTTGTATATTTTAATGTAAATTGTTAAGGATGTAAAAGGTGTATGTTGTGTAAAAGACAGGATTAACTTGTCGTGGCTTTATTACTAAGCCTGCTTTAAAAAAAAGTTAGAAAATGTCCTAAAAGGGCAGTGGTAGTTCAGAGGGTTAAAGCACTGAGTTACTGATTGGAAGGTCAGCAGTTCAAGCCCCAGTTTCACCAGGTTGCCATTGTTGGGCCCTTGAATAAGGCCCTTAACCCTATCTGGTTACCCTATCTCCCAGGGGTGCCGTAACCTGGCTGACCCTGCGCTCAAACTCCATATACTGTACATTGGGATAAACAAAGAAAGAATTTCACTGTGCAATAATGAATATGTGACAAATTAATGCTTAAGCTAAAACGTCCTAGACGTGACTTACCTGCTTTTTCATCCAACAGATATTATATGAATTGTGTATTTCAGATAATGTTCTAATTGACAAAAATCTCACAGGTATTAAATAACAGCAATCTCAGGACAGTCCTAGTTTAGCTCTCAAACATCTGTGCTAGTGACCTGAAGGTCAGCAGTTACAATCCTTAGATTGCCAGAAAACCGTTATTGGACATTGACAAAAAGATCCTTAACTCTCAAATCTGTTCTTATACTGTAAGTTATTTTAGATAAAGGTATTTGGAAAATCTATTGTTCAAAATCCCAAAGTGTGCCTCTGTAGCATCTTTTAAGCAATAGCGTTATGTCAGCATGACTACGATTCGGAAATTAATGAGAGTAATGAAGTTGCACTGATATTCCCTGCCATCTTTTATAAGCTTTGCTCCTCTAAAATGAGCAAACTGCTGTGGCGTCTCACCAATATTGCATCACAGGCCAATTTTAATTTTAGTACATAGGATCGTATTAAATATTATCATGAAGTTTGATCTAAGCACATATGAATATTTCTTTTTCATGGGCATCTATTGGACTCTGTCTACATTCTTACTTAAGTCAAATGTAAAGCTGATGTTTTATTTGTACTTATACATTTAATTAAATTTAATCCTTTTTCTTAGATGTGCAGTTATTTATGGTTAATTGAATGACTAAATATCAGCTCTACACAACATTACTAATTTGTCATACATTGCTTTATTTATGTAGATCATAATGTGCAGAACATGTAAAGCATCATCTAGGAATCTATAAAAAGCCTGGCATTATAACATAAAATTAAGTTTGCATAAAAATCCTGTTATATGTCTTTACCTTCTTGGTAGGTTCACAGATTTTCTGTCATCATACAGTGATGGTTTGAAGAATAAATTCTATCAGAATTTATACCTTCAATATCTGTCCTAGCTGATGAATTACATTTACATGGAACATTCACATTTGAATATAATGCTTTCGGACTAGCCCTGCAAAATTCATCATAAGAACATTAAATCACAAGCTGCACATTCACATTTATTCATTCATTCAATAGGGCTTCCAACTTTCAAGAGTTTAGATGAGCTCATTTTCCAGATATTGCCTCACTTCACTGCTTCCATAACACCAGCCAACAAGGCAAAAAGAGATGTCATGTTCTGTCCATCATTGTTGAGGTGTCTAGGCCCTAGAAAGAAGTAATATTCTGAAAGGATAGATGGGCTAGACTGAACAAACAGCCAGTTCCTTTATGGTTTCTTTAGCTGGTTTGAAAACTGATCCTTTTCAGGCTGTGGTTTTAGTTAGTGGAAATGAAACATTTTCTGGGAACTTGTATATACACACACATACTATATATAATAAATACATACATGCGACACATACGATATAGCGTACCTTTTTTGACCAGGTTGTTAGCAGTAAATCCTTTACGTGCTGTAAGTGTGGCTTCCATGGATTAGACTTGTTTCTCCAGCACTTCCCATGGATGCTTGATTGGATTGAGATCTGGGGAATTTGGAGACCGGCTCAACTACCTTGAACTCATTGCTTGTTAAGTCCCATACACAGCAAGGTATGATATACTGAGTGTCCTGATAACTTCCTTTCATTATTTTTTCAGCAATGTCTGATATATTGGCTTTTCTATGGGATCAGACCAGACAGGCTAGCCTTTGCTCCCTACAGACAGAGATGAACTTTGGGTGCCCATGATCCTGTCATCAGTTTACTGGTATATAACACCTCCTTGGAATTATATGGTTCTATATGATATTTTGTTATTGTTGAGTTATTCACATTTTCTAATTCTGACAACATATTATTGTAGCATATGCAGCATGTTTTTTTTTATATAAAATGATTTTTGGACTCTGTAAAATAAAATGGCACAGCACAGTTTTGCTCTTTGAAGTGCAAAAACCTTGAAGCTTAATATCTCAAAACAGTTCAGAATACAGATAGAATCTTGCAATTCCAAGGGAGTGAAAATGATATTCAATGTTATTCAATTCACCTGCCGGTGGTTTTAATGTTACAGCTGATCAGTATGTATATATATGTGTGTGTGTGACTGTTTTATTAACAAAAAACATTTTAACATCTGGATAATGGACACCCATCATAGGTGTGTATCAGACATGTTTATTTTGATGAAAATCGATGAATCAATTAGCAGGGATTGTTAAAAAAAAGAAAGAAAAAGAAAAGACATCTGTTTGGGCAGGTGATCCACACAAATACAGACCAAATCCACCTCATACCACCTACAAAAGCGTAAGAGTACAACCATACATCAAAGCAAATAAATACCAATAAATTATTTTGAAATATTTTTATTTAATGGAATAGTACAGTAAATTTATTTTAAGTAACCTGGAGGAATTCTGAATTCAATCTGATTATCTAAGATGCATGGATTCATATTCATTTACATATTGATTTGCATTTTCATTTACATGTTCCTGTGTTGATTGTGCGCAGTTGTGTCTTTGATCTCAAAGAATATTTTACATACTGATGTGATTGTGATGCTTAGTTAAGATGATTTTACAGATGATTACAGATGATATGAAATCCAACAATTTTATCTTTTATACTTTTGATAGTTATTTCTGCACATTCCTTATCCATGACAGGATATTGTCCTTTAACTGGTTCATACATCTCAGAGGTTTAGAGCGTCACTTGATTGTAGCTTAACTTATTAAACTCTGATCCATGAGGCGCACACTTTCATGAAGAGTTATGTGCACTTGCACTGAGAATTGTGATCTCCCTTAAATGCTACTGTAATAAAACAATGAATCCGAAGAGCCTCTCTGTGATTAATAACACTCTCTCTCCCAGCAGCTGGACTTCCAATATGGGACCTCAGTGGAATTCTGAGTTGCATTTAAACGTTGCAGTGTGAATGAGAGCGAAGGAGAGTGAGAGTGGGAGAGAGAGAGAGAGAGAGAGAGAGAAACAGAGAGACAGAGGGACATAGAGAAAAAGAGGGAGGGAGCAAGAGACGGAGTGAGAGCTCATCAACGGCAGCCTTTAAGCGATGAAGCTTCATAAATATTGATTATCATCTCGGCATTGATCGGAAGAATTGATGAGCAGCACTCGGACTGAGACGCTAAGCCCTTCTACACCAAGAGCTCTCAACCTCATGCTCTCCTTAGTTCAATTCATCCTCTCGCCACCTTTCAGGAACTTTCAACACTGGGACGAAGACTTTTGTGATGTGTAGCTCAGCTGTCGCCAAAGTGCGCACGCTTTTGTGCTTCTCAGAGCGCCATGTGACTTGTTCCAGAGCACTCCGGAGCTATTCCCCCTCCTCCCCTCTTGGTTTTCTTTCTGGCTTTTTTTCTTTCCTCCTCCAAGGATAAGCTGCTGAGAAGAGGAGGAGGTGCGAAGAGGTGGATATGTTTTCCGTTTCGCTCAAATGCCGGATGGGGGTCATCAGACGCAGGATCAAGGGTATTGTGCAATGCGTCACTTTGGCACGAGCTTTAATGCTGGATTGTGTGTGTGTGTGTGTGTGTGGATGTTGGGGTAGCTAGTGGGGCTTACTTTCTAAAACTGCACAGAGTTGCTTCCTCAAAGTGTTTGTTTGATATGCTGGTTTCTGGTATTTACATAGGAGTTAGGTTATGTGGAGTGCATTTTAGAGGATGGTGGATTTTATGGAACTTTGCACGCAACATTTTATTGGAATTTAGCCAAGAAGTTCTGAAGTTTGTCATCTGATAGTAGATGCACATCTTAACGACAGTTGTGATACTTAATGTGTCTTTAGACTGTAAATGTTAGCTTGATGTATAAAGTGTCTATGTGTAAGCATTATGAGGTAATCTATAAAACAATAAAATGGTGTAGGGAATTTGCTATAAAGGTCTACTAGTGCATATAAGAGAGTATTATGTCCACTTTCTATTGATATTTTGATATTGTTACAAGACATTTATTAATTTCCAGGCTGATTCACAATAACAAAAAGCTAATTTTAAAATATATGTCATGTTCTCATTCATACATCCCTTTATCCTAATCAGGGCTGAGGTGGATCTGGACCTTATCCTAAGAACACCGGGTGTGAGGCAGGAGTACGTACTGGATGCGTACACTTTACACATTTTCACAATAAGGAGTAATTTAGCATCACCAGTATCCTTACGGGCATGCACAAGTTGTTGGGATTTAGGGATAGTGTTGAATATTCTCTTTGAAGTTATTTTAAACAGATTATATGCATATTAAGCAGACCAAGGACCATTGATAGAAAGACAGATAACAAACACCCATGGCACAAAGTTACTGTAAGTAGATTTAAAAAATCAATACATCTATCCACTGTCTATACTGCTTATACTGTGGGAACTCAGGGCTCAAGGCAGGATACTGTAGTCCCTGAAGGGGCATTGTTTTTAATAAGAAAAGTAAGTTTAGTATTTAGTATCAATGTAAATGCACAAATGTAATAGATTTTATGTATTATAATAGTAATACAAGATTGGGCTATTAGAACAATTGCGTAGTGTTAATATTACATAGACATATATAGTAACTTACTGTATGTGACATGATCTTTGAGCCCAGTCTCAATTACTTTTTTTTTTTTTTACTTCTACTTGCCGCACCAAAATGAATAAAGTGTATTATTATTATTATTATTATTATTATTATTAGCCCAAAGGGGTTAAAAAACGTGGTACGTGTTGTTTCAATCCAGTGTAAAGACCTTGACTTGTAAAATGATAGGAAACGATTCAAATTGCAATATGAAGCTTAAAAATCTGCTAATTTAGGAACCTACTACATAATAAAATTCTTCATTCTTTTAATAAACTGAAATATGACAGGAATTGCTTTAACACTGATATAACGGGCCGTGTTTATAGAGATTAGATGGTCACTAATTTTGCAATTTAATGACAATATGGCGTCAAATTAGATTTTTTTTTTGTTGTTGTTGTTGAACCTCAATGATAAACTCTAATAGAAAAATGATGTATTAATAAGTGTTGATGTAAAAGCCACTTACTCATTGATAGCTTTACATCTAAGAACCCTAGTGCAGTTTCTTCGATTAGCCATCAGTAACTCTTGAAATAATATACGCACTGTACTGTAGGTTTTGATATTACAACAGCGGAAAAATTATGATTTTCATCATGATGGAAACATCTTGATGGATAAAATACTTGATATTTAGAGTTGTGTTTAGTCTTTACCTTTGTGAGTGATCTCATGATAATACTTTAAGAATATCATCTATTCCTATCCTGATTTGCATGAACTATTTCTATAGCCTGGCTTTACTCTGGGGATATGTTTCTCTCTGATATGCAGCTTATTTTTGGCCAAGGGTTCACAGACGCCCTCGAAGTAAAGTGGTGAAAAGAGAACAGATTTGTCATTTTCAGTCTTCCTGATCTTACACTGAATGGGATTGTCAGCTAATTTTTTTTTTGTTGCTTTTTTTCTAATCTTAAGTCTCAGTAGCACTGTTCCTTACTTTTATAATTACAGTATATCCTCTTTCCAATATGTAATTCAAAGTAATAAGTGAATAATACAACACGAGTCGAATGTTGAGAAGGCGTCAAAAACTTTTATACCTGTACTGCGGTATTAAAATGAATCTATTATTTTTGACATTCAGTTTGAGAGAATGATATGAAGGCAGAACAGAAGCTTGGAGACCTTGCATGTGTAGAAGTAGGGCTTTGTGTGTTGTTAGAGTTTAACTTGTGTGTCCAGTCAGTGTCACAGATTCTTTGAGAAAAACATTACCAGTTGTGGATTTTCTTCATTTGTACGCTATTCAACAGAATAAACTTTATTCCGGGGGTTGAATTCATATCACATAAGGTATACATTTGTCAGTGACGACCGTCAAGTGTTATAGCTGTATTTGAACCCAACGTAAATATTAAATATATAAATGGCCAAACAACTTTTCTTTTCCTCTTTCCTTAGTAGCTTTAGCTGCAGAGCACTGCAGTCACTTCAATAGTTCAAATAAATTTGATTTGAGAGGATTTATCAGCCGTGAGACAATACTTAGGCTATGAGGGTTTGACAAGTCATAATGAGATTAGACTAAAACTCAGAAGCACAGAGATGACAAGCTACCAGGAAGCACCACACCATATACCAGACTCCTGAAAGGAAAAATTCCAGGAACACCAACACCATGCCCATATAGGTCATCTGAGAGGATAGTTCAATATAAAACTGCCATTCATGTCCACTAAATTCACATTGTTACACTGTTTATCCCGAGCCTTTCAGCACCCATCTGGCAGCACGGTGATGAAAATGCGCAGGAAGATGAAAGAAAGCATGTTGTCTCGCTGCTCTTATTCGGGGCAACTTTTGAACACAATTCAGTATGCATTTCTCCTGGCACTTCAAGACATGGTTGAGCGTGATTATGTGTTTAGAGTCTTGCCTCTAGAGAAATTGTGCAGTAACTGAAGAATGTGAACAAAGACCTTTATCTTTCATCCAGGTTGTGAAGCTTTATTCTGGAAAGGTGCTATGGCGGGTGATTTATGACTTGCGCACACTCGGTGTGACAACACGAGAGTGCTCCAGGGCCCTTTGTCTTCCTTTCTTGGCTTTAATGTCGCAGTGTGTTACCTGCATCTTTGCCGTGCATCAGCTCTTTTGTTAATTGTGGGTTTTCACAAAAGAAGACACTTGTTTGAAAAGATTGTTTTCTTTTCAACAAACAGAGAAGATGAGATAATTTTAGAGTTTTGGTCGGCAGATCTAGAAATTTTGGTAAACTTATATTTCTACATTAGTTTGCTGCAGTATAAACCACTGAAATATTTGAATAGATTGCTTTCATAATACAGTAATTCCTCTACATACGATCTAGTTCCTTTCCGAGAGCTCGTTCATAAGCCCAGTTTGTTCGTCAGTCCAACAAACAATGTCTAGGTCCTAGAATACCAACACATTTGGCTAGACACAGTGTATTACAGTATAGTGTTCTTTATAATCGTGCAGATGGTTAAACAATTTATGTTAAAAATAATAAGCACTCAATTTTCTTTTATCTCCATCCTTATGCTTGGCATGTCTTAGCAGTACCAGCTTCATTACCACTGCTTTTACACTTGCTTCTGGACATCATGGGCTTGTACTGCACTTGCAGAGTGTACACTTGGAACGCACATGACGATGTACACCAGACATGTAATCTAACTCTCGATAACTTTCGAATAAACGCGAACACATCTTCATATCTTCGAAAGTTTGCATCTTTGGCTTACTGTACTGAAACTGTACTGTACTATTAAAGACTGCAAAGGTTTTTTGCCTAAAATGCCTTTAAAGATTACACTAGAAGGCAGATCTTGTGTTTTCCCATGTTGAAACATTAAATTGAGCAAGTGAGTGAAGTAAGTACTTTTTCCTTTTGCCTAGAGACAATACATTTGCTCTTTCATTGATTTATCAGACTAAACATACGAAGGGGAGAGGACATATTTAGTGTAGATGTTATTTCTTTTTTTTAAAGCAATTGTTATGTCTCTGTGTCTCAAAGGCCTATGGCAATGTTTAATAAGTAAAGTTAAGCCAAACATTTTTGTGTTTGTAGACTTTTTCCATCCAGTATTTCCGCCTTTCATGTAATCTGCAAACAAAAACCTTTGCTCTGTAATCCTGCTAAAACACCAGCAGGGAGGCGAGCACTTTTCCTGAAGCATGTTCTTTAAGATTTAAATTTAGACTGCACTGCAATGTCTTGTAATACATTTTCAAGGCTATTTGTTATGTCTTCTCTGTTTCTCTTTACTGGAAAATATGCTCTAAATGCAACATAATTAATAAACATGAAGCATAATTTACTACATTTTTGGCACTGCAGTGTCGCCTTGTTCATATAAAATTTCTCATTTTTAAATTCATTAATTTGTTATAACTATTATTATTATTATTATTATTATTAATAATAATAACATTTTATCCTTTGCTCTCTTAATATTCTTATGAATGGATTAAGAGCCCTTTTCTATTTTTGTATAGTGGAAATCCTCCATCATTCCATCCATCCAACCTCTGTAGTCCATTTAGGGACTGTGGAGGACAGTGGTGACCATTGCATTTGTACTCATTTGTACGACGGTGGTAAGACCTCCGGTCAACATTCACACACTACGGCCAATTTCAGAATGTCAATTAGCCTAATCTGCATGTCTTTGGACTGTGGGAGGAAAATGAAGAACTTGGAGGAAACCCACCAACCACAGGGAGAACATGCAAACTCCGCACCTGGAGGTGCAAGGCTCAGTGCTAACCACTAAGCCAGCATGTTTTACAGTATGGCTTTACTGCTCCAGAGTTGGAGTTTGCTCTCCCTTTGCTTGTTGTGTTTCATCCTGGTTCTCCAGTGTTCACCACAGTTCAAAAGATTACAGTATACAGTTTGTGTAAGTGTGGGTTGCTAGTGGATGGGGTCCTCAGCAATCCCTACAACAATGACCAATGGCATGAAGTCATAGGTCACTGCACCATTGCTCAGCAATGTGGGCTTAAATGGAAATAAATAAAACCCTTCACATTATCAAATATATATATATAACTTTAAAAACTACACAATTTCCTAAAATCTCATCCCGTAAAGTACTCCCATTTTAAAAACACATTTTATTCCAAATCTAGTGAGCTACCTCTGCATTTATAACTTAATCTAGTTATAGGGAAACCAATATAACATTAATTAAACAATAGAAAATGCTAATCATATTTCAGAGTAAACACCTTACATATACAGTATATACTTTTGTAGGTTTCTGGTAGCTCTTATAGAAAATAAGACATGATCCTTAGTTACGGCAACCTAAAATATTTTCAAGTCGAAAATGAAGTTTTCTGTTTCATAAGGCAGTCATCCTTCACTTTAACACCACAATAACAGGAAAAGTAGCTGATGATGCTATATTTGACATCTGCACTTTATTTCGGAATGCTGTGTTAACAGTTTCATTTTTATTACAACTAGATGCTCAACACTCAGGGTGCTTCTTCAACTGAATTAAAAATTAACATTGTAACTTCCATCCAAAAGTTGATGTAGCTCATGCAAAATGTATACGAATTTTAATGGTAGAGCGATTTTATTGTGAATCCTGTGATTGCTAATCCTCTACTATAAACTTCTTATATAAAAAAGATATATAAAAAAGCTGGAGGACATATTTATACAGGTTTTAGTGGTTTAAGTTCAGAGTTCTAAAGAGAAGAGTTTGAGAGTTGCCTCTACTTTGGATTTTGCATTCTTACATGCTTTTCTCTTAACAGCAAAGTACTTCATTTTTGGATTATTTTGGATTTGTTCACACATTGACTCCTGCTTGGTCATTTTTCATCCAGGGGTTGATTCGATCTCAGATTTATTTTATATATATATATATATATATATATATACTCAGCAAAAAAAGAAACGTCCTCTGACTTTCAACTGTTTTTACTTTCA
>JAOVVA010000001.1:18938603-18970207 GCA_028565275.1 Leiocassis micropogon
AACTCATAAATGGAGTTTGTTTGTGATCTTACACTCATCTTAGCACTATAACACTTTTGGAAAACCAAGCCTGTGCTCATTAAAGTATTGAGAAAGTTCTAAATCACTCATAAGGGCATGTTTTGGTGATGTACTTTGGAATTGTGCCAGATTGCATGGTGATTTCAAGTCAGTGTGACAGATCAAGTTATCACTCTGAGATTTGTGGGTGGATTTGGAAGGCTCGGGTGCGTATAAGAGGAACAGAAGCAGGAGTCATGCTAGAGCGCTCAGTCTAATGTTCTCCCTCTGGGGGTGAGTGTGTGTGTGTGTGTGTGAGAGGGAGTGAGAGAGAGAGAGAGAGAGAGAGAAACATACAGTACCTCCAACCTAAACAAGTACACCAAGCAAGGTTTATGACATCGTTATGCAGACAGTGTTTATCAGTCTGCGATTTTACGAACATGATCTTCACAGGAAGACAAAATATTAATTATTAATAAAAAAATAAAATACAATAAAGTTATAGGCAGAAAAAAACATTTTTCCCAAACACAGCTAAATTTTACTGTAATTTATCATTTAAATCTGTGAAAAGTAATTATTACTGTATATAGGAAGAATTATAGTTAGTTAAAAATATATTAGTTTTGTCAAATTTTACCAGAATATTTACTATTAAGTAAACATAGTGAATGTTACATTGCATGCACTGGCCAGCCAAAAAAGAAGCCAGCACTTATTTAATATTTATATCAAAGATAAAATCAATATTTAATTTTGTATTGATGATGGAAGCTTTTAACCACTCAGTAAAGTTTTCTCCAGAAACTTCCAAAGACTTTCAATAGGGTTAAGGTCAGGACTATGTGAAAAAAATCTATTGATGGAAAAGGATGGCCATTCATTGCATTCAGATAGTCAGTTGACTTTTACTGCCACATAACGTTGCCTAAACCTGACGAAGTGAACCAACCCCAGGTCATAACACTGCCTCCAGAGGCTTGAACATTGAGCACTATGCATGATAGGTGCATCATTTCATGTGTTTCCCTTCTGTGCCTTGGTTCATGCATGCCCATTGCTCTGAAATAGGCTTCATGACCCCTTTCCCTTGCTCTACAGTTTTCTTATGGTCACACAGCCGTTTAGTCCCAATCCCTTGAACTCTCATTAATTTGGTCATGTGGACATGCTCTTACTTTCAAAAATTAAACATAGCTACAATTTCAACTGTAATTTCTTTATAATGCAACTTCACCAAGCTGTGTGATGTGGTGTGGTGTGTTGTGGATCCCTGGTTTATTTTCCCGAGAACATTTCCACATTGTGGTGACGCTTCCTCACGATCCTTCCAGGTTTTAATAATAGGACAGTTCTTATCCCAAGTGTCGTAATTTCAGCAATCTCCTTAATTGTTTTCTTTGCTTGGTACAGGTCATTAATTAGATATTTTTAAAACACTGATATCTTTTTCGCTTTTTATCTTTTTCTTTTTCGCAAGTACGCTCTTAAGAACTTGATTATGTAACTCCTATGGTCACTATTTATTTGGTCAGCCAATGTACTTGCCAGACTACTTGATAATGTGATTTTTATTTATTTATTTATTTATTTTAATTATTGGCATTTTGATTTCTTTTTACCGCTCCAATTTTTCAGGATACAATCTACCTTTTGAGATGAACAACCAGCAATTTTACCAGTTGCAACCTTTCTTTTCCTCCCACACACAGCGCTAGGGCATGCTGTACAACAAAGCCAAGTGATCCATCCTCCCCTTTATGTCTTACCTCTGACGAATCTCATATTTTATGCATCTAGCAATTGGGAACTACTTATTACACTAATTGCAGCTTGTTTTCCAGATGCCATGTTGCTTGTTTCACTATGCGATTCAGCTGGGTAGTTTGGGAAAGTGCACTTGGTATAATTGCGTGCTTTTTGGAAGTTGTACTCGTCCAATAATGAACATAATCACCATGTATTTTGCAGTAAATTGCTTTAGTGCTGCTGTAAGGGATATTGCAGACTAAAATAGAGGAGCGGAATGCTTTAAAGAAATGTTTAGTATAGACCACCTTAATGTACAGATATGTTTATTTTCTTTATTTTGAATGCAAGGTTTACAAGAGATGATTACCAAATACAAACTTTGGGTGTTGTGCATATTGGCATTTCTAAGCCAGTTGTTTAGTTCAGACAGAAAGTCCATGGCCTTACATGATCCTCGCTCCCTTTTCCAATTGTCTGTTGTCCCTTTACACAGTGATAGCCTGAGTTGCAGATTAATGCTTGCTGTCCAAAGCATTTAATTACTTCTGTGTAATATTGATCGTTTGCCTGCATTATTTCAGCATTGCTTAATTCCTATAAAAGGTCGATGGTTCTTCACAAGGAAAGTAATAGAGCACCGAGATAGACATCTCACTGCCTATCTCAGTCTGCGTGCTCCCTTTTTTTGGCACGTTGTTACTTACCTTTTCCCAATTTGTAGTAAAAAGAAAAGTTTGTATTACACATTTTATCAGGAATGACGTATGCTCAGGAACACATTGGGCCAAAGATCAGCTTGCAGAAGTTTGTTCACAGACAAATTTGTTATTTTGCTGCCAGACACTATGAGATGTGTAAAGACATACTGTATATTATCGCCATGGTGACCCAGTAGTTCTCGTGGTCTGGGCCACCTTTAAGCCAAGGCGATGATGTCCATCATTCGGTGACCCTCTGTCTATTTAGATAGAGGAGCCTTAATGACCTTCAGACTGTTTATTTAATGATCTTATTAAATGCAGTCCAGTTCAGTGCATAGTGGACATAGGAAGGATTAGTTAACTAGTCCCCTACAATGGATTAGATTATATCCGATTGATCCAGAACATGTGACAAAACTCTTGGCTCTTGTTTCATCCAGTGGTTTGACTACTACAACTTCTAACAGCTTGCACTATAAAACCTCTGCAGAAGATTTAAAACATGGCAGCATATTGGTTTCTTGCTGCTGCACATGTCAGTGCCTTATTCTTTCATCGTTCTTTCGTCCCATTTCCCACTTGTTGGAGTCGAAGGCAATACACAAACCAACTGATTACATCAGTCCCCCAGATGTCTTCAGTGTGTGAGACTGTTTATGGCTGGGTTGTCATGCTAACTTCATTTTGATGACATTAGAATTCTCTCTCATTTTCCTAAAAAAATCTCCAAAGCTCTGCAGAATATAAAATACTTCTTCAATCTGAAGTTCATTTCATCCCTTTCTGCATGCTGTGCTGTGATCACCAGGACCTGGCCTGAGGGAAGGAAAAAAAAGCAGTATACTGCTAAATTATTTAGTGCTTTGTTGTCGTCAAAAGTAACACTGCTCTTTTAAGGTTCTGACATCTTCACAAGATTTCAGGATGACAGGGCTTTTCACTTGCCACATTCTTGGTAACAAGACAACTAGGGTTTTTTTTTCTTTTTTTTCTTTTGAGGTTGAAAATAAAAAGGGTGGGGGAACAACTGTTTATAGTACTGTAATTATTAGTTGTACGATGAAGAAACTTTAATCGATCAAAGTCTCTTAAGTACTTTTTTTATTTAAATCTTTTTTTGGGCCTAGCAGTATACGTTTATACATATTTAATATTTTTATACAATATAAAGATAAAATTTTTAATATTTTATATATTATATATTTCTATAATTATTGAAAATTGATGATTTTAAGAATTTACTGTAGAAAAAAGTTATCTGCCAGTAGAATACGAACATTTGAAAGAGTAGAACAATCCTAGAAATGGGTTACTTATTTTTTCATTTTTTTTATAATACAGTGGAACCTTGGATTACGAGCATAGTTCGTTCCGGAAGTGGGCTCGTATTCAAAAACACTCGTAAATCAAAGCAAATTTTCCCGTAAGAAATAATGGAAGCTTAAATTATTTGTTCCACAGCCCAAACAAATGTATACATAAAAATAATTCATACAAAATGTAAAGTAAAAATAAAACAAATTAATCTGCACTTTACCTTTAAAAAAAAAAGTAAAAATAAATCCCGACAGATAAGTGTTTCCGTTTATGCGCGCAGGCATACATGTATGTGTATATATATATATATATATATATATATGTGTGTGTGTGTGTGTGTGTGTGTCTGTGAAGCTAAAGTAAGAGGAGACGCTTACTTTCAGCCCCTCCCGTCTCCCCCTTCTCATCTTACACAGTAAACCTTTCTCCTCTCTTATTTGAATTTCACACAAACACACACACACACATTAACGGAAAGACTGTTTTGTCGGAAAAACGTGTGTTATAAGAAACAGTACACGTGCACTGTACACACACGCTTACAAACACAAAATAAAATATGTTTTACGCACACACACGTGGTCACATTGTTATAGTAAACAGTACACGCGTGCATGGATGTTGATTATACCAGTGAGAGACGCGCACTTAGACCCAGCAGGGGAGATGCTTACCCACAATTCCGCAGCGCAAGAGAGAGAAAAAACATTGGCTCAGTTGTGATCATGATCGTGCGTGATACATGATACTCGGTGCTCGTAAACCAAGACTTGCTCGTTTTTCAAGTCAAAATTTATTAAAAATCTTTGCTCGTCTTGCGGAACACTCGCAAACCGCGTTACTCGCAATCCGAGGTTTCACTGTGCAGGGTATTTGACAGATAAAAGTTCATTTGTATAGTTCTAAACGTATTTGCTCACTTCTTGTCATGACATAACGTGAATTATGCGATGACATCATTTAGCAACTTCTAGCGACATTTAGGACAGCCAATGGCTACTTTCCTTAATAAGCAGTTGGCAACACTGACACACACACACACACACACACACACTAACGAAAACACTGCTCTACCGGGATTGTTTTCAAAGGTAAATTGCAGGTTACTTTGTTTTATTTTTACTTTATATTTTGTGTTCATTATTTTTATATGAATATTCTTGGGTTGTGGAACAAATCATCAGAGTTTCCATTATTCCTTTGGGGAAGTTTTCTTTTATATATGGTTGTTTTGACATACAAGCATGCTCCTGGAATGAATTATGCTTACAATCCAAGGTTTGATTATACTAAATAAAGTGGATTATATTCAAGGTATATTAAACTTTTTTGCAACATACATGTTGTCCACTGACATAAGTAAGGAATTTGTAATATGTTAGGATTTAATTTTTTTGCAGTGTTGAACCAGCTACATTTGCAGTAATACGTTTATAAATACTCAACGTGAAGATTTTGGGTTTGCAGTACAGTTCTTTTTCTTTCTTTCTTTCTTTCTTTTTCTTCATTTCTTTTTTTTTAATTGGTCTTTGTCTGGGGTACTTTCAAAAGAATTTGGTGCAGAAGTTTTCTGAAATCACAGTGTACATACTATAAATATACAAAAATGATCAGTCAGGGGATGAATGCCTCACATTTACCCTTTACTTTACTTTAGGGCACTGAACTTGTGTAAAGAATCTGTTTTAATTATTGATGTGGATTTAAATTTCAATGGCCACATCAAGGCAGTAACAATTTGCATTTTTAAATATAGCTAAAATGAGAAACTTCATGTTTAGTACAAATTTAGAAAAGCTTATTCATGCTTTTATTTTATGACAGGTAGATTACTGTAATGCACTCCTGACCAATCCCCTAATAAGATCATTAGACATTTAATTCATCCAAAATTCTACTGCTGGAATTCCAATGTTTTGTGTACCAGGGAATTTTTTGCCAAAATACAAGCCTGGTATGTGTGTTAGACCTGCATGGATTGGTCAAGTAGTGGTCAGGAGTCTGAACTAAATATCGTTAAATGACTTTTAACTATGACTTTATGCTGCCTGCTGCTGGAATCAGCTTCATTTGGAATTTAGATTTTCCCCAACTGTTGCCACTTTTAAAACTAAGTTAATGAGGTTTTTAGTTAAACTTTTTATTCATTCTATTAATTAATTATGCATTTTATTAAATTGGTTGTATTTCTCATTCAACCACTTTATCCTGGGTACCCCAATCCCACGAGACTTAGGGCATGAGGCGGGATACATCCTGCACAGGGTGTCAGTTTATCGCAGGGTTGTGAGTTATCTTAATTCTTTTAATTATTATTATTATTATTATTATTTTATTATGTTCTGCTCATCATTATGGGTTTACCCACTTCCCTGCCTCTGGCTCTTTCTATTCAGTGCTGATAATGCAGGGTCATTAAGGTAAGAAAGCACAATATTCTCAAAATTCATTTTTATTTGCTTAGACCAGCAACTTAAAAGTGGCAGAACAGTGGTACAGGACACTCCACAACAGAATCCTTGTTTTCAGGCGGCACATTTAGACACATCAACAAAAAAATGTGAATAATTCATAAGTATTATTGTTAATACAGTTTAAGTTAACACTGTATTGCATAAGGTTCAATTTTCCTGTTATCTTTGAACATAGCCAGTGATTTTGGAGATTAGAATATTTGCATTTTTAGGTCTCATCTTTTTTTTTTTTTTTTTTAGAAAAAGCATTTATAATGAAAACATTTACAACAATGTTACTCTTCTACCAAAACAAAAATGAACAAATCTAATAGAGAACAATGAAACATGGTACTAACTTTGGTAAACAAAGTAGATTTAAATATCTAAAAACATAAAAGCAAAATAAAATAAAGCAGAAAATGTGTAATTATAAAAGTTACAAAAATTAGAGAAAACAAAATAAAGAGTGAGCCTCAGTCATGGGGTTGAAGTGGTAAAGTACACAAGAAATGACTTTTTCCAAGATTAGGGTGTATTATGGGCGGCTTGGTGGCGTAGCGGTTAGCAATGTTTCCTTGCACCACCAGGGCTCAGGGTTCGATTCCTGCCTTGAGTTTGCATGTTCTTCCTGTACTGGATGTATTTTCTCCCACAGTGTGTCCTCTGATGGATTAGCACCCTGTTCAAGGTGTACCCTGCCTAACCCTAACCCTAGGCAGATATCAACATTAATATGAGGAGTTGTAGACGTAGTTTTTGAATGAATCATAGTATGAGTATAAATGTAATACATAAATATCTAGATCTTCTCAGAACTCTAAATCACAAGTTTCTGTACTTTATGTTCTTGAAAAAGACAGATAAACCTACATGTGAGCTTTGTTCTGAGACATGAAATTTGAGCTTGTATCAACAATGCATAGTATCTCATTACCTGCACATTTGCATATCTGGTCATGTAATTATATTACATGTAATGTATTTTTAAATATTTAAAGTTGAGACAATATTGAATGAATTACATTTACACTTGTTAGTCATTTTATGTGGAATACCAGACCATACTGGATAGGACAACCTTCTGTATCAAAACAGCCTAGATTCTTCAAGGCGTGGATTTTACAAGGTGTTAAACGTTTCTTTGCGACTGTAGTTCATGTTGACATGATCACATAATTTCTGCAGAGTTTTTAAGCCTCGTGTTCCAGCTGCAAATCTTTAATTGTACCTGATCATAAAATGTGCTGTAGGAGAATCGAGATATAGAGACTGGTAAAACCATGAAAGAAGGCTGTGGTGTAATGTGGTGCTTTTCTGCTCACCATGGTTGTTGCAGTATTGATTTTAGTAGCCTTCCTGTCAATTTGATTTAGTTTGGTCTTTCTCCTTTCTATTAACATTTTCTATTATTTTTTTTTTCATCATTCTGTTTATTTACCATCCCAATTTTAATGTTTAATGTCAAGATTAATGGATGTCTCTTGAGCAGGTAAATAAGTGTTCTGTATGTATCCGGTGAGTGCATAAGTCATTTAGTTCTATAAAATAGGAATATAATATCCCAAACTACACATTACATTCAACCTGAGCTTGAATTGATGTCTGTGTGGCTTTTTGCATGTACTTTCTGTGTTGTTTTCTTTCTGGGTTCTCCTATTTTCCCTCTGCCTCTGCCTGGTACTGCACGTGGATTTACTCACTTTTCCCGGGTTTGAATGGCCATGTGTATATATGCATTTTGTCCCATCTGGTGTGTATTTCCATCTTGTGTCTTCTGTTCCCAGTATAACCCTAAACATAATAAAGTGGCTATTAACGGAGTTGTCTGAATGAAGCAGGAAGTCTAGTCTTAATGCATACAGTAGCCTTTCTTCCTGTGGATATTTCCACTCATCATTTCCACTAAACCTGTGCTATAAAACTTATAACGGTATGTGTCATAGTGAAATCTTTGATAGGCGACTCAAGAGGATTTTCAAATCCCCCAGACAGGTGGATTAAAATGGGTGTTGATATGACTTAGTGTCTGTTGTGTGAAGTAGGGGACAGGACATGTTAATGCCAGTCGCTAATCTGACTGTGGAGCTGTGTCACTAAAAGCATTCACGCACATACATCGCTAGCAGAATGTGTGCTTGAATATCGTGTTGTAATGCAGTGTCTGCTCATTTACTGGTGTTAAGCTTTGAGTCTTTGGCCTTGCCTGAAATAAGATGATGGTTTTGCAAACTCAGTCATCTACATAACAAATTGTAGTCAGCAGAATAAGATTTAAATTAGCCTTAGCAAGTATCCGGCTCAATTAAAAGGTGTTTCGAGGCATGTTGTAGCAATACAGAAATGTAAGAACAGCGTGGTAGCATCTAGATGTACTTACATATATATTCTGTGATCATTTATGTGTTAAGATTATTATTGTTATTACAGGCACAACCATACCATGTTACCATAGATAACTGTGAGAAGAAAGATCCACAAGTGCCTGTAATCCTGGAAGACAATGCCTAAGGGGTTGACGGCATCATCACTGTTTTTTCTCTTTGCAAGCGTTTTTGTAAATGAAATTATATTGTAGCAACCCAGAAAAAATATGTACACAAACGGTAGACACTTTTCTTTCCAAAAAGTTTATTGCCAAATAAATGTTTGTTATTGAATAAAAAAACAAACAAACAAAAAAAAAACAGACGTATGTCACACTACAGATATGTTTCAAAATCAAAAGAATGGAGATGCCATGCACTAGCTGTGGCTTTACATGCTGCAATTTTGTAAGTAGTTTGGGCATTTTCACTAGTTACTGATGCCTTTGCAGTTTTTTTCCTTTTCTTCCTACATGCCCGCAACTCAAGTGCCAAGAAAACAGAATCGCTAGAAAATGTGTAGTAGGTATTATGCAGGTAATAATATCTCAGACTTCATTAATGCTGAGTTTTTTTCCTGCAGGTGTAACAAAGTAGTAGATGAAGAGCTTAGCTATAAGCACTAAAGAAACTCCAGGAAATGCTTATTGATGGCAAGCCAGAGGCTTGAGAATTAATTTATGTACCAAGTTAAAACGCAATGAAAACTGTGGTGCTCATGAATCATTTATCAGCTCAGAGGGAGAAGCACATGCTCATAAACACTCAACAGTCTGACAGCACAGCAGTCCAAAGGGTTTAACTTGACAATCCCATATGTGTATTCCTTCTTATTCTTTTAGATTTTGAGCAACTGTTGTACACCCTGTTGCCAAAAGTATATGGACACCTGACCATCACTTTTTAAAGTTGCATTTTAGATCTAATTTCTCTTTTTACTGGTATAATAACCTCCATTTTTTTATGCTTGAAAGTATGCTGTGTGCCTTTTAATTTTTGCATTCTGTTTTCATATTTTATGTTTTCATCTTTTGTGTCTTTTATTGTTTTTCGTCTGCGAGTATAAGAGAGATTTCCCATGGCTTTCATCTTCTATCAGTAAAGTGTGTCTGCACGCTTACTTTGGATAAAGTGCTGCATCTGGTCCCTTTTAATGTGCGTTATACTGTATGGCATTGCTGTATTGGTGACTGAGAATATGGTTTCATTGTTGTGAGTGGTCCCAGAGATGCTTAGCATTAAAGTGATTGGGTTTCTTATCCAAAAGTGTAATATTTTTACAGTTTTTTTTTTTAAAGAAAAGAATTATCTGAATTATTATTTTTTCTTCTTCTTCCTGATATTATATCTGAAAATATATATATACTCAAGGCCTCAGTTCTGAGCTTGTAACTCTTATCCCTTATGTTTCTCTTTTCTTTTCTTTTTTTTAGATGATGGACCTTACTCTAAAGGCAACAAGGAATCTACAGGGCCTGACAGCTCCCTTATCTCCAGAAGACAGAGCATCCCAGGTACACGCAGCCCAAACACATGTCCCCCACCCCTCTCTCTCTTGATATATTGTTATTGCTGCCCTGTTTCTTTCTTCATTTTTTGATCATTAAGGGCATGTTTATACCTAACACTGTGAGGATTTCAGCACACTTCCTGCCATGATGGGTTAGTTGCTTGTTTGAGATCGACAGCTTTCGGGGGCTTAATGCACACCACTGGCAGTTTTTGCACATTGTTTCCTGAGGCTTACACAACACTCTCGGAATTATGTAGTAAACGAAAAGGTATTTTCGATTGTCCAAAGGAGATACATTTACAGTAGCTTTGATGATAGTTTGGCACACTCATGGCATTTTCTCATCAGATTTACAAGGTAGTCGCTAGGAATGGCTCTCAATATACAGGTGTGCCTTGTCAAGAATAAATGTTTTACATTTCTTGCCTTCTTAATGTGCTTTAGACCTTCAGTTATCTTACTCACATGAATGGATGGGTACAGAGTCAATAGCCCAGTTAATGCTAACTGAGTATGTTATATGTTAAAGTACATGATAGCACAATTAGAAGAAGACTGAACAAATACGGTTTCTTTTGAATGGGTTCCAGGAGAAAGCCTCTTCTATCTAAAAAGAAGCATGATTGAGGTTTGAACAATTGCATCTAAACAAATCACAAAACTTCTAGAACAATGTCCTATAGATGGATGAGTCCATAATGACAATGTTGGCACCTTGCAGTTATTAAGTTGACTATGAGCTCATATATACTCACTGTTTTACAGCAAAAGGGAGGACATCTGTCCGATCGGTAGAGCTTGATAGAAACTGAGCCATGCAACTGGACAATGATCCGAAGCACACTAGTACTGTAAATCTACATCAAAGAGGCTGAACTATAAAAGAATCAAGGGTTTGGAATGGCCTAACCCTATTCAACGTCTACACCTCAACCTGACTGAAATGCTGTGGTGGGAGCTCAAGAGAGCTGTGCATAAGCAAATGCCCAAAAACCTCAGTGGACTGAAGCAATGCTGAAATGTGAAAGAAGAATGGGCCAAAATGTCTCCATATCAATGTGAGAGACGAAGAAAGACAAACAGGAAATGATTATCTTATGTTCTTGCAGCTGAAGGTAGATCTACAAGAATCACAGGGTACTTAGTATTGCCCACATGTTTTTTTTTTTTTGCATCATTTTGTTTAAATAATTAAAGGACTGTGAAAAAGGCAATATGTTGTTCATCTGAGGTTCTATGTGCCTAATATGCCCGCTATGGTCAGATGATTTTTATGATGTTTATGCAGCAAAAAATGAGGGGGTACTAACTATTGAACATGACTGTTTTACTTAATACACACAAATTTAAAAACACCTGAGTTTTAGGTTTCCCTTGTGCCACTGGGGCACATGTGGCCACATGGGGTTTGGCACTACTGGCTCTACTATTTCCTACTGTAGCACACAGATCAGAAAAAGGTGTATTTCAGCTCAATGCCAAACCTACTCAATTACACGAGCAGTTGACCATCCTATTATAACAGGATTAGCAGAGTCGACAGTAAAACATAATGGGCTTTAAATAGCTTTTACCATGACCTGATTGTAAAGAATGAATGAATAAAATGCAATTGTATAACATGATGATAAAAATATGACATTTTGATCATTTGTTCGATTGCACCTTCATATATTACATAACCACTAATTTGCAACTGGCATAACATAGACTATTAAGTTTTTTTTTTTAATGTTTTGTTATTTCTCCTGTAAAATCTGAAAGCCACGAAGCTTCTTCAGAACATTAAGTAATAATATTATAAACCAATATCAAGTAATACTTCATTTAATGCATTTGGGTGCATTAAAATGTTCGGCACTAATAAATATTTAAAGAAGCATTAGACCTAATCATTTTTAACTTGAGTGTAAATGGGCACAGATTGCTCGGCTCCCTTTCATGTTTTCTGTTTGGGCAAAATTTAATCTTAATATTTAAAGCTTGCTTGAAGTGATGCATTGCACACACGTACATGCATATTTTACTGGCTTTGTTAAAAGAGTTGTTCACTCTGTGGTTAAATGCACAGGCAAAATCCATCACTTTTTCAAGCTTTGTGAAACAGCTCTTTGATATTTCCCGTTTAATCAATTGCTAACTTTAATTACTTTGGAATGCTAATGCTGGGATTTGAGTCTGTGGCTTATCATGTGTAGGAATATTGATTGTCATTTTAAGAGGAAATGACTTGTAGCAGTGTTATTTGGTAGACTAATTACTTATTTTAAGTAATTAGTTTTACGTGTAATTATGTGGCACTGATTGACAAAGAAGTTCAGGCCAAAGTTTAAAAGCAAATCTTTAATAGAGGTTGCTGATCATTTAAATCTTAGTCTCAGACTGGTATTTCTATTGCTTGGCAGCACTAACTCTAAAAATTCCTTATTGCCTTATCCGAGTTAGGCCCTTCTCTCTGGTCATGGCATAGCTTGCGGCTTAAGTTTCAGATGCATTGCAACGGAAGAAATTTGTTGTATTTGTTGTTATTTCTGTCCTATACCCACCCCATATTATCAAGGGTTGTCTAATTAACATGTTCTTTTCAGTGTCTACCTATGTATGTACATTCATCAAGCCATTTGGTTTTCTGTTTGTTGTTCTGGGCTTGACCCTGTTTCCTGATCCTTTTTTTAAATTTGCCTTTTTTAGCTCAATTTATGCCTGTTTGTAGCTGGCCTATTTTTGGGCTATGCCTTTAAACTGTGATTTAAACTGTGATTTGGACTGGTTGCCATTTCCACCTTATTAAATACTCCTTCTACCTTCAATTGCATTCATTTCCACCTCATAAAACATGACAAAAAACTTTGCCTTGAATGTAGAAGGAGGAAATAAAGGGTGCCCTCCTATGGAGTTCCATGCCTGCCTTTGACTCTAACAATTTCCCCAATCTTTCCTTCTCATGGACATCCCAGGCCTGTATGATTGCTGTAAATTCCCAATGTATGAACTCCTCCTGCAATGCCAGTTTCACTGGAGGAACCCAAAGCCAACAGAGGAGAACCCTGGAAAGCTTCAAAGAAATTGTTGAGGGCATGAGACGTCAAGCCTCCATCTTCTTGTTTGGAGGTTATAGGTATTGAGTTGGCTTGAGCAACAGAGGTTCAAGAGGAGGCAGACAGCATCAAGCTCCAGGTTGAGGCTGATAGCACCAGACTTCAGGGTTAGGAAGACAGCACAATGCTCCAGGACGTCAACAGCACCAAGCATCATCGAAACCCTGACAGCACAACTCTGCTCCAAACTCCATGCTCATTTCACTGTGCCGGTCAACCTGGAAATCACCACAGCCTCACTCAAAACCTTATTCCCTGCTGAGCGTCCTGTGGCGCACATTATGGTGGCATCATGCTCCCTCTGTCAGCCAGCTTAGAGGAAGTTGTAATGGTGCCACTATCTAGCTTGCTGCAATTGCTGTAGGAAGCCAGTCTCCCTTTACTGCCCAGCTTTGATAACATCATGCTTGCTCTAAACTCCTTAGCAAATTGAAGCCTTTTTTCTAATTAATCTCACTAACAAGTGGTCTTAAGGCCACACAGCTGTTTAGTCTTGATCATGTGAGTTCTTATCATATTGTATGCATGTGGAAATTCTCATACTTTAACTATTGAACATATTGATTTATTTATTTATTTATTTATTTTTTTAACAATGCTTAAAAACTTCAAGTGCTTAAATGATCTCTATTCATAATTTATTATACAAAGTTGACGGTTCAGCACTATCATTCCAGGTTTTGAAAATGTGTTGAAGGGTTCTTAATCCAGTTCCAGAAACTTCAAATCCCCTTACTGTAGTTGTTTTCTTTTGCTTGATGCAGTCCAGTAATTTGACTCTTCTGAAATGGAGACCTTTTTTTGGACAGGCAGTGTAATTTGTGCGCAAAATTGCCAATCGAGAGTTACGATAATGGATCATGGACTGGAAATACCAGACATGGTGTAAGAGCATATGATGACATTTATTAATGAATAGAAAATGTAAGCAAAAAATAAATAAATAACAGGATCAGGAACAGAATCAGGACCTGGAAACTAACAGGAACAAAACGACCGGGTGACAAACAGATGCAAGACATAGTAACTAGACCACAGTGAGGCTTAAATAAGGATGCTGACACAATACTGACTATACGGAAAAACAATGAAAAAAAAAAAAAGCTTTGTACCAGCTGAGAAACTGGATTATCTTTCATGCAGTCTTTCTTTTGTAAATTTAGCGAGCACATTATTAACGTGTTCTGTTTGATAAAAACACCGTGATTTACAGTACAGTTCAGGTGTCCAAAAAATAACATTCACATAAAAATAATTCAGTAACAGTCACACCTTACTACTATGTATTTTTAAGGTTGTAAGTCTTGTGAAAATTGTGGAACAGTGAAGATGATTCTGACAGCACTGTGGTACATGAGCTTTAATTGAAAGCCTCGTTATTGTTCTGCACTGAAAGAGGCATGTTGTTATGAGTACCCTATGTGTGAACAGCGGGTAAAGGTTAATGACTGTAAATAGCCTGCTGTTGTGTGGACAGTCACGGTGCTTGAAAGTAATAACACAGCAGTGGCAGTGTTATTATGGGGTCAGTGTATTATTTTTGTGTTGTTGACTCCCGGTCCTTGGCCTGGGCTGTGTGTTTGGCTCCTGTGTTTTTGGGCAGAAGAACTGCGGGGGGTGACGCTAGTGGAGTTAATTAAGAAGGAAGGCAGCACACTTGGCCTCACCATCTCTGGAGGGACAGACAAAGATGGCAAACCTCGAGTCTCCAACCTCAGACCAGGAGGCCTAGCAGCCAGGTAGAGTGAACACACTTTCAATTTTCACAAAAATTCAATTAACCCAGACACTGTGAAATTAACATTTACATTTTGTTCCTGTGCTGATGAGCACTTCAGGCAACTGGTTTCATCAAATAACAATGGAGGTTTTTTTGGGGCAAGGTTGCTAGTCCAGCACCCAACCCTCCTACTTTCTCATCCAGATTCTGGGGCTGGCAAAGGCAGAGTTATTTTGTGTGAGTATGAGATTAAGGGGCCTTGCCCAGAGGCCCAAAAGTGGCAACGTGGCCATGGCAGGACTTGAACCCCTGACGCTCTGATCAGGAAGCAAGACCCACAACGACCTGAGCATCTCTGCCCCTGCATTTATATAAATTTAAATCTCCAATAATAAACTCAGGGCTCTATTTTTATCCTGGCATTAGCATAATGTACTGATATAATGCCAGCATGTTGCTAATTTGACTGGGCATGAATTTCTTTTTTCCTGTTTGACACTAAACCCTTTTTTGTTGTGGCCGGAAAGGAAGCACTTCCACTGGAATGGCTCATGTGGCAAAGAAATTACGATATTCCCAGATTCCCATTGCCGTAATTACATGAAGGGTTATTTTCCTGACCTTAAAGGAAACTATTTTAACCATTTTTAAACCATTTATCAGGGTCAATTAATTAATATCTGTGTATACTTGAACAGTTTGACTAAAAATTACTTAATTTAGTTTTTTTTTCCAATTTTGAGATTTTTTTTCTTTTAAATAAACAAGACGAATTGCAATCTGTATCAATAATATGTTGTGTGGGTTTTTCGTAAAAAAAAAAAAAAAAAAAAAGGCTCGTCCTTTGATTGTCTTTTTGTAGTGAGTCACTGCCGGCAAATTGAACCAAGTACGTAAAAAGTTCTAAGTTTTCTTGATCACAGTACCATTTAATTACAATTATTGTTGTTCATGAACATAAAAACAATACAAACTCTTCGGTTTACAATGCGTCATCAGTTCATTCTCTACCAGTTTCTGTTTTACTTCAGTAGTTAAAGAAAGTGCCTTATCATAATTCAGGTACTGTATGCTCCTCTGTTCATTCAGCCCCACTGGGTTGGCTCAAACAGTACAGATGCCTTAGGTCCAAGCACCAGGAGGGGGTCATGCAAAGGCTATGGTTGACCCTTTAATGGGATAAACTATAATTTACTAACTTTTCTAACTGACAATACAATTCATATGTATTTACATGGAAAAATCCATTCACATTAAATCATACTTCAATTTATCATCTAAGACCAGTTGAAACACTTGCTCAATCACATTATCAGCAATGTTGATTTCAGGTAAGTGGACATTCAGCACAATAAAACTATAAATGTTTCACAATGAGCCTGGAAAAGTTTGATGGAGTTACTATCTTCTCCACCAAGTAAAATAATTGGGATTCCAAAGTGTAGATAAATGAAGCTGCAGTAAAAACCACCCCCATTTCTCTCCTGCCGAATCTCGAATCTGACTCAGTTTTCACTTTTAATACTCAACCTTAAGTTAGGTCTCCTGACTGCTCAAAAAAAAAAAAAAAATCAGGCAGAGAAGCAGCACAGTCACTTTCCCATTAAGGCAATGGAAGATTTCAGGTTACGTTGTCAGTGTGTGAGTCAGCCATGCAGCGAGTGCCATTGCTAAGATAACTGTTCCAAGCCATGCCCCCTACACACACACACACACACACACACACACACACACACACAAACAAACCATATGGCCTACATGAAAGCTGCTTTTACTGTTTTGCCGAAGAAAACTGATGCACATTCTCTCCAGGAATGATATATCATAGCTATCATTAATTATAATTAATTATTATTATTATTATTATTATTATCGTTATTATACTCTCTGTCTACACTATACAGTTTTCAGAACCCATCCCTGTCTGTCTACACTCATCTGTATCAGTCAGTAAATGTCCCTCTTTTCGTCCACATGTTCCTGAACATCCCCCTATCTGTTCGTACTCATACCCATCAATTCATTCTCATTAGGGCCCAAGCACTATAGGGTGCACTGGACTCTCTTGTTTTAATTGTTTTTCTGTTTTTAACAATATGCTTTGGCATGAAATGTAAACAGTAGACAATAATGGATCGAGATTTCAAAACCGTGATGTGATTAGATGGAAAGAAAAAGAATACTATGACAATTTTATATACAGAATACTTCACATCATCAACATGTAATAGCAATGAATAACAACAATGAATAGCTTTCTGAGTAAATCAAACCAAACTGAAATTAATTTACTTGGATTATATTGCCTTGTTGTTCTACACTTCAACTCCCTGGAATGTGTCGTGTTCGTGTCGTGTTCACAAGAATTAATGAAATCCTTGTCAAACTCTTCTCCAGGAGTGACCAGCTGAATGTAGGGGACTATATAAAGTCAGTGAACGGCATCAATCTGACTAAGCTGCGCCATGATGAGATCATTAGCCTGCTGAAGAACGTGGGCGAGCGTGTTGTGCTGGAAGTGGAGTATGAGCTGCCTTCAGCCGGTAGGAAGTTGAGTATTGTGTCTTGACATGTGGCTTGTAGTTCCTGATACTAAATGTCTAAGTACATATACACCATTATTGAATATTTTCCTATAATAAGACATAAAAACAGCTTGACCCGAATCTTTTACAAAAAGAAACATATATTTTGGACTCTCTATCACCAATAAAGCATTAAAGTCGCAAGCTGATTAAGCCAGTTTTTGTTACTTCTGTAGCGGGCACTCAGCTGTTGATTCATTCATTATCCATCACTCCATGGACTATAAAAGCAATTCTGTTTCTGTAATAAATGGGTCTGTGGGTGATTGCTTACCTGATGCCCTTTTCAGTTCATGTGGTTAAATTTTGTGATCGTAATTTTGTAAGGCCTGTCTACTTGCTATCACATCGTCTGGCAGATGTATTAGGCACTTTATAAGCTCAGTGATCTTGCGGGACCTTTCTATGTGTGCTGGTTTATTTACTGAATTGTCTGTCAGGCTGGCTGTCCACCTTGCAAAACGTTATAAATTAATGAAGGAGACGTTGGCACTTTCTTGCCTTGTTTTCTTTTTCTCTTTTTCTAGCACCGGACAGCACCTCAGGTGTAATATCAAAGACAATCGAGATCTGTTTACACAAGGAAGGCAATAGTTTTGGCTTTGTAATGCGGGGTAAGTGCATACACTTAAATAATTAGTACCTTACTGTATATACAGAGGTGAGTAGTAATGAGTTACATTTACTCTGTTATACTTATTTGAGTAACTTTTTGAAATAAATGTACTTCTATGAGTAGTTTTACTGCACAATACTTTTTACTTAAATAAATTTGCGTAGAATAAACGCTACATTCAGCTAAACTCGACTCGTTACTTTTCTAACCATTTATTCTACACATTAGATATTCTTCATTTTTGCCAGAGAAATGCAGCCTGTGGATCTACCACATGACTGTGTTTCACCAATCAGACAATAATCACATGAATCCATTTGACCAATCAGCAGAGGTGGAAATTAACAAATTTGTTACTGTAATTGTGTAGTGTTTTTGTGTACTTCTACTTTTTAAAGTAGTTTTTAAAATCTGTAATTTTACTTAAGTATGTTTTGTTTGAAGTATTGTATTTCGTTACATTTGAAATCATATTCGCTACTGAGTAAAAAATAAATGAATGAAAATGAAAAATAATTTAAAAATAATGCAACGGGGAAGGAAAAAAAATGCACCCCGGAAACCACTGCACTGATTGATTGATGGGCGGAGAGAGCAAACGCGCTAAATTCACAAGAACGATGGAGACGGACAAAACAGAAACTAGTGATGCAGACACAGCTGAAAGTGAAATGCCAACAAATTCTTATGAACCAAACCCCTGGCCATTGTAACGGCCACTACTACTGTAGGTTGTATACCACATTATGTATGTATGTTGCCCTTTTAAGAGTTGCCGCCACTCCCCCCCAGTGTGTCTGCTGCAGAGGTGTGTGCGTGAGAAGGAGAGAATGGAGTAGAAGCTCAGGTGTGCTGCTCACCCCCAAAACGCTCTATTCTTTTACCCTTTTCTTTACTTTTACTTTGTTTTGTATTATAATTTTGTGACGCTGACAGAGGCCAATAAAGGTTTCGTGCTGAACGTTATTCTTGCCTCTGAGCTCTATTTTCCCTCAGCTATCTGCGCAAGGCATCACATCATACTGTATTTAAGCGACCACTTTGATTTCAAGCACAAGAAAGGCAGCAGCTTTATTATGCAAAGATGTTCCTTCAATTAAAAAGAACTAGTTTGAGATTTATATCCGCTTGTCTTTTTCGAACTACGCTAGAATCCCCCTAGTTAGAAACTCGGTAACTTTTACTCTGAGTAAAATTTTAATGAGCTACTTTTTAGTTTTACTTGAGTAGATTTTATAATGGTAACTTTACTCGTACTTCAGTAAAATTTCACTGAAGTGACAGTACTTGTACTTGAGTACAAAAAAAAGTTTATTACTCTTTCCACCTCTGCCAATAAGCTGCAATAACAATAATGTAAAACAATGTTTTATTTAATGTTGCAATGTTAACATATATAAATATTAAATAAGCTAGAGGCTAAAATATAAAAGTTTCTTACATTTGTTCTGCTAGACACAGTTTATGGTGAAGTATACAGTATATCTTACACTGGAAATAGTTTACATTGTTCAAACATACATATGTTACCTACAGTAGGTAATTGTTTCAAAAGATTTATGTTGTAAAAAGACGTGAGACTAATTCTTGTTCCTTAATTTGCATTTTGTAAAGACACTTAGTTTTATTCATTTATTTTATTTTATTTATTTTATTTTATTATTTGAATACATTTTACATCGTTACATCAAAAAAGTAATCCAAGTACTCTAACTCCAAGTTACTTTGTAATGTATATAAGTATATACCATATTAGTATCAAGTTGAATTAAAATTCAAATAAATGTATGAGTTCACACTCATCTTGGATTTTAACCCTATTTTCCCCTGATATTTTTACATATAATGCTCCACAACGACAAGATAAAAAATTGTGTTTGGTGTGTTTTTGACGATAAAAAGTTAAAAACGTAAATATCACATTTACATAAGTTTACATACCACTAACCTAGTACACTTTAGTACTAGGTTAAAGCACCTTTGGCAACAATGACATCGTGTATGTAAATGATGCTACAATCTTGGCACACCTTTCTTTTGGATGTTTCTTCCATTCTTCTTGGCAGAATTATTTAAGCTCAAGGCTCGTCCAAAGGGATAACTATAGGGATGGTTTTAATAAAATGATTTGCAGTACCTGATTCCCTCCACATATTGCTTGGGGAATTGTCATAAAATCATGTTTCTCATGGTTTAAAAGTCCTCCATGTGATTTTTTTTTTTTTGGCAAACTCTCACCAGGTTGTCACGTGCCTTTTACTACATAGAGGCCTGATTGGTGAAGTGCTGCAGTGAGGGTTGTCCTTCTGTAAGACGCTCCATCTTATCTCCACAAGCGAACTCAGGGTCTCACTTGTATAGACCTGTGGATTCTTGGTTACCTGTCTGACCAAGCCACTTTGGCCCTAATTACTCAGTTTGGCCAGATCTAGGAAGACTGTTGGTTGTTCTAAATTTCTTCCAATTAAGAATGTTGGAGACTACTGTGCTCTTCTGCACTTTCAATGCTGCAGAAGCTTTCTTATATACTTCCCGAGATCTGTGTCTTGACACAATCCTGTCTTGCAGGTTTACAGATAATTTTCATGACCTCATGGCTTTATTTTCACTCTGACATACACCATCTACTGAGTGAATTTATATAGACAGGTGTGAGTCTTTCCTAATTATGCCCAATGAAGTCAATTAGGCACAGGAGAATTCCAGTCAAGTTGTAGAAACATCTTAAGGACCATTGATAGGAGTACGATGCACCAGAGTTCAATTGCACAAAGGTTTTGAATGCTTATATAAGTGTGATCGTTCAGTCTTTATTTTAAACACCCCAAACACATGTTTTACTTTGTCATTGTGGAGTATTGTGTGTAGAATGATGAAAAAGGTTTTTAAATCTGTATTAAAACAAATTGTAAAAATTTGGCACTGTGCGAAGCAAATTGTTAAAAATCGGCATTGTACAGATGGCAAAAAAAAAAATTGGTAATAATTTTGGTGTTTATGTTCTATAAAGGAGGCTCTCATGAAGACTGGCACAAAACCCGCCCGTTAGTAGTTACGTATGTTCGGCCTGGAGGCCCTGCTGACAGGTAATGCTTAAAACAATCTTTTATCTTTTTTGTAATGTTAACATTGCTGCTGGCAATGACTGTTTCACCATGACATTTTGCAATAGAAATGCTCTGCATAGAGTGAGGGCAAATCCAGGCATTTTTCATTGGTTATTTAATATACTTCCAGTGCATACATCCATATCATTTGACTTTGTACATATATTGTATATACAAACAAAAAACAACATTCAAATATCAGAAATGATTAGCATTACTATTTTCTTTTGGTTAATTTCAGCCTTAAGATATCTTATCTTATACAGGGAATGGTACTGTATGTCAAATATAGAAAAAGCCACAAGCATTTTTTGTACTCATATTTTAGCAGTCTTCACACACAGATTTATTTATTAATGTTACACAGCACCTAGCTAGCTCATTTATTATTAGGGTTGGGTATTGTTTGGGTTATTTACAATACCAGTGCCAAACTGATACTTTTAAAACAGTACCGGTTCCTAAACGGTACCTGAACTGATACTTCTACAAAAAATTGTGAATAACATTAAAGAACAGCTTTTATGGAAGAGCAAATTTATAATAAACATTATATTTAAATTATACATAAATATAAGTAGCCACAACCCAAGTAAAAAAAAAGTATGCTAAGTATATTAAATCCTAGCATGCCAAAGCATACTTAAGTCTCCTTGCTCCAGACTAATGACTAGTATACTTGAAGTTAGTTATTTTGAAACAAATAATTTAGTACTAAGTGTATTTAAGTTGTAATAAAATTATACAAAATCACCATTTTAAGTGTATTAAGTTTACTTTTGTTTGCTAAAGTGAAACAACTTTAAGTACACTTAGTACACTTAAAGTATATGGCTGTGTGTGTACTAACGTACATACGTGACAGTAATTAACTGTCCATTTTGACAATTGACAAACTGACCATTTTGATTCATACACATTCACTCTTCATACAAACTTAAATAATTCTTTTGATTGTGTAAAGCTGCTTTGCGGCAATGACAATTGCTAAAAGCGCTATACAAATAAAATTGAATTGAATTGAATTAATTAATGAAATGTAAGTATATATTTAATGTATTATAAGTACATTACAGCTATTGTTTACTGTGTTACAAATACATGATTAATATACTATGAGTATATTCCTATTGCAGCAGTAGCATGCTGTTATACTTCTGGACAATTACAAATACTAAAAAGTACACTTTGTGGTTAATACAATTATACTTTTTTATATAATATAGTACACACAGCCTTATACAGTATAATACTTTATTGCAAATGTGTTACCAGTACACTAAAGGTGTTTAGGATCATTTACAAATAGTGAATGCATTTTCTACATATAACATGTTTTTGAAACACATTATATCACATTACATTACTGAGGCAGATTTTATTCATGAGTTCAACAGATTTAATTTGCACAAGGTTACAAACTAAAACTGAGGTTAAACTGTTGTCTGAACACATACAGACATTAGTATTAGACTATACAGGTACAGTATTAGTTTAAACCTGGTGTGTTGATTCTAGCTGTTACACAGAGACTGAAAACAGGCCGAGAACTACGGAGCCATTATACCACAAGCAAAGTACATAAGATTTAGCAACAACACATTAAACAATACATACTATGGCTTAAACTATCTACTTAATTTTAAACTACTTTAAAAAAAAACCATGAAATTTACCTTATGCCAATGAAAATAAAATAATAACGATACGAACTAACGCAGGCAAAAAGATGCAGCTTCCAGGCATGAATTCAAACTAGAATTTGGGGAGCCAATCAGAAAACCGACAGTCCAAATATGCCGCCTCCAGTTTTTGATTGGCTGGTGTTGCGCCGATTCTAGTCTCTGGTTAGCCTGAATTGTTGCAGAGTTCTAACGCTGCTGCAGTTTGTGCAGGTGTAGCTTTATGATAGTGAGCGCACAGGAGAAAGTGCAAACATAAATGATCTTGAACGGGCAAAAGTGATTTTCAGCGCACAAAAACGAGATTGAGCACGAGAGAGTAGTGCACTAAATATAAGCATAAATAAGTACATATGAATAAGTACATTTAAATATACTGAGACTACCGTATATTAAAATTTGTATTCTAATGTATACTTTCTGTACATTTGTACAATGATTATTTCGAGGATATTTTTAAAAAATATACCAAAAATACATTGTAAAAGGAAGTTTAAATAAGGGTGCATTGGAAATTAGACCAACCTTGCACTTAAAGTATATTTTCTAATAATATATTTTTGAAAATTTTAATTCCAAAATTTGGTAAAAGCATGATGTTAGTATACTTTTTATACTGTATATTAACTGACGGTACAATTTTTTGTTAATATATTTGCAATGTACTATCGAGGATTTCAATATATTTGTAATACACTAAAATGTATTTTTTTTCAACGGGGAAAACACAACTACTTTATATACTACCTAAACCAATTATAATAATTAGCACCAATAACAGCAGCATTGTATTCTTGGTATGCTACAAACCAGATTAAAATTTCACAAGCTGTAGAACACGATGGCTCCCTCTGCTTTTAACTTCATCCCGTGTGTCCTCTAATGTTTCATTAGGTGTAACGTGTTTCCCCCCCTTTACACGCAATTGTGGAAAGAAATTTGTTGCTGTCACTGTGTTGAAATCCTTTATTGTGAAATACAGCCATACTTTTTATTCTTTTGCGACAATGTCAATTGATAAAAACACTATACAAATAAAATTTAATTGAATTTAATTAAAACGTTTAGCTTATTTTAATTTAGCTTATTTTAATTTAAGCATATTTAACAATGCTAAGTCTCATTTCCCGAGTTGTGCTTTTAAGTTGCAATGTGAAAACAACATGGACATTCGCATTACTACAAAGATTGGTTGTATTTGTATTTGTATTTGTATCGTTGGATTAGAGTTTTCCGACTTGCGTTCACATGCATTTTTCTTAGTGAGGAAATCATTTTTTATGTGGGGTAGCACCAATGTGAGGTCCAGTAATCTGCGTTCTGATTCAGTTCTAGTACATACCAGTTATATAGGTACAGGTGCCATATTGGCACCATGTTTTGGTACCCAATCCTACTTATTATAAAACATTATTTCTAGTTTGTTTTCATAGTTAATTTTGTGTTTTCAGTTTTAAAATTGTGATAAGACATTCATCTTGTGTATAAAATATGGTAGAAAGCAGTTTCCTGCAAGCAATAACTACTATTAAATACCATATCCAAGACTTGCACTTTATTGTCAATACAGAAAAAAGAAAAAATCACAAAGTTGCTATACACACTATAAAATTGAGCTGTAGGAAAGTGTATCCGTAAAGTTTTAGGGAGGTTTGGGGAGAAGATATAGTAAAAGAGATTATAGCAATCTGTGAGGAATTATTAAATGCACAGCATCTCAAAACAGTACAGGTCTGCTCAGATGCTGCTCAAATCAAATGCGACAGCTTGGTGATATTGTGCCTCTTCAGTGTTTTTTTATTTTGTTTTTAATGTTCCCTCTGAGAAACATCAGTCCCTCTCTGGGTTAGTTTTCTAATTCCTGAATTATACAGGAATTAGTATACAGACATTTTTTTAACAGTGCAGTCTTTACACTACAGTGGAAGAAAATAAAAGTTTTGGAACATCTGACGAGTAGTGATGTACTGTAGTGATGAATGCACAATTCCTTAGAAACACATAGCAGAAGTTTATTAAAAACAAATAAAATAAAAACCTTGGGCTGCACCATTTGTTAAATTGGAGGCTGATACCAATATTTTAAATAATAATTTGGCTTATAGCTATTACGCTTCTTTGTTCTTAGTCCTTCATCACACTATCTTTAAATGACCACAAATTCCATTCAAATTAATGAAAAAACCTTTAACATAACCTTCTTATAACAAGAAATGTATTTTATGAAAAACCTTTTTACCGCTACCTACACAATAGGAAGAATTGTTCAGTTCTTACATAGCCCCCAAAAAAATTTTTTGTGAAACTTAAATGCAATTTAATTAAATGTAAAAAGCTATTAAAAACTGAATATGAAATCCATATCGCTGATATTAGTCCAGTGAAATACTTAAGATAGTGAAATTAAATTATCACCCATTGAATTTTACCTGAAACTGCATCAGGGATACCTACTGTTGTCTGAGGCAGACTACAATTGACCAACACCACTGGCATTGGTAAATATCATCTTTTTTGCCAAAAGGCCGATGCCAGGAAACAAGGCAAATATCAGCCGATACCGATGTACGGCTCATAAATTGGTGCATCACCAAATTACGGGATCAGCGCTATTCTTCCAGGTTTTTATCCTGCATGACAGTTACAGTATTAACCCAATTTTAGTAATTTGAGCAATCTGCTTTGTTGTTTCCTTGCTTAAAGCATGCCATTAATTTGGCCAGGCAGTAAAATAATAATGATAATAATAATAATAATAAGAAGAAGAAAGTTCATTTGAATTTACAGCAGAATTACATGTAATGTGGTTTTTCAGTTTTCAAACAATATTTGTTGAGCCAAAAAGAAAAAAAAAATGTATCAGTCCAAACCGGTACTTGAGAAGTTTTGCAGTGCCTTAACCACTCTATCAGTAACTTACACCTATAAGTTCTGGAACTTGCAGTAGTGTTAAACGTCTTGCCCTGTTCTCTTTATGCAGGGAGGGCACATTAAAGGCAGGCGATCGGCTCCTCAGTGTGGACAGTGTGCCGTTACACAGTACCAGCCATAGTGAAGCCCTTATAATGTTTGCACAGTGTAGCCAAGAAGCCATCTTTCAAATCGAATATGATGTGACAATTATGGGTGAGTGGAGACATTGCACTTAGCCTTTTTCTAACCTTGCCAAAACTTCTGGCCACTTTTTATATACTATAATAAACATATGTAACAACATCATGTGTGTAATTCTATACTATAACTACAATAATTACTTGCAATTATTATATAAATTGCTTGCAGACATATGTTATAATAATGATTTTTATTCTGTTATCTAATACATTCTCCTACTGTAACATGTTTTACTCCTATTGTAAGTAATTTTGTGTTTGTAATGCTTATTGTTTTAAGATTCAGTAACAAATGCCTCTGGCCCTTTGCTGGTGGAAATAGCCAAGTCTCCTGGAGCGGGTCTGGGCATTACATTAACGTCTGCGACATACAGAAACAAACAGGTTATCATCATTGACAAGATCAAAGCTGCCAGTGTGGTTGACAGGTGATGATTTTTCTGTAGCTACTGCTTTCTCAGTTAAAATCCTTCCTATGTTCCTGTGTAATGTGTGGAAGTGAGAGGGCAGGAGCATTATATTTACTGTATATACTAAGGACAATAAGTGTGGTCCAGTACGAGGAAACATTAGAACCACTGGCATGTAGAACAACTAACAACTGTCATACTGTTATGTCTGCTATACACACTAAATCTGTCCACTTTTACAGATCAGGAGCTTTACATGTTGGCGATCATATCCTCACCATAGATGGCACAAGTACAGAGCACTGCACTGTTCTAGAGGCCACTCAGCTCTTAGCCAGCACCTCAGACCAGGCCAAGCTGGAAATCCTTCCTGCTCATCAAATGAGATTGACCAGCAAAGCTCAGGATACTGGTGAGCATTGTCTATAATATTCAGTTTTGAAAAAGGTACCTTGTGCCTCCTCTGGTCCAGATCATATGCTTTTTTCAAAGACATTAATGATAATGCTTCTAATTGACTCTGACTCACACACACATTTTCTGCACCATGTTCCACAATACCCCCCCACCTCCACCACTCTATCTACATCTCTCTCTCCACCCACCTGACACCTCTGACTGAAACACTCGCTCAAGCACACAGATCTTGGGGACGTGCTGGATTTAAACCAGCAGCCTTTTACACTACAGAGTCACCATATTATGAATATTATTTATTTCAAATTTTAATCTCACTGGAGTACACGGATAGGAGATAAATGAGGACACTGGGAGAAGGAACACACATATGCACACTGCTATCTCACTCTGTCATCTCAACTGCTGTCATCTCTTTTAATTAGCCTCTCTTTCTGCTTAATGCTGCCTCTGGAGCTTTGGTGCAGAGGCTAGATTTAATTATGGAGACTCACTCACATCCAGACTCTTAAAGAAGGCGACTGAACTGAAAAATCAGACTTGTGGGGTTTCAGTGCCCCAATTCCGTGTGGCTGCATTTGATGAACAGATGTTAAATACCACATGTCAGAGTGCTTTAACAGCCTCAATTGATTTGCCATAGTTTTTTTTGCTGCTGTTGTTATTCATATATTTTGTTGCATTTTTAAGTGTTTTGTATTTATTTCTTAACATATAATGAAAAATGACTGAAATAGCTGTGCTAATGTGCAAAATGAGGGCAGCACCATGGTGTAGATGGTAGTATCTTCGTCACTGCTCCAGGGTCTCTGGTTTGATGTTAAGCTTGGGTTACTATCTGTGTCCAATTTTAAAAGTACTCCACAAATATCTCATGGTCCTTGTGGTTTTCTTTTTGACGCTTTCTGGTTTCCCCTAATACATATTTACAGTCTTCTTTGCCCTCTTTTCCATGAAACATTTTTTGCATTGCCCATGATTTGTTTCATGATATTGAATTAAGTTACAGTAGTAACCTAATTTAAGCCTTATCACATATCATTACTGCCTGGGGAAATCTTTATTTGCATAGCCAAGCTTATAGGCTGGGGTCAGAGAGTACGGTCAGCCACAATATAGCAAGGCTCTTCTTCAAGGGCCCAACAGTGGCAGCTTGGTAGAGCTTGGGCTTGATCGCTCACCATCTGATTAGTAACCTTACTGAGCTACCACTGCCCTTTAAATTCCTTCATTACCTTAACAGTCTCGTATGCATCTTGTTTCCAGCTTTTTTTTTTTAATTATAGCTTGTCACTGTGTGCCATTTGTGGTTGTAGCCGTGAACTATAACCTAACTTTGCAGGTGTGTAAAGGGGTGTGGCCGCTAGATCGGGCACAGCTGGAGATGCATAATTGTTAATGGATCTCGGGCTGGCTCCACTCTATAAGTGGCAGGGTGCTTAGCTCGAGGTCCAGAGTTGGGAGCGAGAAAAATGCGTGGCAGACGTTAAACTTGTGAGTGGTATGCGAGCAGGGCGATGCTACAGTATGTGCCAAGGGACTTCAAAGCACCGCTCAGCTGTTTGATGACGGCCGCTAAAGGACTGCACAAGCTGCCATGGCACTTTCACTTTTGCCGGGATCCAGCCTTTGTGATCCAGCCACCGAATCTATGTTAACACAGTCTGCTGCCACCTTTAAGTAAAAGGAAAAAATGCAAATGTTTTGCAAAAAAAGGCTCATTTCCCCAGCCGCTGCGTTACCTTTAAGACTTCGCCCCCAGTCAAAGATCTTACAAGGTCAGTAAACATCTATCTTTGATGTATTTTGCCCTGAAGCTGTAGTTTGGAAAACCCCTCAGTAGATGGATGTGGTAGCTTCCTCTTGGATGTTAATGTATGTGTATGGTTCTCTACAAAGGACTGGCATCACATCCAGGGTATATACTGATCAGCCATAACGTTAACACTACTTCCAAATGAATTGAATAGCATTGATTTTAAATTATAGTATGTGCCAAAATGTTCAATAACAGGACGAACATTATTACATTGTTGTCATCTGTGAGTTTATATCTCCTGAAAGAAATTTACATACACACTAATGTGTTGATTTACCATGATATGCGAAATGTAAGTGTTCAAAGTGTGTGTGCACCGCCTCCCTGTAGGCAGTGTTCATATCGTTCACGCAGATTCTCGAACATATCTAAACAAACATTGCTGCAGTCTCCTGAAAAAGGAGAGGATTTGATTTCGTAAAGTTGACACAGTACACAACCAGAATGGCGAAATTATGTAACAATAGACAGCACAAGTGTGTTACTTGGTCTCTCTTGGAATTCTGTCATCTTTTTGAAACTTGGTCCCTATTCACGACCACTTCCGTATGAGCGGAAATAATACTCAACTATTAAAACTTTTTTCTCTATCGAGATACCCATTTCCAACAACTGCACAACACTGCTTCTTTTTCATTACTGTGAAGACGTACAGCAGGAGCTATGTCCTATCGACAAATGCAAGTTTTAGGAATGTATATGCTGGCGCAAACCGTATGTGTGACAGGACCATGGGCGTCCAAGGCTACACCCACAGGGACAAAACGTCAGCTGTCTGATTCTATCCCACAAACGATGGGATGCCAATGCAGCACAAAACGCTGAAAAAAAGTAAATGGTGGCCGTGACAGAAAGTAATCAGAACAACCAGTGCATCACAGCCTGATGTGCATGGGGCTTAGCAGGCAAAGAAATTAAGGTTGTTGACCCTGCCTCTAAATTCCCCAATTACCGATCTGATCAAGCACCATTAAGATGCACGGTCTGATCCACTGAGGCCCCATCCTGCATACCAACAACACCCAAAGGATTTGTCACTAATGTCCCAGTGTCAGACACTTGAGACTCCAATTCCCCTCCCAGAGGTCCCATGGAGTCGTGCCCTGACAGGCCAGAGTCGCCAAGGGGAATGGGGTGATTTTAATGTTAATGGTATTAATACAGTGTTCATCCATGTCACACAGTGTTCTTGCAAAAGGCTCCAGATCTGCTGCAACCCTTGGAAAAACTGGCTTCTAAAAAAATTAATAAATAAATAATTTTAAATAACTTTGAAGTGTTACCGGTGTTTGGGTTGGGAATTCATAACCAACCAGAAGGTTCGGGTTCATGAGTAAAAACAGGAAATACCCATGAACCCACACAAGATTAAAAACTTAAATAGTAATTAAAAGTCGTACAAATTTCCATTTTTTTATATAACTCTCAGAATTAAAAAAGTAAACATGCTGCTATTATCAGCTGCTGATTTGGAGTTTCTTGAATAGCTGGACTATGCTGAGTTGTCGGTGAAAGAGCTGGGCTTTCTGACTAGTGTGAGAAAAAAGTGTTGGTTGTATCGCTTTGCCTTTTCTTTATAGTGTTCCTATCTTGGGAGACGTATGTCCATGCTGCACACATTCATCCTACTCAGGTCCAATAAATAACCTGCCTTAGTGAGCCTCCGAGATGCAGCCATGCGTCACGGATTCTTCCTTGTCTTCGATTTGTCTGCGTCAGTAGAAAAAAACCTTGTTGAAAAAGAATTTCTTTTTTTTCCCCCCTTATGTGCTGCGTTCCTTAACAGGAAAAGTTGCTACGATCAGAGAAAATCTGCCCCCAGGTTGGTTATGTAGAAATATAAGCATTCATGCATGCGGATGCTTCTTCCAGGGTATGATTCATGCTGCTGATTCTTCACAGCGACGATATGTGGGTCAGCTCCCAGCGAGCTCGAAAGGCATGCAAAAGTGCAGAAATAGGAAGAGTGTATTAGAAAGTGTGCATCTTGGGCCCCAGTGAGACTTTAATGAAAAACAGAGGTCCAGGAGTGAGGCTTTCTTTGATGTTATCAGCAGGAGAAATAAAAAAATACTGGCCTGATGAGAATTTAATCACATTCTTATTACTAGATCTCAGGATAAAAAAAAAAAAGTGAAAATGTGTCATGACTTGGAATATGGTACTAAGTTTGAGTTGCTTTAAAAGTGGCATGTACAGTATTTTCCAGAAAAGGTTCTGATTTGAGGGTTAGCGTGAAATCTGTGACATAGTCACATGCCTTTTTGAAGGCAATATGCTAATCTCCTTACTAAATTTAAGCTCCAAAGAGTCACGCAGGCATGTCTGCTCTCACATCAAAACCAAGTTTTTCAGGCAGACAAGCTTAGCATAAGCTGTGTGAGGCTTGGACTTTATGACCGGTGATTGAAAATTATTAGGCTTCCCAGTTTCTATATAGTTTTTGAGTGACAGGAAGTACTACCTGCTTCCTGATGTCTGTCCTTTACTTAAAGATTTGGCAGGAATATGTGCAGATTAGTCACACTTCAATTTCATACCATGTTGAAAGACTCCAGATGTCAGTAAAAGACTTAATATGCACACCCACACCCACACTCACACACAAAAACACACACAAGACTTAGGATGTTTTAAAGCTCCTTATATTTCTCTCCCTACTGAGAGAGAGGCTAAAAGTGACACCAAATGCCTGTCATACTGTTTAGCATGCATTATATGCAAAGTTAATCTCTCTTCGATCAGTAGATTTCCTGTCAGAGTTAAGATGTTTATACCAGAGTGCCCTTGAATTCTTGAATCTTATTGCTAGGAAAGTTTTGTATGGTAGTATAATAGTGCCAAAATTCCTCAACGCAAAATAGCAGGTTGAATCACATGAACTGAAAAAAAGGTGTTGCAATAAATATGTTTGAATTTTTCTGCATTGCAA
>JAOVVA010000001.1:18984834-19000932 GCA_028565275.1 Leiocassis micropogon
TGCTGCAGAGATGGTTGTCCTTCTGGAAGGTTCTCCTCTCTCCACAGAGGACCTCTGGAGCTCTGAAAGAGTGACCACTTTCCGGTAAATATTTTCCGGATACACTGTATGATAGAAAGGCGTCAGAACACAAAGTGCAGCACAATTTGGAGCACTGGGAAAAGGTGGCCTGCTTTAATGAATGAATGTGTTTCCCTTTATCTGATGCGTGTGCATTGCACATCCTTCTGTTAGCATTTGTGATCAAATTGGTGATCTTCCCTTCATGGTGTGAAATGTGGCATTCTCATGAATTTACACCTACTGGTAAAATTTCCAAAGGTAGAATTTTACGGTCATATTTTGGCTGCAATATGTCAATGATACAGTATGATGATTCATTTAATGGAGTCTTTGATGGAAAATAATATTTTTGGGAATAAAACATGAGTCACGCTTGAAAACGGAGCATGAGAGATACCTGCAGTACTTGTTGATATCTGTAGAAAGAATCACCTATGTATTACTTGTGAACAATCCCAATCATTAATTTCTCTTACAGTTAAATGGCAGATATTTTCTCATTTAAATTTACATTTGATTAGTGCATCTCAGTATTATTCTCTAAAAGAGCTCTTCTGACACATTTTTACCACCTCGCATCAATCAAGTCCTCGAGCAGCACTTACTTTCTTTCCTGCAAATTATTTCATTATATGATTTATCTCTTGCTCGGGAGATGATCTTCCTGTCTGGTTTTTTTTTTTTTTTTTTTTTTGCAAACTGCTTCAAGTCTACCTGGAATCTTCATCAGTTTTACAGTAGATAGGCTTTTGGTTACTTTAAATATAATTGCAATTGTTATAATGATGTCGGTCTGATTGACAGGTGTGGGCTGCTCCAAGTTGGTGACCGGCTCTTGTCAATAAATGGCATTCCCACAGAGGATGGCACGATGGAGGAGGCCAATCAGCTGCTCCGAGATGCTGCTCTGACTAATAGGGTCACGCTGGAGATTGAGTTTGATGTAGCAGGTTTGTATTTTCAAGCTGATATCAGAATTCTGCAAAATGCCATGAGTAACAAAATGTTTTTATAATATTTTAAACTTACTTTAAACAAATATTATATTTCCTAAAAATGCTTTGTGAACAACCTCTCCTTGGTTTTACCATTAACCTCCACTCTTCTGAAAAAAGCTTTTTTTTAGCTAGATTTTGGAACGTGGCTGTAGGGATTTGTGTTCATTCAGCCACATGAGCATTAGTGAGGTCGGATGCTGTCAGTCGAAAAAGCCTGGGGTGCAGTCTGCGTTTTAGTGGTGTTTCAGTGAGGTTGAGGTCAGAACCCTGTGCAGGCCACATGAGTTCATTCCAACCTTCCAAATCATGCCTGGGTTGTTCAGGCTAGTTTCTGTAATTTCAGTGAAAAGAACATGTATGATAAAATTGTTCTAGGCTAGTATTGGTCTAGAATATGCAAAAGTGTGGGCCACGGGCCCCTGGTAGGCCACGATCAGAGGCTCTCCTTGTCAACAGGAAAGGCAGGCAAGTGCTTGGGCCCCGAGGTCAGTAGGGAGCTGCCGAGGGCTGACAAACATAATTTTTTTTATAAGACGATGGTTATAAATGCTGGTTGAAGAGGTCGCCTGCAAATGTTTGCCTAGTGCCTCAACAGGCTCTAGAATCACCTCAGGCCTTGAAAGTGCTGCAGTTGTGTTGTGAGATATCATTTATAGTAAATAAATAAATAAATAAAAACTTTATGGCAGCACTGTGGTGTAGTGTTTAGCACTGTGGCCTGGCACCTCCAGGGTTAAGGGTTGGATTCCTGCCTCAGGTCTGTGTGGGCAGGGTTTGCATTTCCTCCTATGAATCATAATTCATAATCATAATAATGTCAAATGGAAAGCTGGTAATGAAGAATCATTCTCAACATTTTTTATTGTCCAGTGTCAAATAATCAGAATACAGGATTAACTTTTTTTTTTTGGGCTGGGGGGCTTTTATCCCTGAGGTCACCACATCAGAAGGTCTGCCACAGGTTTCTTATGTCGAATAACCTTCTTGTCGCAACCATTGAAGTTTCTAACTAGACTTGGGACCTGCACTCAGAGGCTGGGTTGTAGGGGCATAGGGTTAAGTGACCAGTTAAATTATCCAAGTATTATTCCCTTGCACTGCATTGCTTTTATATTTTATGAAATAAAATAGATACGTATATAGTTAATACGTACGAGTGTCTTGTGTGTTGATCAGATACAGTATGCAATTAAAGGTTTGGCTGGGCCGCTGGGGATTTTCACATTTTAAAATGGTCTATGGCCTTCTTTGCTTTGGCAAGTCCCACATATGGGTGTAAATCAAGCTTTAAAAAATGTTTGGCTATGTAGTGTACTGTGTATATATGTATTGTTTTATATACTGTATATTTCCTATTTTATATACTTCTTATTTTATACATTCCACTCACACTCCTTTTGCCAATCAATAGAGTCAGTCGTGCCCAGTAGCGGTACCTTTCATGTGAAGCTGCCAAAGAAGAGAGGAGTCGAGCTTGGGATCACAATCAGTGGTAAGAGCCAACTGAATTCATCCATGCCTGATTCATATCAAGTTTGGATTTCTCCCTGGCTTCATTTCTAAGGACGAATTCAGCAGAAGAAATGTTTACACAGTCTTCCCCAAGACAAGATTTAGTATCAGACATCCGTACTGGAGCTACAAGTAGTAGAAATCTTACTTAATGTGTTTTTAATAAATGCACTCCCAAGTATTGAAGAATTACTTGCCTAAAATTGTGTTGAGCAGCAGAATCTCATTTGTGTCATCTCATCAATATAATCATGTACCAACCTCACGTTATTTAAACTTTTAAGTTTTGTATATGAGATGTATTGCAAAACGCAAGGACATGCCAGGATAGATTCCCATTGTTCAAGTAATACAGTATGTCCACATGAAGTTACAGTATTTAGCTACACTGCGAAGTGTTCATGGATGTACTGCCTGACATCACAAAAGATGTAGCTATGGTTGAATCCACAAAATAATAATAATAAAAATAGTTTGATGTCTTAAAAAGCAAACCTGAAATATCAAGCATTGTCTGATCTTTCATGATCGATTCAGTTTAAATGGATTAAAGGTAAACATTCTGTAAATGGTCTTTCAAGGAATCAGTCCTTCAAGACACAAATAAAAACTAATTATGAAGTCAGACTTCTAGTCACTTTGTATTTGGTGAGCCAATCATGCCTACTCATTAGTAAGCAGCGAGGGCAGGGTTTCTTTATAAATATCAGAATTTCTGCATTGTTAGAGACAATCTATTCCTCTTACAACCCAGATCTACAGAATAAGGCTCGAGCTTTTGAGGGCCTCTGCTATAGGTGGTCGAGTGAGGGGCAACTTACAAGATTTAGCTGCTGCCTTTGCAGATAATTTTTCATACACCTTATTCATGCTATGTTCTTAATCGATGAATGAGGTTTGTTGTGTTAAAGCTTTAGGCAGACATTCCCCCATTTGGATTTGCTTTGGAAAATAAAACTGAGCATATTGCAAATGTTATACCTGTTAAAGAGACTTGGTAAGATTCCCAGACAGGCGATAGCATATGTCCACTTGTGCATTTTGCATCATCACAATAGTATTGGTTTATGTGAACGGCCAGTTGAGAGACACCCGAACAGTAAAAATATATGAATTATTGCCTGATTTCGATCTGTGGCTGATTGACCTGAGCACCCTTAGTTACCACCCACTACCGCTTGCCACGATATACTGATTTATAGGTTTGACTAGATGGCCGTTTACATGCACAAAGCATTTAATCTGAATATAACTTTTTTGACATGCGAAAGGAAGGAGAAGTTAGGTTAGGGTAGCCTTCCCATCATTTCTGATGGATCCTGCTTTTTGTGTTATGACTGGTTACAAGAATCCTTCTTAAGGTTTTTACATGATGCATGTTTATTCTGATTGGACTATTATTATGGTTATTATTGGAAGAAGTCCAAGTAAGCACACCTCAGACTAATGTCATAGCATAATGTCAAATGTTCTTACAAATGTTCTTAAAGAATGAATCAACACATCTCCCTCTGCTGCACTGATGTGTTCCAGTAACTTGAGTCTGCCATCGGCTCTATTTGTTTAATCCCCATTTGGCAAGTTGCTTTATGGTTCCTTCCTTCTTAAAACTGCTTCTTTAGGCACTTTTTATACACATCATACCCCAGGCATACTGACATTCCAATTCAGTACCATTCAGTGAGATTTTTAGTTCATTTATATTCTTGTTAGAACTGAAGTATCAATCATAATTTGTCTTACAGCATCAGCAAATCCTGTACAGTACATGTTAAAGCAGTTTTATTTTAAAATCCACAGCTGTCAGCTTAGATCAGTTATCTCTTTTCATTCTTCACGCTCATAAACGTGATCCAGCCTTCAGTTCTGCTCAGTTCCACAGTTCAGCTCACTTTCTTAAGCTGTCTTTCTTACAAGTGAAAATAATATAGTACATCCTATTATAGGAATATACTGAACTAAATTGACAACATGGCTGAAAGGCCATAAGGCCACAAGGTTAGAAGCACGTAATTGTGCAAGATGTCTTTGTAGGCTATAGCAGTACAATCTCCCCTCACTGGAACTAAGAGGCTCAAAACTGCTCCAGCATAACAATGCCTCTGTGCTCAAGGTGAGATTTATGAAGACACGGTTTGCTGAGGTTGAACACTTGAACATTTTGGGGATGAACTGGAAAGCTCATATTTAATCCAATAAAACGTCTTATCAGTTTTAATAAAGCTTTGAAAAAATGTTTAGTGCTAAAAATATTTGCAGTTTTTAATATCATGTACACTGTTCAGCCATAATATTAACACCACATACCATGAATACTGATTATCAATTATGTACCAGTAATCTGGTGACAGGATCATGGGCACCCAAGGCTCATTTATACTTGTGGGAAGCAAAGGCTAACCTGACTGGTCCGATCCCACAAAAAAGCCAATGTAGCACAAATTGCTGAAAAAAGCCAAATGTGGACATGATAAAAGAGTATCAGAACACCCAGTGGATCACAGCTTGCTGCGTATGGGGCTTAGCAAGCAAATAAAATTTCCCAGTTCTCAATCCGATCGAACATCCATGAGATGTGCTGCAAAAACAAGTTTGATCCATGGCGGCCCATCTTGCAATTTACAGGATCTGCTGCTAATGTGCTGGTTCCAGATACCACAGCACAACTTCAGAGGTCTTGTGGAGTCACGCCCCAAGGGGTCAGAGCTGTTTTGGGCACAAGGAGAATCTACACAATATCGGGTTTGATGTTTTAAAGTTTTAATCTTATGGCTGATCAGGGTAAATAAATTTTTTGTGGGATTTTCTCATAGAGCCTTTTATTCCTTTACTTTCCAGTGACAGATCATTTTAAGTCCAAGTTCACATGACTTATTAGCATTTATGAGATATTGCGGTTTGGATTAAACCCATTCACTTCAAGTGATCCGTTAAAATAGATTAGATTAGATTCAATTAGGTTGGGGCAGCACGGTGGCGTAGTGTAGTAGTTAGTACTACACCCCCAGGGTTGAGGGTTCAATTCCCGCCTCAGGTTTGTATATGCAAAGTTTGCATAGATTAAAACATGCAGATTAAGCTACTGTAATTACTGTTTCCAAATTGTTCGTCATGTGTGTATGTGCTGGAGCCCTGCAGTGGACTGGCACTCTGTCCAAAGTGTACCCTGCCTCGTGCCCCGAGTCCCCATGGAAAGGCTCACATGACCCAGTATGGGATAAGCAGTATAGTGTGTAGAATGAGTGAGTAAGATATTAGATTAAATTTTAATAGTCAATCACACAAAGAAAGTAATTTGGCATTTGCTTCACATACAAAATAGAAGGAGAGAAAGAAAAATAATTAATAAACAACAGCAGCAATAATAATAATAATAATAATAATAAGTCAAAGTGCCAAACATCCATTTACTAGACACGATGATTAACAAATGCAATACAATATATGCCTATGGTATTTTTTGCTGTAATTATAAAAAAAAAAAAACATAATTAAATAAAATCTGTTTATGCTTCACTTACTTTAAGGACTGGTGCCTCATGAACATTTATCAGGTTGTGTTCTAAACTTGGTCATTAGGGGGCACTCTTGCTCCTAGTGCTTTGAGTGTTTCACAAAAATCCATCACATACCTAGGCTCATTTTTTGCTGGTTTTAATAAATATGCAGGTTTGATTCAGGCTGGCTGATTTTTAGGAATATGCACACAATTTCCATTTTACTGCTGTATCATACCAGTTTTATCTCAGTTCTATCTTTCGTGTGTTATTCATGCTTGGTGTCTGTGCTATAGTACATATATGTATTAATCTGCATTGTCTTGTCTCCAACAGCCAGTAAAAAGCCGAGCGAACCTCTGATCATATCTGACATAAAGAAAGGAAGCATGGCTCACAGGTACGGCCAGATTTCTAGGTTCTAAAAGGATGCCAGTGAGAATGTGGTTCTAAGCGTAATGGAACAAAATGTTCTCAAAAATTAGAATCAGTTAGAACAGGTGACATTTCTTCTGAAACATTTTTCTAGGACGCTAAAATGGATATCATTGCACACAAGTATTTCGTAGTTGATGGGAGCATAATTTGAATAATATAACTTTCCTTGGTTATTTTGTATTTTTATGTTTTAGTCATCTGCTTCTGATTTATTTTAATGATCAAGTGTGAAAGTACATAATGTGGCATTGTATATTTATTTTTTTTCTATTCCGTGCCAATTAAAATTTTTTAATTAATAATTAGTTAATGTTAATCAAAACAAGACAATATTTTACGATAAATAAATTAGAGCACCAGTGTTCTTAATCAAGGCATCATTCACAAGCTCATTTGCTCTGTTTCTGCTGTAGAACAGGGACTTTGGAGCCTGGAGACAAGCTGCTGGCTATAGATAACATTCGGTTGGAGAACTGCTCAATGGAAGATGCAATGCAGATCCTTCAACAGAGTGAAGACTTGGTCAAGCTCAAGATACGTAAGGATGAAGACAACTCTGGTAAGTAAAGATATTTGTGTGCATCTGACACCTAGGCATCACTATCTGTCGTCTCGTGTCTCGAGGGCAACATCACCGGCGTCCGTTATCATAACACTTAACACTAATTTTGTCCACAGTTTCTCCTAAACCATTAATAGGAATCAGACATTTACAGACCCTTTATTAAGAAGAAAAGGTGTGCACTAGTTTCATTTTCTAATTTTTTTTTTTCTGAAAAAAAATTCTTCTATAAAATGAAAACAGAAGAAAGAGAAAACTGTTCATGGGAATTTGAGCATACTTAAATTGTACGTTTTTCAGAAAGCATAGACGTGCACTAATTATACATCACTAATGCACCCTGGGTTTAGATTTGGAAATTTTTGAACCAGAGAAAATTATAACAAAATAAACATCTTGAAAAGTATGCAGCTTCTCAATACCAGGATCACCATTTCAAATATAACAGAAACATTTACACGGTCATGAAAATAATCAACTCTGTTGAAAATAGAAAGTAACTATTGTGACTCTACCTCCGACTTTTGGTAAGTAATATTTACAAGCTTACATATTCCATTATTGAAAAGGTTTTAGGCTGAGCTACGAGCCACGGATGCACCGATGTCTTCACTTCTTCATCAGAAGTGAATTTAGTCCTCGTAAGGCTGCTTTCAAGATCAGGACTATAGGCAGGATGCTTTAACACCTCAAATCCAAAAAAATGTTTTTGCAGAGTGTCGACAGTGTAAGCAGACGTGTGCAAAGGTGCATTGTCATGCAAGATCACGACGTCCTCTGTGTTTAATCTGAAGTTTAGACTTCAGAGCTTTAATAATCATCTCACTGTAACGATCACTGATGAATGGTAAATCTTTTTCCTGATAATGTTCCAATACTGGCCCTTAAGAATGCCAGAAAACTGTAATCACCCTTTTTCCAGCTAAAGGTTGACTTTTGATCGGCGATTGACAATGTTTCCATTCCATACTCCGCCGTTTAATCTCAGGCTCATAGTACTGAAGCCATGTCTCATCACCAGTAATGATTCTCTTTAAGAAACTTTCACTTTCCTTAGAGTATCGGTCCAAAATATGTTTGCACATATCTAAACACTTCTGTTCTTGCTCTTCCATGAGTTGTTTCAACACCAGATAGACCACAAAAAAAGGATGCATTGCCTGCTGCTCTTCATTCATGCAAATCACAAGTTTGGCAACCATTTTTGTCTCCCGACAGTTACAAATGAACTTATGTAACACATTAACACTTGCACAGCTACTGGGAAGACAGTAGCCTTGAATGGAAAGCGCTGATGATACAGTTTGAATATAACTGGAGTGCGGATCATTTTGTGACTCACCCTCGTAGTTGGCTCTATTTCCCAATGTATAAACAAACTGCCCTTACCATAAACAGGCAGTTAGGAAAGACCACAGAATGTTCATGTAAAGGAATGTGGTTCTAGTCGCAATGGGATCTACACTTGATAAAAGCACCTGAAACAGCAAAAGTATATTGTACCTCCTGTGCATATCTGTATTTGTATTAATTTAGACTGTTATCTGTCCATTCTGATGATTGATTATCCAGCCAAAAATGTTTCCCAGAAACTTCCTAAAATAAAAAAATTTAAAAAAAAGTAAATCCTGTAGAACTTTAGTACTGGAGTTTTGTAGGGGAACAAATCTTTAGAAATAAAATTTTGTAGAAAGGAATCTATAGAAATAATTTAAGTGTTAAACAACACTCTCTCTTTACTGGTTTGGGACTCACACTAAAGCATAATAAAGAGGCTAAGCAGACCCCCAATATGGCGCTTCCACTTGCATTTAGTGATTCACAGAACTCATGAATGCCATTCATTGCCTTTTAAGCAGCACACAATGTTCCGCTGTCACAGGAGGTATGATTTAACACAACCAAGTCAACACCTAGTGTGATGTACTGTAAAACCTATGCACAGTGGTCGAATGGTAAAGAAAATTAAGGTGGATGGTGTGGTCAAGTATTTTATTTTATTTATTTATTTATTTATTTATTTTTGCTAAATCTAACCATACAAAATGATTGCGAAATATGTAAAAAAAAAAAATTAAGAACAGTTTTATTAACAAAATATAAGCTTAATTAAATCAACTTGGAGCCATCAAAACAAAAAAACATGCATTTAAACATGCATGCGTATGTATCATACTTTCAGTTCTCATCTTTTTGAAATATGTCAAAAGCTGTGCTTGAACTGTACTCTTGGGTGTTGCGAAAATGTGAACAGGGCAAAAAATGCCTGCAAAAAAAATGCAAATATAACATAATACACAGTTATTAACGGGGCTGGTAAGGGGGATGGTGGATTTACAGAGGGGATGGTTTTTGTCATTTTTTTCAACAAGGGGGATGCCAAGAACATTTTGAAACATTTTAATATTTTTGATGCATGTTTAAAAATAAATGACTGACCCTGATGATCATGCACAATCTCAGTCTATTCTTTAGTTCATTGTTTTTGATGCACTACAGTTTTAGGCCTGATCAAGTGCAGGGTGCATCTCATCTGCTCTATATAAGATATACAGTATATACTGATAACTGTCAGACTCCTTTCCGTGATGGGTTGTCTCCCTTTCACACAGTTGTCATCTTGCCTTATCACTCCCTCTGCTCCTGTCTTGAAGGTGCGACAGCAATGACCCTTGATTCTGCATCTGTTCCTTTCATACAAAATACGACAGCACAATATTCTGGCCTTGAACAGGCTGTGTAAATGGGTCTTATGAGGGCAATGGCTTGTGCAACCCCCAGGGACCCGAATCCCTCATCTCTCATTTGACGGCTTTAAATAAGAATAGTCTTCTGCAGGTGATGAAGTTTCCACAGTCTCAACCTCATTCATTTTAAAACACTTAAATAGGACGAATTTCTATTGAGCCACTGCCAACAAAAGCAGGTGATAGTAACAAATATAATGTAAACAGCTTGAAATGAATAGAATGAGCGTGTAAAAACTCACACCAGCAAGGAATTGGCTGCAGGCTTCCTCTCAGCACCTGTAAAGATGTGCTGCAGAGTATGGGCTTTAAAGAGAATCTATAATCCACCAAGGATTGAGCAACGACAGGAGGAGCTCTTGGGTAACTTGTGGATTTTTTTTTTATAGCAGTGATGAAAAAAGAGAATTTCAGAGAAGCAACTGATGGGATTTCTTTTAAAAGGAAACATTTTATTAAAAAGTAAAAGCTCAATACAGCATGCATGTCTTCTCAGACATTCCTGAAAACTAAGTCTGTAATTCTGTATAACATCAGTTTCACTGGAGTTCTACAGAGCTCAATAAAAATTCTATCGAACATGCATTTCCAAGCAAAAGTTCTATGGAATTCTATTTATTTTTATAAGAATTTTATATAACTTTTTCTCAGTAAATCTGACTTCGAAAACATCACTTCGCCCACCCGTGCACTTCCATGGGTACCACAATAAGTGTCACCAAACCTTGCGACACCACCACTACTTTCTGCTTTGTTCATTTTTACTGCATGGTATTTTCAAATATAGTTTTTATGTCTGTAGATACACTGTTTATACAGTATAACATCCTAAAATGTTACCCATGTTTAGGTGCATACATGCACATACAGTACACTGCTCAGCCAAAACATTATCACCACCACCATCGATTATCAATTATACCAGCAAACTGGTTTCAGGATCACAGGTGGGTGGAGTAGCCAAAAACTGTACCCAAGTAAGAGTAGCTGTACTTCAAAATATTATTACTTAAGTAGAAGTAAAAAGTAGTCATTCAATATATTACTCAAATAAGAGTAAAAAAGTATTTGGTGCAAAGACTACTCAAGTACTGAGTAACTGTTTCATCATAATGTCCCATTTATTTTTTTAGAAATTATGTAAGCAGCCAGACAAAATGATAAAATGATGTACAATTTCTGACATTTCCAAATAATAAATTAAATTAATAAAATAAAATTAATTAATATAACTAAATATCTTTACAAAAAAGCAAATTAAGAAACAAGAAAAAAAAATCCTAATCTTACTTTTTACACAACATAAAGCTTTTGAAACAATTACCTACTGTAGGTAACATATGTATGTTTGAACAGTGTAAACTATTTCCAGTGTAAGATATACTGTATATTCAGTTGCCCTCCAAATGGCTCAGCAGACTTCTAATGAAAATAACATTACAACATGTGTACCAGAACTCTCACTTTACCATTAACTGTGTCCAGCAGAACATTATATGTTAACATTGCAACATTAAACAAAACCGCTAAACTAACCGCGACATGTTTCCTTTTTTCCCCACTATGCAGCCAGTTTGTGTGTGGTCATGTGACTACATGTGGTTATTGTTGCTACGTCTGATGGTAGATCCACCGGCTGCATTTCTCTGCGTAACTCGTTACTACCCACCTCTAGTCAGGATCATCGGTACCCAAGGCTCAAGTATGCCTTGTGGAATAAAAAAAGCTCATCCGGTCTGGTCCCACTGAAAAGGTAATGTAGCACAAATTGGTGAAGCCAATGTTGGCCATGATAGAAAGCTATAAGAACAGCCAGTGCTTTACCACATCCTGTTGCATATGTACTGTAGCTTATCATGCAAAGAGCTTTAGGTTGATGATCCGGCCTACAAAAAACCCAGATCTCAGTCCGAGTCCCGAGTATCCATAGAATGCTGAACAAACATGTCTGACCCATGGAGGTTCCATTCTACAACCCACAGCACCCAAAAGATTGGCTGTTAATGAGTCATGCCCTGAGGGCCCAGAGCTCCTCCAGTGGCACAAGGGGAACTTACACAATACTGGGCACAATGTTTTGCATAATGTTATGGCAATCAACTGATCGCTGATGTTTTTGCATAAACATAAATACATCAATTCTGTCAATTCATACACTCACATAACTTAGTGACATTTGACCTAATTGTCACATCTCTCCCGTTCTCTGCAGATGAGCAGGAGACTTCAGGCTCCATTATCTACACGGTGGAGCTAAAGCGCTACGGCGGCCCCTTGGGCATCACCATCTCAGGCACCGAGGAGCCCTTTGACCCCATTGTCATCTCAGGCCTCACCAAGAGAGGTCTAGCTGAAAGGTGAGGCAAGGGACAAAAGGAAAAGACTGGAAAGACCCATGAGTTCATTTTCCTTATTTTACCTTGCTGTCATGCAATTGCATGACCAAAAAAAGATAGCGAGATGAATGAATTGCCAAGCTGAGCTTTATAGATGTTGTAATAGTGTCTGTAAAGTAATCACACACAGGGTTACTGAACTTCATAAGTCACACAATTAGAGTATGAAGACAATAGGGGGAAAATAAACTAGAAGTTAATTGATTTTATGTGATTACCCATAATACCCCTTGATGCTTTAACTTTATTGAGCTATTTTGGAGCCAATGGTGTGTTTTCACTCCTGCTCACATTACTGCTGTGTTTCACTGCAGTCAAAAAGGGAAAAAAAGGGTATTGTTTTACCACATTCAGTCTTTTTTTTTTCTCTTGATCACATCCTACTATAAATATTAAAGTATAAAGTCTACACAGTATGCACTTTGTGGCCATAGCTACTTAGTAAATTAGTGTTGCGGAAATGATCATTGTAGGTCACACTCATTTGGTTTTAATCTGTTTGACTATTTTAATAGAACGGGGGCTATTCATGTTGGAGATCGAATTCTTGCCATTAACAGTGTGAGTCTCAAAGGCAAGCCTCTGAGTGAAGCCATCCACTTACTTCAAATGGCTGGTGAGAGTGTGACGCTGAAAATCAAAAAGCAGGTGGATGGTAAGTTCTAATAGCGATTTCCGCTATGTTTATTTAGAGTCATCAAATGTTGTTGTTTTTTTTTTGTTTTGTTTTTTATGAACTGTTCCCACTAGTAAGGTCCCAGGTTCAAGTCCCATGACTGCCAAGTTGGGCCCTTGAGCAAGGCCCTCACCTGTTAGATGTAAAATGAAATACAAAATGTAAGTCACTCTGGAAAAGGGCATCTGCTAAATGCCTAAATCTAAATGTATAGGCACGAATCTAAGTTATTAGCTCTTTTTAGACTTAGCATTTTCTTACCTAACAGAAGATTTATAAGAAGTAATAAATCTTTTTCTTTTATATGACTGGTACATACTATGTGACTGTAGTTATGAACTTGGATTATAGCTGGAAATGAAATGAAACTTTATCTATAAAGAAAAAGATTGTAGGTATAAGAGCATAAAGGTTGGCCTTCATCTATAACAGCTCTTGTCTTTCTTTTACACTCTTATTTTCATAAATCATTTTCAAAGAAGAAGCTGCAGTGCACATATAAACTTGAATTATAATAAACTGAAGTGATTTATTACATGTTTTTCCTGTTACTACAGTGATACATACAAATGTAATGAAAAAAAAAAAACAACACAAAAAAAACAAATACAGTCATGGCCATAAATTTTGAAACAAGGATAAGTTTTTTGGCTTTTGACCTCTGTACACCACAATAAATTTTCAGTGAAACACTCGAGATGTGGGACCAACTTTCAACTTTAATTCTAGGCTTTGACAAAAGGGTGTATTAACCATTCAGCAAAGACAGCCATTTTACACACACACACACACACACACACACACACACACACGCAGACAATCAAGTTTTATATTAACATTTTAAGTATTCCTAACACTGTTTACAAAATAGCATCACCTATTTCATTCATCCTAGTGCCAGATGAGAAGAAGAAGAGCACTATAGATATTGATACTGAGCTCAGTGATAATGACGACTCGGAAATGACGGACTCTCAGAAGACCAGTAAGCTGTCAGAGATCTGTTCCACCACCATCCCCAGCGTAGACTCGGCCATGGAATCATGGGACGGATCTACTATAGATGCTAGTTATGGGAGCCAAAGTAAGATCACTTGCTCATAAGCCTTACCCCCAAGGATTTGCCTGCATATTTCTTTTGCATATGCAGTAATGATCTATTTTCCTTATACTGTAGGTGGATACGTCCAACAGGTAGCAGGTATCGCCCTACATCCACATGAGTGGCGCAGTGCCAAGAACAGGAACAGCACCCCTCCTCCGGGCCATCGGAAGAACTACCTGCTGAGTGATGGAGGATTCAGTGAGGATGACTGGGACAAGAATGCTGGGTAAGTCTTATCTCAGTCTACACACATGGAGCTAACTTGATTCAAGGATGGGTCACAAGAAGTAGTCACAAGACCTGGCTGCAAATCTTTAGTGACAGTGCATGCTGTAAATGTGCCAATGTTACTGTAAACACTAGTGAAGTGCATTAAGGAAAGCAATGAATATATTTTAGGTCAGTTCAGTTGTATCTGGAGACAGAAGAACAGAAACAGGAATCATAAAGATCTGTCTTAAACAGTCTTAAAGATTACAACGATCTACAGTATCTAGGTGACATTATCCACTGAAGAAAGGTTGAAACTTGACATGAACTGTCTCAACAAGGAAAGAGAAAAAAATCATTATTAGGTACAGTATGCTCTAATGAAGCAATGACTCTGGCAGCTCTTTCAGCTATCACAGTGGAACTAAAATAAATAGGAAAGCTAGAGGACAGCAGAGTCATGGGGGCACCCTAGGACAAAAAGCTAGTCCATGGTCAACAAACCATTACAGATAAAATAGTTTGCACTGATTTGAAATGCATTATAAAACAGCAAAACAGATTAAAAATTCTTGAAAATGTTTAAGCAGCATGCTAGAATGTAGATGCTACTGTACAGAGCTACTAATATGGAGGTCTTAAAGTATGATATACTGTAGTATGTATTCAAATGTGCTTAGTAAAAATGATCTGACAGTGTAAATGCAATCCAGGCAATTATCCTATGTGTTTAAGACTAGTAGTATGCAAATATGATAGTATACTAGTATGTTATTTACCATCCCTTACATGCAAGAATGCAAATGTATCAGTTCCAAGGTATTCATCTGTGGGAGTATCCAAGAATGTGTATGTGTCAGTGTTCACATAGTTAAGTGTGGGTGTATGCTGGTATGCAATTGTGCTAGAATGCCGTCATGCTTTTATGTCCTTGTGGAAGCGTGCAAATTATTTACAAGGAGTGATCAAGTCAAACCGGGACTTGTGGTGAAATTTCACATGAATGAAAGTATGAAACCAATTGGCATTTACAGACGACTTAAAGCACGGTACTCTTATGAGACTCTGCAACAGTAAAACATTTGGATGGGTACAAATGCATAATGAAGTCGTTCGCCGAAAACATTAAATGAATGGAATGTCTGATCCTTGAAAATCAACAGGTAACTTGTCGCCAACTTGCAGAAGAGATGCATCTGTCTGTGGGAACTGTACACACAATCCTTCACGAACACCACTTACCCATTTCAGGAACTTATCTGGACGTTATTGCCACATCGCCCATACAGTCCTGACCTCGCTCCAAAGGTTAGGAAGTCCAGGCGTGAAGCAGGCAGTCTGATCATGGCACCGGCATACTGAGAAAACTTTATCCAAGCATTAGTGTAACGCTGGGATAAGTGCATTAGTCTAACAGGGGAATATATAGCGAAATAAAGCAATCAAAAGTCCTGGTTTGACTTTAACGCACCTTGTAGTATGAAAGTATCCTAATGGTTCTTGATGCAAGGATATGATTAATCTAGTCAAAACAAATCCCCTAAATTTTGTTACCTGTAATAATCTGCAGTGGAAGTTTATGAATTTTAAATCATTTTTAATTAGACTTTCTCTTGTTATGCTTGACAGAAAAAGCATGTAGTAAATTCAGGAACAGTCGGCTCATCTATGGGATGGAACTACTGAATTAAGCGGTTGTTAATCATGTAATAATTTGCTACCATTTGTTTTGTTTTGTTTTCTTTTCTTTTTTTGCTTTCTTTTTTTATTAAAAAATTATTATTAGATTTTTTTTTATTAGATCTATTTAGCATCTTGCTGAAGACCGACATTCTTGGAGATATTGTTGTTCCTCAAATCCCCATTGCCGCAAGACCCGTCCCCCCCCCCCCCC
>JAOVVA010000001.1:19009951-19021122 GCA_028565275.1 Leiocassis micropogon
ACGCAATTATTATTTATGATTACTTTTTCTGGGGAAGAATGATTGTTCTCCTTACATCTTTAACATTTAGTTTAAATTCAATTCCTTTATTCAGTTTCATTTATATAGCACTTTTAACAGTGGCCATTGTCATAAAAAATTATGGAAATGGGTTTGAAAATGTAAGAAAATATTTATAAATCATAATTGTTAGATTGTATTCAATGAGCAAGGAAAAACTCCTTGATATGGCAATAGGAAAAAACCTTGAGAGGAACCAGACTCAAGAGAATAATACTTATAATAGTAAGTATAAATAAATATGGTGCATGAATTTATTTATTACATTTTTTTGTGTGTGTATTCTGAAATCAACACAGGGACAAAATTATACATACAGGGTCCATAATCGACTTACAGTATACATTACTAATATTTGGTTTAATGTCCCTTTGCAAGTTTTACCTAAACAGATGCTTTCGGAACTGTATCTGCCATCAAGCTTCTAGCAGAAATCTGGTTCCGTTATTTGACTGATCATTTTGACAGAATTGGTAGTTTTTAATTCAATTTGTCGGCACCTGGCATCGACCTAACTTTTCTTATTAATTTTCTAGATGTGGTCAGTTGCAAATTCTAGAATTCTACACATCATGCTGGAATTGCTGGTATTTTTAACTTGAGGGTTGGGGGGACAAATGAATGAACCAACAACATGATGTACAAACACACGGAGTATAAATCCGAATGTGAATTGCGAATATGTACGAAAGCAGAATTTTTGTGATTCTGTTCTGAAAGCAGAACCGCAAATCTTATGTATGTTTTGTAGTTTTACAATGTGGATCTAAAATTCGTTGAATTGACCTTTCTCAGGTGACAGTGATTAAAGATCCAGAAAGAGATGATTTTGGCTTTAGTGTATCAGATGGTTTCTTGGAGAAAGGAGTCTACGTGAACATGATCCGGCCCGAGGGTCCAGCAGACCGTGCAGGACTCAGGCCGTATGACAGGATCCTCCAGGTGCTCACACCACCATGATAGCTCTACTTGCCTTAGCTGCATGTCTATTCTTTGTTTTCAACTCTCATAGGTTTTTTAATGTAAGCACTTGGATACATAGTGATGTGCAGAAAGTATTTGAACATGTCTTGAGAGGCTGAGGTAGTACTGGCTCCCACGTTAAAAATGTATTGTCTCCATGGGTGCTTCCTTCTGAAACAGACAGCCGATAGGTTGCCTGACTGTCCCTTTTTCAGTACATTTTTCAGTGCATTGATGATTGGTGCTTGTATGACATTTACATTTATGTTATATTTATTCGTTGTGGCTATAATGTTCAGTTAATATAAAAATTCTACACACCTCTGTTATTATTGAGGAATTGGGTAAAAAAATTCTTCAGGTTTTAATGATCTCCCATATCTTGAGTAGAGCCCTGGTCCCAGCTGAAAAGAAGGAGACCAATAACATAATGTTGCCACCACCATGTTTCACCATGGGTGTGGGGTTCTTTGGTTTACAAACTCTCTTGTTTTTTAAATAAACATGTCTTATAGAATTATATCTTACTTATTTTAAAGATTTAACATTTTTCCATTTGATTTGGCAATATTTAGTTGGAAGTGATTATTATTATTATTATTATTATTATATAAGAAAGGGCTTCCATTTGTGCCTTGTTATTATTAAAACATTTTGTTAAAAAAAACATAAATTAAAATTTTTGTTGTCACTATCACATTAAAGTTGAGAAAGAATTTAATTTAATTTATCTAGTTTAATTTTTTATTTAAAACAAAAACTTGCAATTTTAATTGGTGTGTGTAGACTTGTATCCATCATATGTGAACATATAACATATGTGAATGAATATATGAACAATTATAACTAATTTATATATTATATATATATATAAAAAAAAATTTTATAGTATATTTTAATATCCTTTCTCTTCTGGTTTCCCACACATACACCCTTGCATCCTTGGTTGTCAAAGAAAAGCAGGCCATATTTGATGGCTGCATTTGAAGGAGGCTTAGAAATGGGACAGGCTTTGTCATACGCTATGACGGAGGAAATTTCAGTTTTCAAATGCGTCCTTCAAAGGATGCAGCCCCGGAATTGAGACACACATACAGTAACACATCACAGCATATAAAGCATTCATAAAACCTGCCAGAATGTAAATAAATTATACATTCTGTTCTAAAGCAATTAAGTAAAATGCCTGTTTATTACTTCTGACTGCCATTTCTGTCTTTGACCATGTGTGCCTCCTGATTTTCCATCTTTGTCCTGTCCAGCTTATGTCTTTTTGCCAAATGCCTCTAGTCTGTTTTTCTACCTGACCTTGTAAACCTGTTTTTTAAATTATTATTATTATTATTATTATTATTTCTCTGCCTCTATTAAATTCCTGTTTACTGCAACTGTGTTCACCTTCCGTGTTCCTGACAGTATACTTCACTGATCATGGACACAGTAAGAGAGATTCATGTCTCAGAAGCACCTATCAGGCATGTCCTCAGTGAACTATGCCAGGACCTCTATGAGGTTCACCTAGAACGGACCCATGTTTGCCTAGGGCAATAACAATGTATTCAGGGTAGTAAACTGCACAATGTCCACCATGCAGTTGTCCCAGCTCAAAGACTCTCCATCCTTCTTGCCACTGATGGCACCCAAGCAGTCCACCAGCTGAGTGGCGTCAGTGGTGGAGGCACCACTGATGGAGCGGTTTGAGGTCGGCCAGCTGTGCAGTGACCTTCTTGAGCATGAATCTCTTCTACTGCATCCATGGTTGACAAAGTATTTTGCCTGGAACCAGAACTGCAATTCAGTCAGTGTTCAGGTATGTACTTCGTGGCCATGTTCATGGTGCGTACTTGAAGTATAAAGGTGCAAGTCTAAAGAAAACCAGGAGTGTCATGCTTTAATTAATAAACAGTTTTAGCATTCACAAAAATACTGGAACCGTACTGGAAAGTACTGGAAAAGTACTGTGACACAGTATATATAATTATTGTTACGTTCCCAGGTCAATCATGTGCGGACACGGGATTTCGATTGCTGCTTGGCCGTGCCTCTTATCACAGAAGCTGGAGATAAACTGGAGCTGGTTATTAGCAGAAACCCATTAGCTCAGCCTGGTGTCGGTCAGCCCCTCGACTGTCATTCACTCCCAGCTCCTTTGACTCACAACCGAGAGCACAGCCACAACACCATGGACCTGTGACAGCACCCTAGCCCTGAAAGGACACACACAAAACTCACTAGGACTTTTTGTACATGTCTTTCAACACAATCTGAAACTTGGACCATATGTTTAACAAATGTGACAGTTTTGGATTCCTGTTTTCAGTAAAAACATAAGCAATGATCTGTGTTTAATTTTTTTTTAAGAGAACTGTGATTATAGTAAAACAGGAAGTGTGAATGAGCTGTTAGACTTTTCTGTTTTTACCATAAACAAAGAGCTGCTTCTTGTCCAGCAGCATAAAAAACAAAAATGCTTCTTGAAAATTTTATGCCATTATGTGTAGTATTAACAGGCCATTCAAACATTGTATTTTTCCACTATCAAGCCAAAGGCGGAGTTAACATGAGCTCTTTGGTTAAACAAGATTCAAAATTTATTTAGATAAATTCTTTCTCTCTCTCTCTCTTTTTTTTTCTCTTTAGCTGCACTGATCAATCTAGGCTAAAACAAAACCTACTGTAAGAAATGTGCTGTTTGATTTCTGAACAAAGATATGCCACAACACACTGTTCCTTTATTTGGAAGAGGCGGTACAACCGCTTGGTTTTGTTTGTACATGAAGACAAATTCATTTCTCACATTGCCACCCTCCCACACGTCCTATAGCAGTGATGTGAAGAAATAAAAAACAAACACAACCCTCTTCTACCATTCATAAAATTATATAATCAGGAAAAAGAAAAATGGACTTTGCCCGTGTGCACACACCCACACACAGAGCGTTTGATTAGGTTTGATACTCGGATTGGCTTTTATGATTTTGGGTTTCTTCTCCTACATGAACTTTTCCATGTTTTGTAGTGTTACAACTAGGATTTAACATTTATTTCATTGGAACTTTTTGCTATTTAATTTAAACAATATATTTATTCAGTAAGGGGTAGATTTTTTTGCCTGTGTTTGCCTATGTACTCATTATTTCTAATTCTTATGCAAATCTTCAGGAATATGACTTGGTTCTGATATAATTTAATTGTTTCGTTAAATACATTAAAAAAAATTCTTTCTATCAAATTTGCAAGTTATGTTAAAGAGCAAGGGTGAACAGTGGTTTTTCAGTCTTTCTACAGAGTTTGACTAAGGTTCGGAAATTAACTGGGCCATTCTAACATATTTTTAACATTCTTGCTTTTGAGCCATTCTAGGCTAGATTTGGCAGAATGCTTAGGATTGCTGTCTTGTTGGTCAGTGACCCTCAATCTAAGTGTCCAAGTGTCAAATCTTTTGCAGACCAGAACAGGTTTGTTTTTAAGGTTACCCTATATTTAGCTCCATCCAACTTGCCCTCAACCAATTTTCTATATGTCTATGTCTATAGTACTATAGTACTATAATGCAACAATGTAATGCTTATAATATGATGCTACCATGACAATGTTTCACCGTTAGGATGTCTTTACATTTACAGCATTTGGCAGATGGCATTTGTATCTTTCTAAATTTGATGAACAATGTTTGGGTTCTCCCATGCATACCACTTTGTCCCAAGAGAAAGAATTTTTGAGTCTCTAACATGCCTACTGGCAAACCCCCAATTGGATTTTTTTTTAATGGATCACCACTCTTCCATAAACCCTGGATAATATGGTTTTCTTGTAAACAGCCATCGTAGCTTTGGTTTTCTTCAGCTCCTGAAAAGGATCTTGTCCTCTTGGTTGCTTCTTTGATGTCTTTAGTTGGTAACTGTTTTTGGTAGATGTCTTCCTCTATGCAGAATCACAGTTGTGCCATAATCATTTCTTTTAAAAATGGATTTAATAGTGTTCTGCATAGTGTTCAAACTGTGGGATTTTATTTAATCCAATCACTGATTGATTCTTTTCCAGGACTTTTTAAAATAGCTCCTTGGTCCTCCTATGTTCTCTAAGAACATCTAAGGCATTTTTGCAACAGATGAATTTGTTTTGAGACTGTGTAACATCAATTGCACAGAAATGGAACTCCTTTATATAATTATGTGATATGTGACAACAACTAAGTGTTTCACCAATAGGGTGAACACTCATACAATCACAATAAAAAAAAAATACTGGTAAATAATTTAACAAAATATTTAGCCTTTTGATCTCATGAGTTAAAAAAAAAATTGTAGATTTATGACATACATTTTCAAATAAATCCAATTGACTTTCAGGTTGTAAGATTAGAAAATGTGGAAAAGTCCAAGGGGCAGTGGTTAATACATGCAAGGTAATGTAACTATAAGAATGCATCTACACAACTGACCACGTGTGTCCAGGACTCAAGGGCACATTTCTTCCTCTCACAGTAGGCTTTGTAGGCAATCCATGATAGAATTGCTGGAGCTTGCCAAATATCTCAGACATTTTGTTCAAGTTATTTTCATCTCACCTTCCTGAAAAGGTCTCATAAATCCGTGTGTAGCCAAGTCACAGTTGGAAAGATTAAACCTTGGGGTTTAACCTGAGTTAACGGTTGCTTGGTTTACCTCTCTATTTCATTTAAAACTGTCTATGAACTGAATCCGATAGCAAAAAGTGGCTTGGTGTGGTGAAAGTCTAAGACTTGGCAGGTACAGCTTTAAAACATCATTTCTTTTCCATTACATGCAACAACTACAAGTTTCGGAAAAAAAGGAAGATTACACAAAACATCTTTGGAGCCAAAAGGCAGCAAAGTCTGATTTTCAAGATCTTCCATGCTGCTCATTTGCCCTTACAATCATGTAATCCGTTATGTGGGCTGTGTGTACACATTAAAAACGTTCCTGTTGCCATAACAGTTTCTTTCCTGAGTATCCTGCAGAATTATTTCCTGCTCTCTTTGCAGTACTAATGACCAAGCTGGAAAGCACAAGCAAGATCTATTTCTAATAAAACAGAAAGCGCTCATTGTTCTCAGAGACTCTGGTGAATTCATGCTAGAACAATCCATGGCTCTGTTCACAGCTGTCCCACCCGGTATCACTCCTTCATTGAAGTCTTATAAAACTATTGACGATGGGTAAGGATTCATCTACAGATTTTTCCACACATAAAGAGCCTAATACGATAACAACTGTCTCATTTTACTAAGGCTTAGACCAGTGTTTAGCCCTGGAAAATCATTTTTACCTTTTCCCTCTTTGATGGCGTTCCATATACTGTAGATATTAATTATGATGCTCACAAACCCTTAATGAGAAAAGAAAAAAAAAAATATATATATATATAACGATTTTTATACATGCAAAACCCTGGCCCCAAAAGTAGGCTTTGAGAATTTTACAAAGCCTTTATAAAGCTCTACAATAATTGTGTTCATCCATATGCATTTTTAGGATTCTGACATAAATGTATGCACTGATATTGTGTATTTTTAAAGTGTGTAATATGTAAAGTTCTATTCTCTGTATAGTATTTTTATATGACCCTCTTTCACATCATTCCCCTGAATGCGGTTCCAAGCACAATGCTAAAAAAGAATTTGGAGTTATTTTGGTTTGGTTGAATACACACAATGATATTCATACAGTAGTCAAAGACTCTGCTGGTGAAACCATTTTTAATGGAAAAATATCAATAATAAAAAAAGGAAAAATACCTGGTGAGTCGTAATTGTATTAATCACTGTTCAGATCCATTTATGTACAGTAAATACCTGTTTACTAAAATATGGATGTAACTTCAACAGCTATTTGTGGCACAACCATTTTACTGAAAATACAATAAGTACTTTAATTATTCGTTTATTTAAATTAGTTTGAACTATTGAATATGGCAGTAAAAGCTCCATTACAAATATCAGCAGAACTTTAATCGAAAGATTGATTAATCAACATTAGTGATGTCATTAAAATGGACCACTAATATGTTTCATTATTAATACACCAATGTGCATTTAAATAATAAAATACTGCATTAATCAATGTTCATATTATTAAGAACTAAGTTTGCATTGACTGCTATGAACAGCGTCTTAATGAACTTGCACAAACGTCCTATTGTGTCTGTATAAATAAAGTAATTTGTTATGTGTATATTCATATGTCTGGTGGCTATTAAAGGCTAGTGGCACTGTGTTCATATAGCATTCCCAGGAAAATATAACTTGCACCATTCTTACAAATTAATCAGCCTTAAATGTCTAAAGCAATGCCCTCATGATTGTAGCAAAATTCTTATGTGGAAAAAGTTAAGCTTTAGAATTATTCAGATGTTAATATCTGCTTTAGGAGATTTATTTATTTATTTGTGGTCTATACATTTCCATTTACACTATACAGTTGATTTATTTCTTCTTTTTTTTTTTATTTATGTGAACAGGTAGTCATGAATTTTAAGAAAAAAAACAGTAAAGCAGGTGCATACTTTTCACAATTAAAGAATTAACACAATTTCATTAATTTTCGTTTATTTTTAATATTAACTCATGCAGTGATTAATTTGTTTGCTTTTCACTTTGTTACAGTGCTGGAATTAACAGTTACATTCATTCCTGAGTTCATTTCAAGGGACAATTTTCGCTTATGAAAAATTACTCCAACATGGAAGTGCTAAAGCATGCAGTTTGTCAAATGTTTGTTATATAAAATACATAAAATACATGCATCATTTTAACTAACCAGCCAACTGGAATTGTGGTAGTTAACTTACCACAAGAAATGTAGGTTATGGATGAAGCCGTTAGCAGAAAAATTAACGTTAGCCAGCATTGCTAAAGCTAAACTAACTATCTTGTGGTAACTGAAGTAAGCAGGAATGTTCTGATCATGTTTGCTTAACCGGGGTTTAGACAGCGTCATCTTTTGCTCAGATGCCTATGACCAGAGCTCCCAAAAGTGCTCTTCAGATGACCTTTGAATGAGGTTGAGGAGAGTTATTGAATGGCCCAGTGTGCTAAATACGCAAATTGCATAGCCCCTGCACACTATTATAATGAATTGTGGAAACAGCAATCAAGTTGTTTTCTCTACTTTCAAAGTTTAATGTCAGCAAATAACAGAAGGTTAAGTAGATATGGTAGCTTGCAGTGCAGCCTGTTTGTCTTACTAAATGAGCTCAGCAGTGCATCTCCTGGTCTGTCTGTGTCTTGCTTACTGTAGATGATAGCCACTTCCGGGACTGTAAGACTTTGCACCTGACAATAGTGAGAGTGAAATGCAACTATTTGTTCTTTTTTATAACTGCAAACAGTCAACGGTGTTATAAATGTCAGTTTGAAGAAGATAACCATGTCATGTGTGAACATGCGTACTCTATGTATGATGTCCATGAAACGAAATGCTTTCAGGAAAAATATGGGCATGATGACTCTTCATAGATGAACTTAAATTTAAAACAAGCTTGTGACTATCTGATCTCTTAAACATTTCAACTCTGGACTAATTAAAGAAGGAAATTTTGCTTAACTACAAAAAAAAAAAAAAAACATAAAAACGTTACTGAGTTTGTTTGTTTTTTCCAAAGCTTTGACTGCAGATACCGTGGTCTTCCATGGTTATCTTATCCAGATCCTTGCAAGCTAGAACTCCATTACAGATAACTAAGAAGCTAGCATGAAGAATCAATTTTGATTTCAAAATTTGTAGACATCAAGAATTCAAACTATTTAAAACACAACTCTTAAACAACTTTGTTCTAACAGAAAACCAACAAGGTTATAGATCTGTCCCTATCCATGAAGATTTCCTCCAAAAAAAAATACATGAATACACTACCACTTATTAACCTGCAACATAAAGTACTGATGGAATGTTTTCAAACTCTTTCGAGTTTTCTGCATTTTATGTTTCATCTTAAAACAAATTGAAATCTTTTTTTCTCTCCACATTTTACATACAATCATACACAAGGGCAACGTTAAAATGGGTGTTTGAAGCGTTTTGTTAATTTTAAGTTTATTACATAAGTTTTCCTTATTTACATAAATATTCAGATCCTTTGTTATGATACTTGCAATTGAGGTCTGGTGCAACCTACTCCTATGAATGGTCCATGCAATGCTTCTAAAACCTGACTTGGAGTCCTCCTGTGCCTTATGGAATTCATTGGACAGAATTAGGAAAGGCTCACTGTCTATATACTGTAAGTTGCCACAGAGAATAGTGTAGAGATTTCAGAATGGAAACAAAGCCATGAAATCAAGAGAATTAGGCCTCCCTGTTGACCTGCAAGACAGGTTTGTATCAAGACACAGATCTGGTGAAGGATACAAGAAGATTTTTGCAGCATTGAAAGTGCCCAAGGACAGAGTATCCTCCAATTTCTTAGGTGGAAAAAATTTGGAACAACAAAAAGTCTTTCCAAATCTGGCTGCTCAGCCAAACTGAGTAATTGGAAACAAAGGTGCTTGGTCAGACAGGTAAACAAGAACCGAAGCAACCTCCTCTGGTCTGATGATCATGTGTGGAGGAAATCATGAACTGCGCAACACCTCAATTAAAGCCATCTCTACAGTCAAACACGATGGCATCATCATGCTATGGGGATGTTTTTCTGCAACTGGGTACACAGTTGGGAGACAAGTCAGCATAGAGGGAGGAATAGATAGAAATAAAACATGAAAATAGATGAAAAAAACTACAGAGGTATCCTGAGTGAAAACCTTGTTCAGAGGGCTCAGGACGTTGTGACGGTTTACATTTCAACAAGACAGCGACCTAAAGCATACTGCCAAGAAAACACAGGAGTGGCATCAGAACAACTGAAAGTCCTGGAGTGGCCCAGAGTCTGAACCAGAACGCAAAACCGGAAGCATCTCTGGAGAGATGTAAAAATGGTTGACCGCTGATGCTGGTTGAGCTTGAACGATTCTGCCATGAAGAATCCTAAAGAAAGGTGTGCCAAGCTTGTAGCATCATTCACATGCAGACTTGAGGCTTTCATTACTGTCAAAGGTGATTTAACCAAGTACTACTTAAGTGACAGGACTGTATACTTAGGTAAATTTAATATTTCTGTCTTCATTTTTTAATAAATTAATAAAACACTCCAAACACCTGTTTTTACTTTTTATCATGGTCTATTGTGTGTAGAATGATGAGGAAAAAATATTTTAATCTATTTTAAGTAGGGGTTTGAAAACTGTCTGCAAGTACTGCATTTTGTCCTTGGTTAAAAAATGTCAAAAGAGAAATGGATGTAAGAATTTGTTGTCTGACTTTAAGCAGGAAATATAGCTGCTTAATTTGATTAGTTCTTGAAAAATAATCATTTAATTATTGATTTTTTATTATTTAATAATTAAATAAGTTTTTATCTTTAATACCTGACATACAGTGGAACCTCGGATTACGAGCATAATTCGTTCCAGAAGCGGGCTCGTATTCCAAAACACTCGTAAATCAAATGAAATTTTCCCATAAGAAATTATGGAAACTCAAATTATTCGTTCTACAGCCCCAATAAATAAATACATAAAAATAATTTATACAAAATATTAAGTAAAAATTAAACAAATTAACCTGTCCTTTACCTTTAAAAAAGTTTTAAAAAATCCCGACAGATAAGTGTTTCCATTTTTGCACGCAGGCGCTGTGTGTGTGTTCACACATTAACAGAGAGACTGTTTTATCGGAAAAATTAGCAAAGAACATCGCTAGTCACACTCGCATGAGCGCATACAAACGGAATCACTGCTGTAAAGTAAAAAAAAACAAAAAAACAAATGAACCGGCATTTGTTGGTGTGAGTGAAGGACCACGCTGTCAAATTACACGCGCACACACACACACACACACACACACACACACACACTCGCCTTTACAGCCCCCCTCCCTCCCACTCCTCCTCTCGCCATACAGACGCACACTCTCTGCCTTACACAGAAACTCTGCTCTGTTGCGATTCCTTTCAAAGGTAAAGTGAAACACGACAGGCTGATACAGAGAGGAAGAGAAAAAATGGACTTTTAAAACAATACACGCGCGCTGTACACACACGCATACAAACACAAAATAAAATATGTTTTACACAAACACACATGGTCA
>JAOVVA010000001.1:19021222-19038701 GCA_028565275.1 Leiocassis micropogon
CATGGAGTTAGAAAGTGACCCCAAACTTTTGAACGGTAGTGTGTATATATATATATATATATATATATATATATATATATATATCATGTCTCATGAGGGGTGGGCTTAAAAAATATGTCTTCCTGTTCTCATGTACTATTGTTTTGCTACCAGATGGTCTTTTTGGCCCAAAAAAAAGATCACCATTTGAATTTAATTAAGCAAAATACTTTTATTGAGAAATGACGGCAGCGATTAGTGTTCCCGCATGTAAACAATCCATTTAACTCTAACTGATGCAGTGAATAGCTTCTCATTTCCTAAACAACTATGTTAGAATCCCACAGTTCCCCACAGTTGTGGAAAAATGTTAGTGTGTTTCAAAAGGGTCAAATTATTGGATTGTGTCAAGCTAAGAAAACTACTAAAGAGAAATGTCACTGTCAGTATGTCATTTGATAGTAGAACTCACAGCTATGATTAATAGTGTTAATATTGCATAATGTGACACAAACTCACAGGATTGTGACTTATCAGTTGTTTGGGAATAAATTGAAAAACTGTAGAAATAAATTTTGTGACATTGCATAAGTTTGCTAAAACAGCGCCATGGAGAATGCACACAGTAAACAAAGCTAAAGGCAGTTCAATGAAATTTTATAGTGTGCAATTTCTTTTTTCTTGATTTTTACTTTTTGTTCCTTCATTTATTATCTTGTTGCTGTGGATTGATAAGCCTACCCACTACACTGGGTACATGTATTGTATAGGTGAGGCTTGAATAAAGTCTTAAATTATGTACTAGTGTACTAAATAATACAGCAAAAAACACTGCCCAGCTTAAAAAAAAATAATAATAATAACCACCTGGATTCAAATCCAATTTGTATGCAAATAGGTGAGAACCTTCCACTTAATAATCAGCTATATTTAATAGTAATATTACTGTTACGGAACTGGGGTGTGGACTTGACATGAGGCATAGTGGCTGAGGTAAATGCAGAGGTAAGTCTTTTAATGACAAAATCAGAACATAAACAGACACACAAGGGAACTAAGGAACTAAAACATGGGAACTATGAGAAACCAAAACCATTAGGTAATTAAACATAAACAAGAAGTTAAACTAGACAAAAGGGGCTAAACTAAATAGAGAACCGAACATACCATGAGCTAACATAACATAAATCTAAGCATTGCATAGAACTAAACATGAACTAACATCACAGTCTAGGAGCTAACATAACTCTAGGAGCTAACAAAACCTGAATACCACAGACCAGGAAACAAGGAGCATTGCATGACGCAGAAACATAGAGAATTTCACAACGGGGTAACTCAACAACAACAAGGGTAACTTCAACAAATGCACCCCAGGGAGAAACTAAAGACAAGACTATTTATAACAAACACAATTAGCTACCTCGAATCAGGTGAACGCTCCAATCACCCGACCGAGGTGCATTCTGGGAAGTGAAGTTCAAAAGAAAACAAAGGAAACACAAAATGGCGTCTCTGCGCATGGCGCCCTCTGCTGGCGTTCCGTGACCTTAAACCCCCCGCCCAACAGAGGTCCAGGGCACCCCCCCCAAGGTCCCATGTCGGTCTCCCCGACAGTGAGGCCGCAAAACAAGTCCCCTGGGCAGAGTGGCAGGGCGAGTGGGCCCGGATGGTCGCCGGGGCAGGGCGGCGGGGCGTGCGGTGGATTGCCGCCGGGGTCGGGCGGCGGAGCAAGCGCTGGGTCGCCAGGCGGAGGCAGAGGAGAAAGCTCGACGTCGTCGAAGCAGGGCAGAGACAGAGGAAGAGCTGCATCGCAGGGCGGAGCGAGCGCTGGGTCGCCGGGCGGAGCGAGCGCTGGGTCGCCGGGTGGAGATGGAGGAGAAAGCTCGACGTCGTCGAAGCAGGGCGGAGGCGGAGGAAGAGCTGGATCGCCGACAAAGCTCGGCGGAGGAGACAGCTCGACGTCGTCGTAGAGGAAACACGGAGGATAATCTGGAAGGTCTGGGCCCCCACTGGGGCTCTCTGGAAGGTCTGGGCCCCCACTGGGGCTCTCTGGTACCCCTTTTCCACTGCTCTGGTTCCCGTGCCGGTTCCCAATTTTGGAACCAGTGCCGCGCTTTTCCACAGAAAAAAATTGGTGCCGGTGCCCTAAAATAAGCACCGAACCGGCCCCTAAACTCTGCTGGTCTAGTGGCGAGAACCTGTGACATCACGAGCGGTGGGCGGAGTTATAGGGAGCGTTAAAAAAAATGGCGGAGACACAAAGTCTGTTAATGTGGAGTGCGGACGAAACAAAAGCGCAATTTGGACATCCGCCGAGATTCAGCAGAAGTTGGAAAGTGCTTTAAGAAAAAAAAAAAGTGTATAAGGAAATAAGAGAACTAATAGTCGCAGGCTTCACATGAACAACCGACCAAATAGTGAATAAGCTAAAAAAAACTGAAGAAAGACTTTCAGTGGTTATCACGTCGAATAAGCTGCCTTTGGATACTGAAATACATTTTCAAAGTTTGGAAAATAACCAGTAAACTGACTTCGGCCATGTTCGTTTTGGTTTAGTGGGCGTGACCTGTGATGTATTATCATGCAGCTCCCGCTCAGCTCCTGTCTAGTGTAAATGCGGCTCCTGGCACTAGCACCAGTGTAGTGGAAATGAGGTATGGAACGACCCCCACTGGAGCTCTCTGGGACGACTGGGCCCCCACTGGGGCTGTCTGGAACGACGTCGGTGACACACTGGCTGTGTCGCTTGCTCACCTGCTCACTCCAGCTCGCTCCAGCTTGTTCCGCTGAATGGCAAGCCGACTGTCTACAAAGCCTGCTTGCCTCGGCGTCACAGTCTCAGCGCCCCCCCAAAACATTTTAAGGGGAAGCCCCTCCACTATGCCACTGTTTTGGTCGTGCATTCTGTTACGGAACTGAGGTGTGGGCTTGACATAGTGGAAGGCGTGAGAACTTGGAATGAGTCTTTATTGACAAACAGAACATAAACAGACACACCAGGAAACTAAAGGTCTATAACTTGGGAACTAGGAGATTACTTAGGCTAGGAGATAAAGAGATAAACATAAAGAACTAAACACAAAAGCTAACATGGCTAGGAGATATCTATAAATAACTAAACATAACATAAGCTAAACTAAACAAAGAGCTAAACCCACCAACAGCTAACATGACAGGCTAGGAGCTAACATAACACACACAAAACAAGAACACAACAGACTAGGAGTCACGGAAAAGAGCATGACGCAGAGCTAGAACATTTACAACGGAAATTCAACAAGGTCATTTACCAAGGGTAACTTCAACAAATGCACCCCAGGGAGAAACTAAAGACAAGACTATTGATAACAAACATAATTAGCTACCTCGAATCAGGTGAGCGCTCCAATCACCTGACCGAGGTGCATTCTGGGAAGTGAAGTTCAAAAGAAAATAAAGGAAACACAAAATGGCGTCTCTGCGCATGGCGCCCTCTGCTGGCGTTCCGTGACAATTACAAGCATTTCCACACACACAATGTGCAAAAAACTTAAGGGATTGGGACTAAACAGCTGTGTAGGCTTCAGAATAAATATATGTACATTCAGTGTTCAGTTCTTGGTTGAGAGTACCAGTACTGTTACCTGTTGTGGTTTTCTGTCTCTCTTTAATTGTTGGCATTTAATACATTTTGCCATTCTTTTTTACTTCCCACTGTTGGAAATAGTGGTTACTTGATTTAACCTTAGTACAAACTGGTTCGCAAAACAATACGTTCAGTGTACTTCACTGGCTTTACCAGTCACCTGATCTAAATTCAATAGAGCACTGTTTGGATGTGGCAGAGCAGAAAATTCGAAGCATCTTAAAGGAATGTTTTCAGAATATTGTGTTATCATTGGCTTTTAGTCATGAAAATGGGTTAATATGAGCTGACTTCATTTGGTTATGACATTGGCAGTGTTTTCATGCAGTCTGATTTCTATATCTCAACACACCAAAACATTCCATACATTTATTTTGCATTTATTTCGGCAATAAAATGATTGTGATATGAAAATCCGATATGATTGAGATAAACAATGCTTTGTGTCTCTAACATAGTGGGAGAAAAAAAGGACACTTCCACCATTTTGATACAGAGCTGCAATAAAGGATGACAGATTCAAATCTGCCCGACAAAGAACGAACAACAAAGTAAAAAGACCCAACTCATATCAGAGACATTTAATCAAATGCACAAGGTCGTGAGTTATATAGGTCATAACAGGGTTATCCTAAAATAATCAGTAAGGAAATGTTTTTGATAAGACTGCAAGTAACAGGCATGCCTGGACAACTTCTACCATTAAATCCATTAATCTTGCCGCTGTTACTTTAAGTTTATGCTTGCTGGTAAATTATTTTAAAGCAATTTAAACCACAATAATTTAAAATGTATTTAACATTCGTACCACAGAATATTACAACCAACTATATTGCACAATTTCCTTAAAAAGAGTTTCTCAAGAAATGGCTTCCTGAAGATTCACCAATGCTTCCTTATCTTAAATCTCAAAAAAAAAAAAAAAAAATGGCAGTGATTTAAATCTGGTAAGTGATGTGGTCTAAAGCATCTGCAGTCATGTTACAAAACCTAGCTTCAATAACTTATTATTACCGATTTAAACATTTTATATCTAAATAGTATTGTGGACAATCGTCACCCATACTGTAGGTAAAATATTCTGAAGCTCTTTTTTTATTAATTAATTAATTTACTTATTCATGGGAACATTGGTCTGTAATGTTATAAGATTACATTAACCAAATATGAAATTATTAAACTTATTTGTAGATTGGAAATACAGTAGACTTGTCTATTGACAGACAATTTAGGTGTGATACTTATTTCTGTAAAGAAGCACAATTCTCTGTCAATAAGATAAAAATCTAAAGCTTGAAATGTAAACTTTCAGAAATATATTTAATAGGAAACGCTGCATAAATTTGGTTATATTTAAGCTAGTTAAATTGCTTGCAGTGCATCAAATATACATAATAATGAAATGCCGCTGTTGTGATGATATCAGTGAATACTTCAAACTATATCAAAGGACCAAAATGTTGCAGCTGGTGCCTCAGGCTCCCAATTCGCCAGTGTGCTAGAAATGAATCCCATTTCAAATAGCTAAGCTACAGCCAGACTGACCTTTTGATATGGTAGCTAGCTACACAAGAAGATACAAAAATTAAAAATTTATTAAAATACCTATTTATGCTGAAGCTATGGAGCCCCTCTGGTGACATTGGGGATAAATATTCTGTGGCCACAACTCAATAACCTCATTGCATTTAGCCTCTTATATACTATAGACACATTTGAATAGATTTTATTTAGAACTGTTAGCATACAGTACATGGATGATTACCTTTATTTACTCACTGACACAGCATAACTCTGTCACATCTGGGAAATTATCTCATTGCCACATGTTGCCACAACATAGTATCCCATGGCCATGCTTTCTACTATATTGTTCCCATGCCTTAGTAAGTCATAGCCATGGAATATTTTTTCATTAAAACCTGGAAGGATAGTGACGCAAGCATCTTCGAGGAAGAAATCTGGTCGGAATAACATGCTGAATGACTTTAATGGGAGATCACCTAAACACTTAGTGAAATCATATCGTATAAAAAAACAATAGTAAAACACATTGCTTCAGAACTAAAGGGATTGAGACTAAACAGCTGTGTAGCCTTAAGAAAAACAATTATCACTGAGCCTAATCAGAAATAAAAGCATAAAGAATGGACTGTGGAGCATTGGATAAAGGTCATGTGGGTCTGATGAGACCAGATTTACCCTGTTCCAGTGATGGGCGCATCTGGGTAAGAAGAGAAGCAGATGAAGTAATGTACCCATAATACCTAGTGCCTGCCAGGATGCCAGGACTCATTAGGCTCAAATTGTGAAGGAGTGATTCAGGAAGCATTAGACATCATTTTATCTCATCGATTGGCCACCACAGACATTAACCCCAATTAGAATCTATGGGATGTTCTGGATAAGGCCTAATGCAGCGGTCTGACTCTCCCATCATCATTACAAGATAGTGGAGAGAAATTAATGTGACTCTGGATGAAAAAAGGGAAGCTTTCATTTATGGTACCAGTCAAAAGTTTGGACACACCTTCTAATTCCAATGTGTTCCCGATTTTTATTTGTTTCTACATTGTAAATCAATTCTGGAGGTATACAAAATATGCAATAATATCCTCTGAACAGTTGATATTGAGATGTGTCTGCTACTTATGATCTGTAATATGTACCTTCATAGCGGCTCTAATCTGAGGTGCTGCTACGTTTGATTAACTGATTGATAGATAGATAGATAGATAGACAGACGGACAGACAGACAGACTGTGTGCACAATTATTAGGCAAGTGAGTAATTTGACCAAATCGTTATTTTTATGCAACTGATTCTGAAAAGTCAAAAATTGGGGGATGCAGCACTCTTGAAATTGCTAAGAAGTTGGTGCATGATCACAGAACCATCAAATGTTTTGTTGCAAAAAGTCAACAGGATAGCAAGAAACGTGTTGAGAAAAAAGTAAAGTGAATCAAATGTGAAGCTACCAGGAACCCATTATCGTCCAGTGGTGTTAAATTCCAGAACTGTCACCTACAGTACCTAGAGAAAGACATGGCCAATGTAAGGAATGCTGAAACCTGACCACCACCGAACAAGACACATAAGTTGAAAGGTCAATACTGGGCCAAGAAATATCTAAAGACAGATTTTTCAAAGGTTCTATGGACTGATGAGATGAGAGTGACTCTTGATGGACCAGGTGGATGGGCACATGGCTGGATCAGTAACTGGTCCAGAGCTCCACTTCAACTCAGACGCCAGCAAGGTGAAGGTGGGGTACTGGTATGGGCTGGTATTATTAAAGATACGGGTAGTTGGACCTTTTCGGATTGAATATGGACTCAAAATCAACTCCTAAACCTACTGGCAGTATTTAGAAGACACTTTCTTCAAGCAGTCGTACAGGAAAAAGTCTGCATCTTGCAAGTAGACCATGACATTTATGCAGGACAATGCTCCATTGCATGCATTGAAGTACTCCAGTGCATGGCTAACCAGTAAAGGCCTTAAAGAAGAAAGAATAATGACATGGCCCCCTTCCTCACCTGACCTGAACCCTAATGAGAACTTCTGGGCCCTTCTTAAACGGGCGATTTATAGTGAAGGAAAACAATACACCTCTCTGAACAATGTCTGGGAGGCAGCACAAAAAGTTGATGGGCAACAGAACAAGAAACTGACAGAGTCCATGAATGGAAGGCTTATGACTGTTATTGAAAAGAAGGGTGGCTATATTGGTCATTAGATATATTTTTTTTATGTCAGAAATGTTTATTTGTTAATTGTGAATTTCTCACTTTAATAGATGAAAATAAACAAGTGAGATGGGAAAATGTTCCTTTTCATTTAGTTGCATAATAATTCTGCGCGCACACAGATATTCTCCAAAGAAAGCCAAATCCTCACTTTTACTTTCTTAAATATTTAGGTTTGAGGTATATTAACATTTTGGATTGATCGAGACTTATAATTGTGCACACAGTGTAGATAGAGAGAGAGAGAGAGAGAGAGAGAGAGTACTCTTTTAATCCCAAAGGTAAATTGCATCGTTACAGCAGTCATTTTTACATATTGTAAGCAACAAACACGAATTGCAATGAAGAAGGTAAAGTTTTACATATAAATAAAATTGTAAATGGTAAAATATAAACTGACTGTTGTTGTTAGTTAGTTAATTATAGTACATAATGCCATATCTCATATTTCATAGTTTAGACATTTCCAGTATTGTTCTAGAACAATAGAGAAAAATAAATCTAACTTTGAGTCCAAAATTTTGACCAGTGTGTCTACACTTTAGACTGGGAAAACGACTAAGTTCTGGAATGCTACTGCCTTATTTACCATTGTCCATTGTTTTTAATTGGGTTTAAGTCAGAGATAATGTTTGTACATACTCACATATCATATATTGTTAATCTTTACATAAACAAAAAAATGGAACAGTGAATATAATGATTAAACTGATAAGTTTGTGCATAAAATGATCTGCATTTACCTCCAAAGGTTGCGACAAAGGTTCTACATGGCATTGTTTTATTAGAACAAATATTTCTAGTAGTACAAAAGTCAATTATAAAGATACTTAAAATTTGCCATTTGAAAAAATAAAAATACATGACAATTTATTATGAGAGAAATAAGTGCATTAGTATAAACCTTGCAGCAACACTCTTGTTAGAATTGCTAGGAAATTAATGAACACTTTGTAATAGAATAGAGGCCTGGGTTAGTGCTGATATTTCTTCACACAAGATAAAACACTGTAGACCTTTTATTTGATAAATTCTCTGTTCAGCACTCTACTACTCTTGGAATCAGTCTCGGTTGGCAGATCATCCATACCAATGGAATTGTCTAGTTATTACAACAAATGGTTTGAAAAGACCCAAACTGTCAGATATAGATAGTGGGCATGCCCTTTTATTAAGCAGAAGGTTGTGAGTTAAAATCCAAACCCCTGAGTGAGAACATCATATACTGTAGTATCTTGTCTGAATTCTATTATGTCTCACTTGGATGGGTAACAAGACTAATTAAAAGATAAGACTAATATTTTAGTCCAGAAGGGGTCAGAACTTACAAATTGTTGTAAATAAACAGTCCCCACTTATTTTTAGCACAAGATTTAAATTTATTTATACCCCTAGCCACAATGGGATAGTTCCATTTTCTGTGGCCTGATAATAAACAAAGCAGATCTTTCCATTTCCACTGGGAATCCAACTCATTAATCACATGTACCCTGAGAAAGACGTGATTTTTCCTTCTACGAGTTAAGCTTGGGGACTTTCATGCACTTTCGCAGATTTCTTATCCCTTAGGTACTATCAGTCTGTGTCAAATAAGATCACTACTACAGCTCTGGCTGGCAGGGAAAGGATAGCCCTTCTGGCTCAGTGCAACTCTTGGTGACCCCTGATAAGAGTAGACAGACTGAAGATGCACATTTATACAATGTTCAGTTTTATCTTGGACCAATTTTCCATTACCTAACATGGAGCTACTGGTTGCGTCCTCACAACCCATATTTTAAGAAGCCAGGCATGTGTTAAAATACCCTGGCTTGACAACAGCATTGTTGTTGGGTCACTTTAAAGAGACACTGCATGGTAGTGCATCACTCTGAACCTTTCATGAACACAATGGCATGACTGAATCTCATTCAAGTTCACCACAAATATCAGAAAGCAATAGGCTTTTTTTTTTTTTCAAAAATATATGTTTATTAAGAAATTAAAGTTTTAGGTTCTCCAAAATCTTTTAAATACATTTTTGTTTCTAATCATTCTCTCAAAACAACTCTCGATTTCTTAGACTAACACAGAATATTCCAGATCTTTTCAAACTTCTATGGCATCTGTAGTTTGTGGGCAATTAGTCTGAACACATTTCTCAGTACTCATAAAAAGGGAATTTTTAACCTCTCACTTCTTTTCTTTATACAGTAAAATGTGCATTAAAGATTAGGTTGGGGGAACAAAAGAACAGAGTAATATTCCCTTGATCTTTGGACAGTTACCTTTGACCATTTTAACTAGATCTCATTATTTGATTTTCAATTAAGTCATTTCATAGGTGTTCAAACAGGGAAGGTAAAGAAAAAAAAAGAAAAAAGAAAAACATTCAATCTTCACAATTAACATCCGAATGAAGTTGTTTGGCTACAGTGTTTAATTACATGATACATCAGTCCATATCAGACTACTAAAAATTATATAATAAGATTAACATATGTTATCTGATAAATAATCTGATAGAAAAGTTATAGCATTTCCTTATAAAATACTAAATTATGTCTGACAATCACAGTAAGTACAGCTTTTTTTCTTTGTTTGTTTTTGTTTTTTTAGTTTGGTGTTACCTTGCAATGATTAATTGGCCCCAAATATGTCTAATGTTTCCTGTTATTTTGTTATTAAAAAAAAATGATCTCACTGCAAGTACCATCTTTTTAAAAGATAGAAACGATACATATTCTACAAAGTATTGCACATTACAATTTCCACCAATTGCACTGATTAAAAGCTTTATATAAAATTGTCCTATAAAAAAAACAACAATTGCCGATAGAAGACAAGTACAATCTTAATATTAAGAGTACAAAAATGGAAAATAAAAAGAATGACATGTACAAATAGCTTAGGTTTGACCATAAAATACCTTTTGAGTTGTGACAACAAAAAAAAAAATCCTTGGGCAGGAGCGATTTTATATTTTAACATGCCAGTATACTTTAAGTTTGTGTCTACGGTCTGTTACATTCTTATCAACAGTAATTGACTGTGGGACATTTTGGGAGTGTTGCGATGTAGAAGTGAACTTGTTTGAGCACCTAATTACAACAATACAAGAACCGTGCAAAAAGATGCAGATCTTGGGCTGTATTCAAAGCTGACTTACATACACTTAGTGTGGATTTAATGCATTTTTTTGTATTGTGCATCCTGCTATTAAGCAGAGACATAACCACAGGATTAAGTGCTAGTTTCTTATGCAGGGTGAAGTTACGGTACTTATGCAGGGTGAAGTTTACCAACTGTAGATGTATGCACAATATTGGCTCTAGTGAGCAGCAGTGTTATGTCTATTTCTGCATTCATGCACATAAATATAATTATGTTTAAAAAAAAAAGGGCTATAAAATTGCCAATACCGCTAAAAAAATAATAATAAATTGCACTATGTGCACTATAAATAATGTATGGTCCAAGTCAATCCAGGAGAAAGTGTTCCCTTAATGATTTTGAACAGTATATAAATTTTTTTTATTGCATTATGTTCGAGTTATTTTTTCAAACAGAGAAGACAGGTGTTACATAGTGTCGTACTTAGAAGCATTGCTTATTTGGAACTGATTTGTAGAATTTAAGGGATAAAAATAAACAAAACGTTTAATGGGGGTACCCAAAAATAGTAATTTCATTAATAATTATCCTGTGCTTCATGCAGCTGTCTTCATTACGTTGTATGCACAATTTATTTGGATTTAATTACTACAACCAACTAACATGTTGTGTTGGATTTATATGCAGGTGGTTTTTATAAGCTAAATAAGGAGCCGATCTCTGATTATGCATGTTGACTTTCACCTTCTAAGCATTAATGCACCTTTTAAACATAAGTCGTCATCTATGAATACAGACCGTTTGAGAATAACTGGTTGATGGGATGAATGTTACAAGGTATATAAAGAAGAATTAGTGTGACCATTTGTGCTTTCAAGGATGCACACAGTGATTTCAACGTGTTAACTCATGCCATGTGCAGTGGTAGTTTCAGTGTGTTAACTTGCCCCAGAAAATAGAATAGTGTCTCTGTTCCAATGTCAAAGCAATAACTGGTGTCCAATTTGTCACAGTCCTATGCCTTTCATCAAAATAGATATACACACCTTTCCTCTGTGTCTCTTTTTGTCTAGGTACACTAACATTATTTTTAAACACTATAAACATTTTTTTTTATTTGCAGCACTTAATTGGTCTGGTTTGTCCACTCTAGCAACAAATCATTTAAACATCATTATTTACAGGAAAAAAAAGAGAAATGTTGGACTATTTTAATATACCGGTGTTTGCGTATGGAAATATGTTTTTTCTCTAATTACAGCAACAGTAATAATAGTAATATAACAATGTTATGATAAAATATTAAAAGCAGACACTGACAAAAATAAATGTAACTTATTCTGTAAAAAAAAAAAAAAAAAAAGGAAAGGGAAAGAACTTCTAGTGCAGATATGTAAACCTGGTCCTACGACTATATTAACATTTTATTTAATAAATGGAAAGCAGGTGATTGGATTCTCTCACAGAGAGCGCTCACATCATGGTTTCAACGATAGTGTGGCTGGGCTTGACCAAGCCGTTGTTCCCGTTGGGGTCAAGGGGATGTGCCAGTTCTGAGCCCTTCGGTTGGTATACCTGAGGACATGAAGTTGTACTGCCTCGCACTGGAGCTGCCACTGCTTTAATCCTCTGGAAGAAGAAAAGGAATTGCAGAAAAAAAAAATTACTTTATTTTCCTGGAATGCCAGCTTTATATGAAAGTCTCTCCCTTTTACCTACAGTATAAGCTATATTTGCCTTGCAATGTAGACATTGTTCTAAAAGTTATAATTATGCTGCCATTTTGGGTTGAAGTTTAATTTCTTCCAAAAGTAATACATGGATGGGGCAAAAAGAAAAAGGAGATTAGACGGACTGTGGCATATTTGACAGCGCAGTGAACAGTTGAATAAAATATAGTCATGGTCCTGAATTTCCAAATTTTACAGTAAACTAAAATACACAAAGCAGAATTTTATCACATACAAAATCATAGGTCTAATAGTAAAAACCTACTTCTGGAATACTGGCATTTTGTTAATAGACTAAAAGTTAAATAATAATGAGCAAAGCATATCTATTTCCATTGCAGAGAAGTACTAACCTCAATAAGAGGACCTTCAGACTGGATGATCTTGATCACGACTACCATAGGTATGCAAATCATAGAGAGCAGGGCGAGGGTCCAACCCAAACCAATGGCCCAATCCGGATACTCATAGATTTTGTTGTACGTCAGAGGCTTGTATTTGACCAAAGAGAAAATGAAACATCCCTGGAGGAAAAACAAAACAAAAAGGAAGACAGGAAAATAAATTCAAAACCCAGTTCATTAAGCTGATGGCATTAAAATATTATTCATCTTGTTAGCTAAATGGATTCTTTATCTAAATTACTGAGTGTTATTTAATGGCATGAGCAGCAGAAAAAGCACTGAATAATCTGTTAATGCCTTAAAACAGAATACCATAGGAACTATGGTATTAAAATAGGAGTAAATACTGTATACACTCATGTCGCATTTATTTAATCAGCCAATCATGTGACCTCAGAGCAAGCATTAAATCACACAGAAACAAGTCAAGTGCTTCAGTTAATGTTTTAACATCAAACATTAAAATGTATAAAACTACAGCATTGTTGTTAGTACCAGGCAGGTTGGATTGAATGAAAATGTTTCTCTCATTTCATATTTAGATTAGATTAAAATTAAGATTCAATTATCTGTCATATGTAACTTACAGCACAGTAAAAAAAAAAATTCTGCCAATTCCAGTTAGGAAGCTGGGGTAAGAGAGCAAGGGTCAACCATGTTACAGCACCCCTGGAGCAGATAGGGTTAAGGCCTAAAGGCTCAACAAGGTCAGCATGGCTGTGCTAGGACTTTAATCCTCAATAAGTAAGCCAAAGTCATAACCTTTTGAGACACCAACGCCTTTCATTTCTATTTAAAATTTACATTTACGGCATTTGGCAGATGCCCTTATCCAGGGGGAATTCAATTTCATCTCATTATATATCTGAGCAGTTGAAGGTACAGCAATGGCCCAACAGTGGCAACTTGGTGCCACTGTCTATGGTGTTTACACAGAATGGTGTAGAAGACAAAAACAGCAGTTCTGTGGGCAAAAACACCTTGTCGATTAGAGAAAATGGAAAATAAAATAAATGCTCATTACTGACAGCTACAGTCCGCCTTTAAAATTATGAGCAGAAAAGCATTTCAAAACATCCAACAGAGCATAAGTTGAATGGGCTAAAACAGCAGAAGATTAGAAATTGACCTGATTTTATGCACCGATAAAACATAATTGGCTAACTGAATTATTATGTCTTCTTCTTGTCTGGGTACAATATCTTCAAAACCAAAAAAAAAAAAAAAAAAACCCACCACACAAAGAACAGGGGTGATTGCAGTCCAGCACCACTTCATCCACGGATTTGGTCTGTATCCGATCATGTCCTCAATTGCATCATAGAAATTATCAGCACCTAACAGGAATAAAGAGTTTTTTTATTCATATGACATAAAAGCCCTTAAGATTGATCCTTAGCAAATGGTAGCTTGACTGCCAACAAGCTAATTGTCTAATACTGGAATTTACTCTAATTATATAATTATAAAGATATAGCTCAGCAGCTTACCATCTTAAATAAATTGTTCTTATGACTCACCCACCACTTTCTTAGGTACACCTGTTAACTGTTTGTTAATGCAAATATCTAATCAGTCAATCACATGGAAAGAAATGTATGTATTAGGCAAGTAGACATGGTCAATATGATCTGCTGAAGTTCAAGTCGAGCAACAGAATAGGGAAGAAAGGTGATTTAATTGACTTTAAACGCAGAGGTGAAATTATGGTCCTGGAAGGCTCTATGACATTTCAAGCCAGGAGGCTTGCCAACTCTTAACAACTTTTTACTATACGGTTATAAACAGTCTAGCCTAGAGGGCTCTTTTTCTTGTCTTTGTTAAAGTTGATTGTTCATCTATGGCAATGGGGTTTTTCTAAGCATTTTATGGGTCATTTCAATAAAATACAACACTGATTGTAGTACTGCACACCACTCTAAGGTGACCATGCGCTGGAGCTTCAGACTACCAGACAGATGGTGGATGGTGTCCGGGCATGGGCTAAGGCTTTCTGAGGCCCTCTGACGTTATGCCTGACAGCATCAAACATCCATGAGTCTCATAAAACCTCAAAATGTTAGTAACCCCCAGATGTGGCTGGAGGCTTTTCAAAGCCCTCAGGCTGCCTGGGCCCCTCGGAGTTTATGCGCCATAGCGTTTGGACTTCAGAAAAACCCAAAATGTCAAAGGCCCCCCAGCAGTGGCATAAGGCTTTCTGAGAGCCAAGGAAAGTTAAAACCCCTGGAGTTTTAAGGCCCTTGAAAAGCATAAGGTGGTTGGTACCAGACAGGCTGGTCTGAGTATTTTCGAAAACTGCTAATCTACAAAGATTTTCACACACAATCATCTCAAAGAGTTTATAGAGAATTGTATGAAAAAGAAAAAATATCCTGTGAGTGGCAATTCTCTGGGCGTAAAGGCCATGTTGATGTCAGACGTGAGGGGAGAATGGTCAGAGTGGTTCGAGCTGATAAAAAGGCAACAGTAACTCGAACATATTTTTAAAACCGAGGAATATCGAAAAGCGTCTCTGAAATGCGATATGAGTGTACTCTAACTTAGCTAATCTGCAATTCCTTTCCTTCTTCCAGAGGATTAAAGCAGTGGAACCTTGAAGCAGGTGGGTAACAGAAGCAGAAGACCACACCGGGTTTCACTCCTGTCAGCTAAGAACAGAAAACCGAGGATATAGTTCACATGGGCTCAGAAAAATTGAAAGAAAAGAAAGAAAACGCGATTCCTTTGTAACGGAAACCGATGACCAGAAGATAGATAGAAGTAAGAAGAATCAGAAGAATTTCCATACGTTTTCTTGATATTTAACAAAAACTGGTTTATATAACTTAAGCAATTTAACCAGGAAACGTCTTTTAAAACGCCTAGCATGGCTGGTGGGAAGTTAGCACGCTAGCTACAGATTTGCTAAGAAGCAGAAGCTCGAGTGTTTTTTCCACGAGCCCAGCACACAGGCGACCTTTATTCTTGAGTTCTGTTTAGTTTTTGAGATTTAAACGTTTCTCAGACTAAAAACCATGGCGTGTGGAGCTACTTTGAAGAGGACGATGGATTTCGACCCTTTACTGAGTCCCAGCTCATTGAAAAGGAGGCGATGCGCCCCGGTATCGCAGGCATCAGCACCGAGAAATTACCTGCGTTATGAGCCGAGTCATAAATGACATGAAAGTATAGATCCATCTTGCTTTGGTGAGATGGTGGGGTAGTATTTTTTCTTGCCACAGTTTGGGCCAATTAGTACCAACTGATCATCGTTCAAATGCCTACCTGAGTATTGTTGCTAACTGTCCCTTTATGACAACAAGATAACACCCCATGTCACAAAGCTAAAATCATCTCCATCTGTATCCTACATGTCAATGAGTTCACTGTACTTAAATGGCCTCCACAGTCACCAGATCTCAATCCCATAGAGCCCCTTTGGGACATGGTGGAATAGAAGATTCATGGCATGGATGTGTAGCTGACAAATCTGCAGCAACTGCTTGATGCCATCATGTCAATAAGGACCTAAATTTCTAAGGAGTGTTTCCAGGACTGTTGAATCTATGCCATGAACATTTAAGGTAAGTCCAAAGGCAAAAGGGGTGCAACCCATTACTAGCAAGGTGTACCTAATGACGTGGCTGGTGAGTATATTTCTTTTTTTAGTTTTTTTGAAACTAGCCTATTCATGGAGTCAGTTTTTGTATATGGAATTTGCCATGTGATTTGCAATTCAAATATAAAGGCTGCCAATTTGACTGCTTTGTTGACACCATACAAAATGTGATTTTTGCCTTGCTTTTATAGGTAAAGTATGCAAGATTTACTACATAGCAAATATGCTGTAACGTTAGCTTTAATTTTAGTTTTCTGACTATACTATTTGCAATGTGTCAAATATCACTTTTAGAACCTACCATAAATCCAGGCTACTGCAATGCATTCAAAGAATGCAACCCACAAAAGGCACACACCACTGGCTGCATAGTAGTCAAAGAGTTGAAACACATACATGCCACCCTGAACAAAAAAGAGGAAGAAGAAAGACAGGGGCATTAAAGTCCATGTACAGGCTCTAGACTGTGCAACGTTGTTGGAGACACGTCCATCTCAGAGAGCAGAGTGCCTCCATAATTCACAAGTTGTTTACAAAATTTATTTAAGATACATTGTCACTGAGCAAAACCAGGCCACTGTGAGGATAATCAAAATAGAGCTAAAGTACAAAATTAAGGTGGCTAAGATATGAGATTAAAATATATATATACTGTAGAAAAAAGCATAAAAAGACCCACAAATAAGTAATTATAGAGATAAGTTAACATTTATGTTAAGAATTATCTACTGCACTATGTGGAGCCCTGTATAAGCTGATACTACATAAAGTAAGTATATAGGTGTATTACAACAAGCATGGTAATATTAATCCTGCAGCCGGAACTACAGTCAAAGCCGCTGTGCTTTAGATCAAGGGACGCTCAAGTCAAACCGGGACTTGTGATGAAATACTGGTAGTTTACTTTCATAACTGTGTTCCATCATTCAGCAGAAACAAAAGTCCTAGTTTGACTTAATCGCCCCTTGTAGAAAATTAATCAACGCTGTCAGACCTATAAGATTTGAGCATTCAACAGCATTGTCATATAATTTGACCATTTTATTAGTATTACAAGTAATCATTATTAGACCTTTTTTTCAGACTCACCTCAGTGACCATGGTAAGTCCCAGCAGGTAGCTCACAAAGCATATTATAGCTATGAAGATTTCTCGACGGTAACCCTTCCGTAGGAAGGATGGATACAAATCCACCAGCGAAGTGATCTGTCCTTCCACCTCAACAAACTGTAAGAGTAAAACAAAATAATGATGTCAGAGGATTTAATAAAAATAAAATAAAAAAATTACTATATATA
>JAOVVA010000001.1:19043014-19067151 GCA_028565275.1 Leiocassis micropogon
CTTTGTGCAGTGAATAAGACATGTCAAGAGGATAACATGCTCAAATAACAGTATATAGATATGTACACATATGATGCACTATATACTGACTAAATATGGGTGGAATATACATTAGTGCAATGATGAACATAAATGATGGATGGCACAAACATGCATAGTGGATGAAGCAGTGCAATATAGACAGAAAGTGAGTGCAGTAATGTATTTGTTAAAATTCTTTGATCAGCCATAGCAACGAGAAAAAAACCTATTATTCCGTCTGTTCGTGCAGACTCTGAAGCACCTGTAGCGCCTGTCTGATGGAAGAAGGGTGAATAATCCATGATTGGGGTGAGAGGTATCTCTGATGACAACACTCTGAAGGGCTTTACGGTCTGAAGCAGTGCAGTTGCATTATGACATTAAGGCCAAAACTTTAACCTAAGAATTGACGGCCAGAAACTCTATCAAGTACCGTGTACCCTTGCCTGAGAATATTTTTTCCGACTAGTAGTGAACTGAATACCATCAAAACCACTGCTGAACATAAACTCACCTTTCCTGTGGACTTCACACCTTTCCATATGCAGAAGAAACAGATGATCCACATAGTAAGGAGACACAGAGCCAGGTCCCATTTAACAACTCCCATGCTTTCGATGCCATCAGAGATACTGAGGACGTTGTGTCTGTAATGGACATGAGATAATAATGAGCCATTTCAAGAACAACAAGAAGAGACTGGAAAAAGAGATTTTTACTGAGTGGTAGTCACACATGAATGACAGAGGAAGACATGATTGAATGGATTGAATGGACAACCAGGGACAAACAGTAGATTAGACAAGGTTAGTTTATGGCTCCAGATACCCAGTCCTTTCTAGCCCCTTCACTATATGATTAGTTTATGTATGTGAACTGGCATGTCACAGAAAGAATGTTGCCAGGTTGTAAATGTATTCCTGCTCAAGGTTTTTGAGGACACCTGCTATGTACAGTATAGAAGATCTCTGCAACTCTCTCATGTTCAGGACTTAAATAGAGCAGAAGAAGAAATGGAACAACCAAGTTACAGTGGCAACATTTTAAAGACTTACTCCCAGAACTCAGTGACTGGTGACGTGAAGTTGGTAGAGTTTTCAGGCCCCCACTGGCTCATGTTCTTGCGGAGTGTGTCTTCTATACAGTTTTCTGTGTTCCACACATTATTGCAGCTGCCCCAGGGAAGTTCAGGACGGAAGGACTGGAACAGGTAGTACAACCCCCAAGCCAAAATCACAATGTAGTAGATGTTCAGGAGGGAAACGATCACAATGGAAGCATAGCCGATACCTGCATGAGAATAGTGGAAACATAAACAGTTACTAGAGAAATATCAACAGCGAATGAGATGGTGGCCTGAGGGGAATGTTCTTAGAAGAACAAAAAAAAAGTATTCTTTTTTTTTTTTTTTTTTGCTGAGAAACAAACACAGTTTTTGTCATTCAAATAAGGCAGAGTTTTTCATCAAGTGATTTCTCTCTCTGAGGTGAACTGGAAAAGAGCCACTTCTAAGGAAAAGGCCATTGCCAAACCGGGAAACAAACCACTACTGGATGACACATGCAGCAAAATCTAATATAGTCCTGCTAGTGTTGCTTATACAGATTTTTTAACTTTACTAATCATTAATTACGGTTATCTATTTTATTAAGAGTTACAAAGTGTAATTACTAACTAAACCTCTGTAAACCTTCTCTGCGACAGATTTACATTCTGGATGTAGGCATTACTTGAAAAGTTTTGCTTCAGTGAACCACAATAACCAGCATTGTACAAAGTACCCATGTTAATGAGGAGCAAGCATGTGAATGAGGAACTGTTTGAATTGCTCTGCGCTTACACAGCGAGCACTGTTTGGGTTCGTTTTTAGCTGGCAGGAAAGCTGTACACAGTGGTACAAAGCTGTTGCTCTGTTAAAGCTGCGTATTTGTTGGGGAAAATGTCAAATGTCTAACGTTAAATTGTATATTGTATGTCACGTTGTGTTTCCCCATTTGTTGAAGCATGAACTTTCCATTAATATTCATGACTTGCAGTGCTGTCTGCTGTATTGACTTACCAAGCATATGGAATACCACTCTGTAAATAAAACAGTGTTATGAAAGATGGCCTCTGCTACAAAAAAAAAAAGAAAAAAAAAAAGAATTACTGTAACTCTTCTGGGTGGCACGAAAAGTAGCCAGTGTTAACAGCTGGATAACATCAACACATTAGGAAATCTTTGCCCCACCGAGAAGGGACATGATAAGAAACAAAAACAGTTACTTTGGGGTTTTTTTCAGAGCTTATCTTTCCTGGATATAATGATTTTCCCTCATAGGCTTGAACTAATTTCTAGTCATCACTTTCATGTTTTGCCACTGTGCTGCCATGGCAACACTGAAATTAGTACACTCTGTATATGCTGCATGCTCTCAAGGTCTGGCTGGAATTGTGTGTCAGTAGGAACCTTTCAACATGTTCATCTTGGCTTCTGTTAAAAATGTTTGCAAATGCAGAGAGCTCGGTTTTAGTCTTCAGAAAACAACATTTCAAAATTTTCCACAGCAGACCTGATCATCGAAAAATTCCTAGTGGACTTTGAAGTGTTTGGGAAATGATCCTTTGAAATATTAGATCAGGATAATCATACTGTATTTGTGCTTTGTGTTTAAAAATCAGTGGCTATGGGAGATGGAGTTCTTCCTTTCTTTCCCATGCCTTGGTTTCATAGGGGGAACAGGGGGATTTCCTTCCTGAAGTGGGTTTTCCTTTATTGTCTAATTGTAAGCAAATAATAACATTTGTTGTGCTAGGCCATTTCCCACTTCCCCTAAGCTTGTTTGTTTCAAAGCAACATGTGCAGGACATTATTATTTGGATATTGGTATGATACTCACCAGTAAAGATGGGGCAGATTTTTTCCCAACAAGTGATTCCTCCCTGAGAGGTAAACTGGCCAAGAGCCACCTCCAGGAAAAACACAGGTAGGCCTCCACCGAACAGGAAAATGAAATATGGGATGAGAAATGCACCTAGGCATGAGGAAATTGGAGAACTTGTTTAATTACATCATTAAACATTTAAATACAACATTTAAAGGTGTCAAACTGAAACCGATTCTCTTTCTGTGCATTTCCGGCCCATGTAACCACAGCTTGTGTATGTCTCCAAATATGGCCTTGTGATGCACTGAACGCTGCTGGAGGCACTTGTGACGTTTCTCAAGACAAGCAAATCAGCAAAGCTATTTCTCAAATTTGAAATGCTTTGATGCTGAGCTTGAATTCTGGCTACTCATCTGCTCTTTTTTTGAGGGGTTACATATTTCGTTCAAGCAGGTCTAGTCCTGAACCATTTCAAGATGTAGCAGTTGTAAGATAAATGAAACCTTTACTTACCTCCACCATTCTTATAGCAGAGGTATGGGAAACGCCAGACGTTTCCTAAACCAACAAATCCTCCAGCCACAGACAGAAGAAAGTCAAGCTTGCTTGCCCATTTCTCCCGCTGTGGATGTTTGCCTTCAGCTTCATCCTCAGGTCGGGTGCCAGGGCTTTTCCCCGGGGATGGTTTCAGGGTGTCCTTATGGAAGTCCTTCAGACATTGAAGCTTCTCTTTTTGTGGCATGCTGTGGACAAACAAGAACATATAATATCCGAAACTGTTACACTTTAGGCTTGGTTGACCCAGTGAGAATTACACATAGGCATCTGTGCATACATGTTTTGTGCATGCATGACGGACCTTAAAAAGATAACACACGTAGAAAGAATGAAGTCAAAGTAACTTTTGTCTAAGTGTCATGACACAACACGGAGGGGGGAGGAACAGTAAGCTAAGAATTTGCAACAAGTGTTTGGATTGCTCTTTCTCTTTAATTAACACAGCACATATGTGTCAAGACACTTTTGAAAGAGGGAATTGTTATTACTGGCTCAGGGTGTACAGTTTCAAAGCACTGGCCAAAAGTGCCATGGAGAAGCGCAGATCCAATCCCAGGGATACAGATAAAGATGTCAGAAATGCTCTGGCACCCTTTAGACTTACCCTTTTTAACTTGGCACGGAAAGAACAAACTACAATCCCATTGAAAGTTTGCTCGTTTAAACAGTGTTTGGAAACGGTCCCCTTCCCCCCACCCCTTGGGAACACATATAAAAATAGTCTACAGTAAGCTGCACTTTTTCTACATTATGTCCTTTTAAGGGACAGGACGAATGACGAACCACAATGTCCAGTGTGCTTGATGCATTAGTCAGTCTTCAGAACAACGATAAGGTTTGTGTATCTGTAAAAGTTTAAACCCACATGGAAAAAGTCCAGAGCCGAGATAAAAAACACTGCGCTGACATTACTAAATACAGCTTTAAAAACCGATAAAAAATCCCGCTGCAGATTTGGAGGACAACAATCATCTGAAGGTACAATGATTCTACTGTATACGCAATTTTTTATCTGTATACCCCATATTTCCAGATCAGACTTACACATTTTAGAGTCTATTCAGCTTTTTATAAGAAAAACTTTTCACAATACAGACAGTATGAGTGAAATCATTACGCACTTGTGTCCAAACTTTAAAGAAATTCTTAAAATATGGTCCTGTTATCAGTTTATCTACCAGTTACAGTATTACACAATTACAGAAAGAGTATCTCATAGAGTAATAAATAATAAACCGTTCATTTGCCGTCCAATGCACTTACATCTCCTTCATTCCTGCGTTGGAATGGTGTGTACTGTCACCATGCTCTGGCTCCCGCAATCTAACTGCGCGTGCATCTAAGGGTAAGCCCTGATCGACAGCTCAACACCCCCCCCCCTCCCACTAAGACAATTAAATACTATCAGCAGATTGAGTTCAGCTTTAGCGTACAGGATGACACAGACTCGGACGGGTAAATTTCCACTCCTCAAAGGATTTAGAGTCGTATGTGTCCTTGGCTTTCTCTGTAACCTGAGTGCTGAACAGAAGTGAGGGGACGGACCAGGGCCAGCAATCCTCACCTATGGTTTATTTCTTTGCTGGCTATTTAAATCTTCTATTGTCATCCCACAGCTTTTTTTTTTTTTTAAGCTTTCATTAACGCTTCAGCTTTGAGATCTAAAGCAGTCAGTATAATAAAGAAGAGGATTCCAAGTCCTTGAAGACTTAATATACAGAACATTTAATTCAAAATAATTAATTTGAGTAACATATTTGAGCCTTAATGGTTGATTCATATACTGTGTGTGGCCTCTTTAGACTAGTTAAAATGAATCTGATCCTCAAGCTGGACTGCAACAAAATATTGGCAAGGAGCAAAACTTTTGCATGCGGAACGATGACAAAAAGTTTCTTTCCATGTTAAATAATTATTAAATAAAAAATAAAGGGGAAAAAAAATCTAAATTCTGTTGAAAATCCAAAAATAGCCAAGCCTTCTGAAAAAAAAAAATCATATTTTTGCTGATATCAGGCAAGATTAAGTCATGAAATGTTATTTGATAGGACAGCTTAGATTTCTGTGAAGCAGCTGCAGTGCTCCCTCTTCTGTTTAATGTGAGAAACAAAAACAGAGCCTATTCCGCTACCACAAAGCTCCAGGGAGCTCCTAATTAGAAGCGATTTGCTTCGCTAAAGTTATAGCTCAGTAAATCTACCAAAAAAATGTCAAGTCACAGTTTCCTCTCTGCTCTGCCTCATTGCCTGCTTCTGTCTGAGGATCACGTAACTAAAAGGCAAGTGCTATGCAACGGCCCTGGCTACAGAGGCGACTTCACGTCTGTCGTCCATGTGAGGTTTGTTACATAACCACTATTTTAAACCCATGCACATTTCCTCGGGGTAATCACATTAAACTCTTTCCTCCCCTCTATCACAACTCCTTTTTTTTCCACTTGGACAGCACTTAACATGTTTCTAAAGCTCGATTTTTCACGATTCCAGTTTAACAACAGGACACTTGAAAAATCAGAGGTTGGATTCAAGCAAATCTGAATCGCAATTGATAAGAGCAGGAGGCAACAGATCTGGTTAATGCCTTTGGGTAAACTCCAGTGGTCTTTGCCCAACTTCCGCTATCCCTCTCTAGTTTACGCCATCAAATCGGATGCTAATGATAATGTAAACATAGTAAAGGCTGGAAATGGACCAATTTCACCCATTAACCAAGTCTCCTAGATACACAAGACACTGCCATGGCACCACGATAAGGATGCTCTAATTCAGTCTTTCTTTTGTGCTTGTATTATGTTCACGATTAAACAATTTGTTTAAACAAAATACAAAAAAAAAGGCAGGTAGCTTAGTGCAGACCAACTGTACATTAGTACAGTGTTAACAGTGAATTGTGTACCATAGAGGAAGTTCCGTAACTGCTCGAAAGTGTCGAAAGTGTGACACGTATTTAAAAAAAAAAAAAGAGGGTGTCTTAAGGTTAGAAGAATGCTACTGGTGCAATTAAAAAATAAAGATAATGCAAATAGATAAATTATCCCTCTGACGAGGCTCATTAATTTTTTTTTCTAGTAATAACCTTGGGTGTCTTGTAAAAAAATTAATAAAAAAAACCTTGGATCGCAGCCACTAATAAGTTAGTGGATTACCCATGAACTTTTTTTATTTATTGTCTCTGTCAGAATGACAGTGAATGATTAGATCTTTTTTAAAAGAAATGGCACACTTTAAAGTATCAGCTGTACAACATTTCTGTCAATTATCACGAAAATCCTGCATGGAATACTTCATCTTTTTTGGATGTCAATCTTGATTAAGATGCAACAAAAAAAACTACATTTATTCAGGCTAAAATAAGCTTGTCATTAATGTAAAATGTACAACAACCTGTATCTCTATGCCTTGTAGTCATTGGTTTAAGACGTATTTTGCTTTTTGATTCCTCCAGAACTTGCCAAACACCAACAAAACAATGGATGGACGAGTCAAAAGAAGCCGAGAATTGGCTCTAGTTCAGAGATTACCTGTCGTAGTTTACCCCATCCTCTAGTGAAGACATGGAATCGGAAGCAGGTAGACCGTCCAGCTTGACTTAGATGTTCAGTGAGCACCGCTTTCAGTAAGAGAATGAACCCGAAAACATACCAGTGCAAGATTTAGGGGTTCTTGCCACCTTCTTGGACTGAGGTGCAACCTTTAAATTGCTTTGGGGCCAGAAAAAGGAGGGAGTTTTGGCGATGGGGGAGTGGAGCTGGGCAGCTAGCTAAGACTTTGAGGTTTGACTCATTCATGGCAAAAAGAAATGAAAGAGGAAAACAGAGTTTGGTTGTAGGAGGAGGAGAGGGCTTGTTGCCAGTGGTGTGCCCTACTCTTAGGCAACTGTGCTGTACGATGTAAACAGATTTGTGATTAAAAAGAAAGAATCGGACAGGAATATTTATGGGATTCCTTTAAATTCCTAAAGTCACCAAGGGTTATTTTTTTGTTTTATTTTTTCCAATCACATTGTGTCCAACCACATGACACAACCACAACCTCTAACAGTTGGCCTTTTGTCTATATTGGAAATTCTCCAGTCATGCCAATTTATGCCACACCTTACCATTCTTGATTAATTTAACTTTTAATATTATTAATCCTTCATTGTTTTAATGTTTTGTCTGTTCTCTATTTAGATGTCCTGGTGAATCAGAATGCAGAAGTAATGATGTAGAAGAGTCAGGCTTACAGAGGTAAAGTGTCAAACAATAAGCTATTTACCACCCCATCATTATGCAGGGGGGATTCGACTGACATCTGGAATAACGTATCAGCGTGCACTTGCATAGTGCGCAATGCAAAAGTTGTATTAGTGTAACTTCTGGCACAGCATCAAATGCACTTTCAGTTGTGCAAGTCTGAACACTTAGGGCAAGTATGCACATCAGTGTTAAAACTGAATTCTGGAACTGAGGTCGGAAGAGCAAACAAGTGCAGAAAAGGGTGTGTATTTTTTTGTTTTGTTTTCGATCTTCGACAAAAGTTCTATGCGTCATGCCTTAGAGATGTGATAAATCCAGTGCAGGTGATGGTTTGTGTGATCAACATAGGTGTAGCAGGGTGCGCGCACACACGCGCGCGCACGCGCGCAACACAAACGGAGGGGACAGGATGGAAGTTATGCACAGCAACAGGACTTTGTTTGCCCCAAAATCAGGAAGCGCGGGGCCCATTTATCGCTCTCTCTCTCTCTTTCTCTCTCTCACACACACACACACACACTGAGCGCGCACGCATCTTCCGCTCGCAGTTAACTACAAGTGAGTGAAAACAGCGCGAGCCTGAATCAAGTAAATCCGGTAGTGGTATTAACAAGGAGCGCGCGAGCAACAGTTACAGCAACATGAGCGCGCGTCCTCTTAGCTCATCATCATTATCTGGCTAAAATGACAGCTTACTCTTAATAATGTGCATGGTTTAATAAAATATACACTACGTAAAAAATAGCAAAAGATGCCCTGTGATTAGAAAAACACCCTACTTTTAATATAATAAAATACACCTGGAAAAAAAAAGTAGAAAAAAAATGGGCAGAGATGCAGGCACTTCATGAGTAACTAAATATGTAGAATATGGTATAGGTTATGTGCATACATAAATAAAGCGTACGTAAATGCTTATTTTATACTATGCGTATAGTTTATATAGTCTTTGAGAATGTCTTACCTGCTCAGATTTGTGTTTTTTCTCTTTGTTATATTTCCTCTTTTCAGAAGTTCCTGGTCTCTTGTGTCTCGTGCGGCGCTGAATTGGATGTGTCGCGGTAAAATTTTATTTATAAGCCTTTCTTTCCGACCTTTGTCTCTTAATATGGGTGACCAATAGACATCGGCATGAGTGGAAAAACACCGGCCAGCCTCTCGGTGCAACAGGAGGAGAGTCAGACAGCGTCTTCTTAAAGAGACACGAGGCATTTTCTTTCGAGGCAGCTATCAGCTCGCATATGCCCTACAGGTCAGAAGGGGCGGTGCACGTGCGCCTGTCACAGCAAAGCATGGGCTCCCCAAATTGTTAGCAAATAGCAACCCTTTTTTCATTTAAGCTTTTAAGATTATGCATGCCCTGAAACTTGAAACACAAAGCCTGCAGATGACACTGTTTGCAAAAGTACATATTTACACTGCATACAGTATATATGTCTGTCAACAATAACATTATGACCACCTGACTCATATTGAGTACCCCCCCCTCCTTTTGCCTCCATAACAGTGATGCACTATGTGTTCTGACACCTTTCTATCACAACCAGCATTAACCTTTTCTTCAACTTGAGCTGCACTATGGCTTCTATTGGATCTCTGGACTACATGGGCCAGCCTTGGTTCTCCATGTGCATCAATGAGCCATGGCCACCTATGACCCTGTCACAAGTTCACTGGTTCTCCTTCCTTAAACCACTTTTGGTATGTCCTGACCACTGGGAACATCTCCCAAGAGCTTCAGTTTTTACGTTGCTCTGACCCAGTCCCCTAGCCATCACGAATTGGCCCTTGTCTAAGATCCTTGTTGAAGACCCTTGTCTTTATCTGCTTTCAACATATCAACTTCAGCAAAAAAGATTCACTTGCTGCCTAAAATATTCCACCCACTTTCAGTCACTAATGTAACAAGATTTTATTTTAGCTATAGCTGCTGTGAGAAGGGTCAAATTGTGATGGCTAAATAACTGGGTCAGAGCAACTTCAAAACTGCAGTTCTTGCAGGATGTTCATGGTGTACCGTGGTCAGGATATACCAAAAGTAATTCAAGGAATAAAAACTGTCTGTCTATCTGTCTATTGCCTGGTTCCAATTGACATGTGTCAGAACACATAGTTCATTACGGTTTTGGTGGCAAAATAAGGGCCTACTCAGTATTAGGTGGTGTATCAGTGATCATTTGTGTATTAGTCAAACTATCGCATTGATTGGCTCTATTGAGTGATGCATGTAGCCACGCCCACTTTAAGGGCAAAAGCACCACAGTATATTTGTCCCAAAAGGCCATTGCTGCTATGAGATAATCTGGCACAAAACTGTTCATAACAGCCCTTCTACTTAACATTTTTATTTAATTTATGGTGCAGTTTTAACTTGCCAAATGCCAAAGGACTGGCAAAGTTTCATAATTTTTTTTCGAGCCAGTTCTGCGTGATTCTGTGACAAAATCATCTGGACAGACATACATATATACAGACAGAAATTTTTCTGAGACTGGTTTTGGGTCCTCCAATGTATGAAATGTAAAGATATCATTGAAAGAGCGAGTTCTGACCAATATACAGAAAATTTTTTCTTTTTAATTTATGTACATTTTTTTTTTTGCTATACTTGCTATAGAAGAAGCTCAAATTGAAAAAAAAAAAGATATGGACACAATGGTGATCAGTGACAGGGTGTTGAAATCTACGCCAGCAGGAAGTTTTGGTTGTCAAAACATTGAGTCATCTTGGCAATGATATATAATATTGGGACACTGTTGGTTGTTTATCCACTCATTCGCTACACATATTATCCTGTATAGGATTGCAGCACCTGTAGCATATCCAAGGGACTCGGGTGCAAGGCACAGTACACTATGGGTGCAAGTACATAATCTCCATTACAGCAGAAGGACATGCATGCAAGCATAAGGAAAACATGCAAACTCCACACGCACAGACCAGAACCCTAGACACAGGATGTGCAAGTTCACACTACTAAGCACTATGCCACCATGGTGCCTGAGAGAATACTGCAAATATAACTTCAAAGCAATATATATTTTTTGGCATTTTTTCTTCTTGCTTAAATGAAATATATTCATGTAATGCTCAACTTGCTGACAGGGAAAAAAAATACTTTCTCCAACTATGCCAACTGTACAGGCCTGAAACTCCAGTCTCCTCTCTGAATGCTATCCACTGGTCCAATACATATAAGGCCACATACCTTGCTTGTGTGCTACATACTAAAGAGTATCTTCGCTGTACAATGCAATATAATTCATGCCCAAATCCATTCACTGCTTCTCTACCTTTATGCTGTTTAATAACTATTTGTTTAACTATTCTTATTTTTTATTATGATTATTATTAATGTAACTTATTATTATTATTATTATTATTGTTATTAATAATAATAATAATAATAATAATAATAATAATAATAGTGGCGATATGGTGTAATAGTGGTAAGCACTATGGCTTTGCACCTCTGATTCCTGCCTTGGGTCTGTGTGCGTGAAGTTTGCATGTTTTCCCTGTGATTTTCTCCCACAGCCCAAAGATATGCAGATTAGGCTAATTGGCATTCCCAAATTGCCCCAAGAGTAAGTATGTGTGTGTGTGAGCCCTGCAATGTATTGGCACCTTGTCCAGGGTGTACCTTGTATCATGCATAACACAGTATACACAGTAACACAGTATGTAACACATAATACAGAACATAAATAATAATAAGTCCCCAGTCCCAAGCCTGGATAAAATGGGAGGGTTGATTATAAATAATAAATAAAAAATCCAGTTCCTTGAACAGCATTTGGAGAGCCAGAATCATGGCCCTGACGTTGCTTTATATTTTGCCGCTTTTGTTTAAAATTACTTCTACAAAAAATACTGAATTGAGTGTATATAGCATTTGAGCGACAGTTAAATTTTTTATTTTAATGGTTAGTATTCAACATCACGGCGGCACGGTGGTGTAGTGGTTAGCACTGTCGCCTTGCACCTCCAGGGTCCGGGTTCGATTCCCAGGCTCGATTCCTGTTTCTGTGTGTATGGAGTTTGCATGTTCTCCCCGTGCTTAGTGGGTTTCCTCTGGGTACTCCGGTTTCCTCCCACAGTCCAAATATATAGATAGATATAGAAGATGAGTGAGAGTATTTAACATCAATCAGGAAGCGCTTATTGAATAACAATAAGTCACATTACACAAATGAATGCCATGCAAATTATATGAAATATTCCCTTTACAGCAGGGATATGACCGGGATATATTAAGCACTTATTTATTATTCAAAATAGAAGGAAATGCTCAGCATTAGCATTTCTTTTGGAGTTATCAAGTAATGTAATTGATATTTACAGTAACAAGGCCACCTCACAAAAATGTACATGAATTCTATATACTGCATGGTGGATTTCAGGCAAGAAAAGTTACAAACATAAAACTCTGACTTTCATCCTAACCTCACCATTTGTACGTTTTCATGTGCTTTGCCTCATGCAAATCCTTTCAAATTTGAAACCTTGACGTCAAGTTTAAATGAAAAATGGAACATTATGTTTCAGTACAAAAGTAACTTCTTCAATACGTAGACTTTCACAGAGTAGGAAAGCTGAAAAGAAAAAATAGCTGATACAATTACTACATGTGTTATCAGGTTTAATTGCACTGTAATATTCAACTTTCTCTTTTTTGCAGAAAAAAAGTGAATTTCAGTATAAAAGGCATTCTACTGTCTATTAAGATATGTGTTAGTGAAATATTTGGAAATGTGTTGGTACTTTCAAGGCCCTGTCTTAATGTACATTTCACCTTGGGAAAGTTGACCTAATTCACCCAGGTTGAATAATTGGATCTTGAAATTAATCTTGGAATTAATTACGTCTTTAAACATTTTGTACCTTTGGAAATTGTATGTACAGTACTTGTATGCTTGCAAAGTGTGGTGAAGTTTCATGTAAACACCATCATTTTCATGATATATTTTAGAAATAAACGATGTTACATAAATTCTCAAAAATGACATGCAGTGCAAACTACAGGATAATAATAGCTAACCTTGTATACTCAAAATCTAGTATTCAAACTCAATATAAAACATAAACATTTCCAGTTTGCCGCACAATTGGATGTGGCAACTTTACACATAACAAGCATATCAGAGCATGCATGCAAAACCAATATAATTTATAAATAACCACAATCAGTGTTTTTCCATATTGAGTGTTGCGAAAACAGCACATGATGGGAAACAGTTCCTTTTATTGGAGGTCATGAGGCAGTATTTTAGATTAATAGCTAAGAAAATAAAGCCAAATTTTTAATTTAATGTATTTTAATTTTCAAAAATTTTTTTCTTTAAACCTTAATAATTATGATAGTACAATAAGGATACTGTCCTGTACGCTGGTGCACAAAGAGAACAAAGCATTACATTCCTCAGGTATAGCAAGATGTGCTGAAATAGACCAAAATGTTTTTCCTAAAAACCTCTAAAGCTAAGTACAGTATGATCTTTAAGAAATACTGTAGATGAATATTGAGACTCCTCCTTCTCTGACAAAATGTAACCAGAAATACACAACTTTATCATCTTATTTTTATCTTCGCTCACACATGCCACAATCCTGCTGGCTGCCTGGTTTCATATTTGTCTACCACTTTTACTTTTTAATTCACAAGAAATTTAATCACAAGTCCTTGTTTGACTTGAACGCCTCTCTGAAATTATGCATGTTAGTACAAATTAGTGGTCATGGTGGAATTTGTATTGGGGTGAAACTTAATCTGACTTTCAGTTAGATCTCATGCTACATGTACTCAGTCCCTTTCAACTACAACTTTAAAATTTTCGATTTTTGGCTCTTTAGTCAAACTCGATTTGTTGAATCAAAACATTATAGGCATATTTCTTGTTGATTTTATATTTCTTACACACAACGTAGTCACAATCTTTTTTAATGAATTAGTGTATCATTAGTGTACAGTAGGCTATGTGTACAGTGGTGACCAAAAGAATTGAACAAAATTTAAATTTAGTGTTTTAATGACATTATCAAAAGATGACAATTAATATAAAAAAAATATTTGTTATTTTACACAGTGAAATCGTTATACAACAATCAGTAATTAGTATGAATTTCTGTATTCTTCAAAATCTTGGATGCCGCTGGGCATAGAGTCAAAAAGACATCTACAGTACTCTGGTGTCACTTGCTTAATCCATGCATGCTTAACTGCTTCCCAAATATCATAAAGTTTGAAATGTACTTAAAAATCCCCTATTTTTTGCCATTTCCCACTCTATCACTTACAGTAGATAGAGTACTTTATAAATCTCATGGAAAATTGTATAAAGTATTTTACAAATACAATATAAATAATTAGTATTCCAATCAGCCCTCTTTGAGGAATTTCACAGGTTTTCACTATATCTGAGGTCTGGGGTCTGACTTAGTCATTTCAAAAGTTGTTAATGGTGTTAATGATCTTATTCTAAGTCATTCTTTTGTTGCCTTGAATTTGCACTTTTGGTTTTTGTGGCAAAATAGATATGTGTTTGGAGATGTATATAAATTATAGATAATTCCCTTGATCTTGGCTAGAGCCCCAGGCCCAACTGAAGAGATGCAGCCCCATTGCATGATGCTGCCATTACCATGATTCACCATTGGTATGGTGTGTGGTTGATAAGCTGGCTTATCAACAATCACATGCCCCATAATGAAAGAGTTTGCACACTAATGCAACCAGGTTATTGCACATTTTTTAAAATGACATTTTTGCACAAAAGCAAGTAGAAAGGTTTTTTAATTTTTTTACCCCCCTTTTTTCAACCTTTTTCCTTTACCTTTTTTTTTCTAAAAGTTTAACCTTTTACTTGATCTTTATCATCTTGGTTGCTTGTTTTACATTAAAAGTAAAAAAATTATCTGACATGATTCTTGTTCCCAGTAGGTAATTGTTTTTTTATTCCAGGTTTCTCCCCCATGAAACACAATTCTGTGATGCAGAAATAATGCAGTGACTACACTCACTCACTCATAGAATCAATCATAGTCTATACAATTTTAGCCTGTATACAGGGTCATGGGGTAAGGGGGCGTAGAGCCTATTCTAGGAAAAATAAGGCATGATGCAGGGTGCACACTGGAAGAGGTGTCAATCCATCACAGGGCATACACAAACACACGCACATACTCATTCACACAGTACAGGCAATTTGGGAACACCAATTAGCCTCATCAGCATGTTTTTGGACTATAGGAGAAAACCGGAGCACCCAGAGGGAGCCCACCAAGCATGGGGAGAACATGCAAAATCTATGCATACAGACCCAAGGCGGGAATTAAACCCAGACCCTAGAGGTGCAAGGTGACAGTGCTAACCACTAAGCCACCATGCCTCTGCAGTGAGTTAAATTTGTAATAAAACTTCTACACTATTACAAGTTTTCCAGCTTACAATTATCTCTGCAAAATGGAGTTCCCACCTTGCTACTTTAGAGTCAGAGCTGTTTTTGATAGCAGAAGGGCAACCTACACAATATTTACATCGGTATATGTATTGACCGATACATTGGCTTAAATTAGTTATTAATCTTAATTACTTTGCCTAAGAATCAAAAGTGGACACGAATGCATGCAAACCATAGTGCTTAGTGCTTGTACACTGTGTTTTAATATTGGTCTGAAAGCAGCCCAAGAGCAAGCTGTGTTTCACATCCTGCCTGAGATATGGTTTAGAAGTAACTCTGCTCTGACAGCCAGATTCAGATCAGATCATCGATGGCATTTCCATAACGCTACGTGAGTCAGATAACAGTCATATATGCTATTATCAAAGCAAGATGAGCTGAGCTTTGATCCTTGTAACACAATTGTCATGACCTGCCATGAAAAAATGACTTAATGTTGGTAATCATAATAAGGATAATGTAAAATAGTCTGACACTGTTTCATAGAGAAACGCTTTCATTTCAAAATCGTACTGTATAAACTATATGTTTAGTCAAGGCAAATATATCATAAATATTCTCCAGAAAATAATCAAAATATATTCAAAAGTTATTTTGGAAAACATCTTAGTCCCTCAAATGTTGTTTAGAACAGAAATAGATAATGAGATTGACATTTCTATATTGTGAAATCCACAACAATACATGCATTATATTGAACAATGTGATCGGCATATTTTTGGTCAGAAGTTTCACCACTTCCTAAATTATAACATAACCTTACATAACATGTGACATTGACACTGGATTTTTATTTATTTATTTCACAAATGACCTCAGCTGACTCCAACCATTTACTGTACAATGCGTACCTCTGGGAATATAAAACTCACTAGGACATCAACAAATGGCTATTTTTCTACAAAAAAAAAAAAAAAGCTATAATCTGTAATATCTTCAGTATTACAGTTACACCATATTGTCAATAAGGAATTTAAAACTTAGAGCAATTTGCAACACTCACAGGAAATGGCTTAATGAAAAACAAACAGAGAAACTAGCGTGTCACCAGTCATGTGAGGATACACAAGGTCTCTCTTTTCAGAGTAAAACTGTATAGACAGAATGGTTTAAACGTTCCTCTATTGGCCTCAACATCGCAGTACTTTTCCACAGCAGCTAGAGAGGAAGTCAAAATAGGGAAGTCGAAAGCTCAGCCTCTGAGGTGTTTTCCTACTCCTTTTCTGTAGCTTTAAAAGACGTAACGACGCCATGAGCGCTAGATGGGTTAAACCTGCTTCTGATTTCGAACAGGGTTTGAAGTCAGGATAAGAATTGCGCAAATGTCCGTCTATCTGTTTGCTAAAGTGAAACAAAAAGTTATAATTTTTAAGTCTCTAATCATGTCACACCATATGACAGCTAGCCATGTGACAGGAAGTTGAGAAAAACAGTTGAGACCATGGTTTCCTGAAAAAAAACTGAAACCTCTGAAATCTGTTATCACGTATGCAGAGTCCGAATAGTGCCAAAAGGCAAAACTAACTGACACTGCGGTGGAAAAGTAAACAAACATGATCTCAGGAACTTGCTCAAAACAATGGAAACACAATGAGGTGTGTTTGCTGCATAATGTTTGATTACAGCACACAATGTGGTGATCAGTTCACGATTCCTCATCCTCCCACAACCACTCTTTCACAATTTGAGTCCTGGAACATACCTGTTCCATCAAAGAAGAAAAACTCCATTGATGTGATAACCTGGTCATTCAGTACATTCAGGTCATCAGCTGACTTCATGTTATTGCCGCATAACCTTGTTGAGTCTAGAACTGACCGAGTGAGGGTTATAACACTGCCTCTAGAGGCCACTGTGCATGATCACCCTGATACACTCAACAATCTGCACTCATTAGACAACATGACCGTTTTCCATGTTTGTTTTAAGTCTGATCTATTTCCCTAGCTAATTCAAGCATTTTTTCTGATTAGTCTTACTAATTAAGGTTTTCTTATGGCACACTTATTTAGTCCTAATCCTTTGAGATCCTATTTTAGACATTTTATTTTCATTTTATTCTAAGATAATACTCAAATTGTTCCCTCACAAGGTTTTCTTTTTTATTCTCTCTCTCTCTTGAAGTCAAGTCATACAATGTTAAAAGGTTATATTCATGCCTCAGAGAGCAAGGCTGACTAGAAGGACATGAGTTCAAATTCCACCACTACCAAGATGGTGCTGCTGTAACTAAAATCCTTTCACTTCTGTAATTCACTCTGCATATGCCACAACACAAAATTCCTCTATTGTGACACTAAAAATTCCTTCCATATACCTTCATACATGTTAAAAAAAACACCATAGTTTGTTGCAGTTGGATCACTTAAACCTTTTAACCGATCAGAATTAAGAACTCAACTTCAGAGGTCTGTTGCTGATGCTGGGCCTCATAAACAGTGTACACTGTCATGAATAAAGACAATGTCTTGTATATTTGTGACTCACCTGCTGCAGTGTACCTACTGTAAAAGCTGCACAAAATAAGTAAGGGTAAAAATATTCAGCACGTTTGTCAGACCAGTTTCATAGTGATGGTGGCCTCAAATGTGCCTACAGGCTGGTGTGGTAGGTGCTGGTGAGTGATTTTGATAAGATCTTGGGTACAGAAGTGCAGTCAGGATTTATACATCTGTAATTATCGGTTTTGTTTTATTCTGCACTGTTTCATACTACTTCCACAATGCTCCTGTCGTAAAGACTTATACATACATTTGCATGTTTTCCAGTGTGCATATGACATACATATAAATTACCTTTGTTCTGTTTAAACCTCAAAGCCTGAAAGCAGCTAATTTCACTGACAAATAGTCTTTTCCTACACTCTCCATGCTTTTGGCTTCATTATAGAAACATCACACAAGATTTTCCTCAGGTACAATGACAGCAACTGGACCTAGAATATAAGAAAACTAGATATATTAGGAGTATTTTGTCAGGTTCTAAGAAGAGGTAAATTTTACATTCCGAGAAGAGAGAATGTAGAAACGTATTTGAGCTGTCGCAATAGAGTACTGCTAAATAATTTTGGTGTACATTGGTCAATGAACTTGGTCAATGTTTCTGAGAATCCTCCTTTATCCTGCAGAAGAATGTGTATTGACTGCTACCAAGCACTGACAATGGAGACTTTTAGACTATTTTTATCCCTTCAGAAAGCTTGTCCCTATCACCAATGACATGTTTATCTTTGTTAAAGAAAAATCCAGTTATGGTTACCCTTATATCATGAAGAGCACTAAAAATACAAGTCAACATGATTGAGCTAGCTGTTACTATGGAAATAATAATAATATATTGAACTGCTAAAGATTTTAGCAGTCCAATATATTTAAGAAGATTTAAGAATTTAGTAACATCATGGTACTGTATATTGGGACTGCGAATAATTAATTATCTTTTTTAGTGAACTCAGAAAATGCTTTCGCCAGTGATATGGGAAAGATACACTCAGAGTCTAGTTTCAGAGTTCTCTAAGAATGCTATTTAATTTGGTTGCTCATTAGACTAGGTTTATTCTGACGATTAACCACACGTGTGCTTAGAATTGTATTTATTTGCTTGCTTGTTTTGTTTGTTTGTTTGTTTGTGAGCACTATTGGCTTGCATCTCCAGGGGTGGGGTTCCAATCCCACCTCTGGTTTGTGTATGCATGGAATTTGCAAGGTCTCCCTAAGTTTTGATGGGATTCCTCCAAGTACCCTGGTTTTCTCCTACAATCTATGCATTGCAGGTTGATTAGTGTTTCTCAATTGCCCAAAGTGTGTAATTGGGAGTGCGAGTGTGTACCTTATGTGCTTGTGCCTGTAAAGGGTTGGCACCCCATCAAAGCCATCCCCAGCCTTGTGCTCTATGGGGTAGGCTCGAGGCAAACCACAACCCTACACAGGATAAACAGTATAGAGATCTTGTTTAACTGAATGCTTGCACTTCACTATTAGTCCTATTACTGATATCTCCAGGTAAATGTGTCAAATGGAAAAGTCAAACTTAAATTAAATTGGACTTGAGTGTACTTATTCAACAGCTGATTAATATCAATATGCATGATTTAAAATTTTTTAAACGCTTTTATTGCATCGTCACACTGCCATATTTAAATCCTTTTTGGATTTTGCCAAGACAAACTGTAACTCAGTCTTTGGACTTGTGGTCGATTCCAAAAGTGAGCACTTCAAATTAGGTATTAAGTTGCATTTTGTGTGATTTCAGTTTTACATATTTTCAGATTCCTGATTTAATAAGCTCTATTTTTATACCCTGTCGGTTCCTGATAAATGGCCAGTGTTCATTTGTTTATGAGGAGGAGCTTGGGGAAAAAAGGTCAAAAACTATTTTTAGAATATTTAAATGAGGATTCTGTGACATAATAAGAAAGAAAGAACCCCCAGACTTATGTTGACACCAAGATTTCCCTGCTACCCCTAAAATAACATTGCCAGTAATGTATATTATATATATATATATACAGTACGGGGCTATCCTAAGCAGCCAGCCAGAGGCTTCTATGCGATGAGAACTCCAACCAGAATTGGTTGAAAGAGTTAGGTATGGTCACAGTCACATAATGTATAAAGTGAATGTTTATTCAGAGTGCAATCAGGGACTCTGGCAGGACTGACTATGACAGCATAACTAAAAGGGAAAGCCAGACATGAAAAGTGAAACACAGGCATGAGGATAATAATTGTCTTTACTTCACCACACCTGTATACTGTAATTATTTATAATTCCAATATCCTGTGTCAACAAGGACCTAACGTTTTTACTTTTAACGTTTCATCCTTGTGTTATCTCACGGAAGGTTATTTATATATAGTACCACTATCTCCCCTGGCTTGTAAATTAGGGATCTGTGTCCATTCTGTAAAGCAGCTTCTGTGGTAATAGTTGTTCAAAGTGGTACAGAATTGCAACTAAATTGAATTGATTCTCATTTGCAGCACTGACTGATTTAATCAGGCTCACAAGTTTTTCGTGGGGGGGGGTCCCTTCTCATTTATACACACATATCAATGTAACGTGTGAAACATGGTGAGGATTTCTACAATGCAATCCTTCATTACATAATGTTATTTCTGTCCAGCCCAAATAAACATAAAATAGTGACCTTTATGAATTATCATCCCAAGGGCTGCTTTCAGTCACAGAAGAAATTTTAAGAGTCTCAAGAGACCTGCGGATGAACTTCCTGTACACAAACACATGCTAAGTAGGAAGAGGGAAAGCAGCTACAGATGCTTAAGACTGACCCAGGTCCGAACAGGCTCAGTGGACCTTTCCCAGTTCAGGGGTTATCTCAAGTAACTCTAGGCATGTGGAAAAACTAGAAAGATCAGTTCAGCCTAAAACCAAAATTTCTAATTACTGTGAGCTAATACTATAGCTACCATATAGTAGAGCTGCTAACCAGGGCAGCACTCCCAATACTATTTGACTGTTAAATGACTTAATGGAAGCCAAGCAGTGACTTGTTTGCCTTTCCCTGGCCCATTTTTCTGACACAGGCCTACCTAAGCTTATCTGTCTAATCCCTTATTACCATAGCTCAGCTCTCGCCATGTGAGCTTTAAGAATTGTACATACGTAGGATGCCAAGAGTCTGAATTAAGCTGAAATAAACAAGCAAACAGGCTGTCATTTAAAACAAGACTGGATTCAGGAAGTGCAGTACAGAGACCACCTGCTGTGCTGTATACAAATGATTGGAAGTGTATGCGTTATACAAGCACATCTTGCCAGTAAAGAGCCGTTTGTTTGTTATATCTGTAGAGCTAAAAGGGTAATTAACTAATTCACACTCATAAATTTATGCCGTATTTAAATAAGTTAAATAATACGAATCGTGCTGTATACTGCATAATATCACTTGATGTTAAGCTAACAGCACTCTTCTCTCTTTCAGCGAAGGATAAGATCTACAGTACATAGATTGAGCTGATGTCTGCCATGAGCTCTATGTTGTGCCTACAAATCTTTTTAAGGACTTGCAAGATAAACCCTTGACTTGTGACTCAGAGGATCACATTACTATAGTCCGTGTGTCCGTTTGGTGCTTGAAGAGGAAACACAATCCTGTAAAAGAACACTGATATGCTCGTTCCACTTCCTGTTGGCTTGGCAAAAGCTAGTTAAACAGTCCTAAAATAATCTCCGACCAGTTACTGCAGTTGTTACCTGAGTATTTCGAACACATACTTTAGCAAATGTAATCCCCAAGATTCTAACTTTCCAAAACGCTTAAATGATTCAGATCATCAAACAAATTTTAATATTATACAGAGATAACCAAAGTCAATACAAAATGCAGTTTTTAAATGATGATTTCATTTATTAAGGGAAAAAAAACTATCCATACCTGCCTGGAGTGGTTGGTGTGTGTGTTTGTGAGTGTAAATTCTAATAAAGACCATTGAATTGGAAGGTGTTTCAGAAAGTTTTGACTGGTAGTATATGCACCCAATATTTTTGCTAGACTTACTTTAAGTAGTCAGTGGCCTACTTTATGGCTTAGTGGTTAGCACTGTTGTCTTGCACCTCCAGGGTCTGGGTTTGATTCCCACCTCGGGTTTCTCTGCATGAAGCTCGCATGTTCTCTGCGTGCTTGGTGGGTTTCCCTCCCTTGTCCAAAGACATGCAGATTAGGCTACTTAGCGTTCCCAAATTGCATGTGTGAATGCTGACCAGAGGTCCTACTGTGGTCATAAAAATGGAAATAAAATGAATTGTCACCATTGGTCTTCACTGTCCCTAGATGGATTACAGAGGTTCTTGAATGGATAGATGAATGGCCTACTTTATATGGCCACTGATAGGTGGAGTAAATAATTAAGTAACCTCATTACAGTGGAACCTGGAAATGGTCGGGATACTTTAGGCAGCATTGTGTCCTTAAGGTTGATGTGCTGGAAGTAGAAAAAAAAAAGTGCAACGTAAGGATTTGAGTGACTTTGACATGAGTTTGTGTACTGTGGCTGCAACATATGCCCAAATCATCACACCTTGACCATTGTGCTTAACAGTAGGTAGTGGGCGTTTTTGCTGAAATGCTGTTTGGTTTTTGCCAAACATGATGCTGAGCATTAAGGCCAACCAACTCCACACTGGTTTCATTTGTCCCGAGGACATTGTTCCAGAAGTCTTGTGGTTTGTTCAGATGCTGTTTTGCGAACCTCAGTCGTGCTTCTATGTTCTTTTTAGACAGCAGAGCCTTACTCCTGGCAATAATATAACATTTTTTGTCATTGTAGAATTATGAACTCCACATTGTTTGGAAATGGTTTTATAACCCTTTCCAGATTTACACACAGTAACAATTGTCTTCTCTATCCCTTTTGCTTATATATTTCCCTCTTGGCATTGTATTAACACACACACCGGAATGCTCCAGACCTGCAAACTTCCAAAACTTCTGCTTTTAAAGAAGTCTGCACACCTGCTGATGATCAATTAATCAAGGGCTGATGGGTAGCAGCACCTGGCTGCAACTTACCCTCTTAAATTCTTTGGAAGCAGTAACAGGTTAGTTAGTATTTTTTTCTTTTTGGCTTCTTTTTTTTAAGCATACTAAGACCCTCTAAGATCAGATGATTTTTATTATGTTTTTACACAAAGAACATAGTATTTAAAGTAAGGGAACTTTTGAACATGATCATAGATAGAAAACATATTCTTATATTCCTAAGGAAAGTTTTGTAGCTGTTAACTCTGTGCTCTGTTACCTCACACCTCCAGGGTTGGGGGCTCTAATTGAATATTTGCCCCTTGCTTACCCCTATGACTTTCCATAAATTGTCCATAGTGCATAATTAATTGTGGGTGTGCTTGTGGGATTCTGTACATTGGTATGTACTGTAGGTTGGATAATTAATATTAATAATAATAATAATAATGTAATTGTTGCTTTAATAATTTTATGGGAAGTTTTTTATCTGTTTCTTCCAGCACCTCTAGGGTTGGGGTTTCGATCTTATCTCTGGTCTAAGATAATGGAGATTCCCATGCTTGGTGGCTTTCTCTGGGAGATCTGATTTACTCCCACAGTCCCACCTTGTGCTAGAAGTTGTCTTGGATAAAGATGGATGTATGGATGTATGGATAGATGGTTTGTTGTAGTGGCACCAAAATGACACTGGACTATAGTACCCACATGCAACTTTACACCACATGACCACAAGCCACACAACATTGCTGTCTGTGATGTACAGGAGTTTAAAATTACATAATGTTTAAACTTTCTTATCTGCCTTTAGTCATTGTCACTTCTCATGCCATGCTGTTCTTTGGCCTCATTAGTTCTTGTTTCCTTTTTATTTGTCATCTTTTCCACTATGAATAAAGCTGGACCTGCACTTGCATCTGCTTTTTTGATTATTTCCCAGTGCGTTCACAGACCAGCCCTCAGGTTGTGTTTAGACGTTCTTTAAGATGCAAGACCCCTTAAGAGGTCTTTAGGTCATCTTCAAGACAAATCAGAAAATGAATCCTAAAGACATTAGAAATGTTAACATTTTTTGGCTTTATTGGGTCATTTAGACATCCCCAATAGGTCTCTAGTTCCAAAAACATCCTGCAGTTCTACATCTCTTACTGGGTTATGTCTACACCCTTTTGTTCTGAATTTACATGTTTTCAATGCATAATCTCACCATCTTTTATCAACATTGTACTTGTAATTATGTGCCCTTCTGGCAACAGTTTACTCTTCCGGGAGAGCTCAGTACAGATATCAAGAACAATCTATTCTAACTTTTACTTTGCATGGGATGCCATTTACATCCTTTTTTTCTACTAATAAGGCAAGCAAATTAGTCTCTTATCTGTTATCTTAGTAAATCGGGGCTACATGGTTTATCCACCCTAGTAAAAAAAAAGTATACTAAGTATATTAAATCCTAGCATGCCAAAGCATACTTAAATGTACTTGCAGCCAGACTAATGACTAGTATACTTGAA
>JAOVVA010000001.1:19091944-19106508 GCA_028565275.1 Leiocassis micropogon
AGGCTATTTTTAAAATGTAAGGAGTAGAAAGTACAGATAATTGCGTGAAAATGTAAGGAGTAGAAGTAAAAAGTCGGAAAATAATTACTCCAGTAAAATATAGATACACAAAATTTCTACTTAAGTAAGGTAATTGATTGATATAGGAGTTGAATAAGAGTTTTTTACGTAATAAGGTTAATGAAGGCAATAATAATTTAATATTTTTGAATCATTACAATGGGTTTTGTTTAGTTTTTTTTTTTTTTTGTCTTTTAACACTTACCTTATAGCAACTATAATGAGTCGTTCTCTCTTGATCAAATGCACTTACAAATAAACTGCAAAGCACAGTGCACTCCATATTTAGACATTTCTGTGGCGGAAAGGCTTTAAATCTGACTGCAAAGCATTGACACTGAAGACAATCTTTAAAGATGTTGAAGTTCTCACTGCAAAAGGGTTTGTTATATACATTTGTTTTCTTTGTTAAATGACATAAATCTGCTTATTATTAGAATTGGCTTATATGGTGCACACCAACATACAAGTCTATGACAATTACTTTATAAGCCCTTTAGATGAAGCGAATTACATAATTATAAATCCGTGATTTTAATTACAGCCAAGATTCATATAGAGAATTGTTTAGATAGTTAATAATGTAGATAATAAGTAAAAGAAGCATCCTTCAAAATATTTTTATAAGCAAAAGTCTTAAGCCACCTTTCATTCCTTCACATTATATTCAATAAAATTATGTAGATTAAATAAAAGAAATGGGAACCAATGTTTTACTCCTACAGGCTGCAAAGTGCCTCAATACACAGTACAATTAAAAAAAAAAAAATTCTGTAACAACCTCAGCAGCAACCTCATTTCCATTCTTGTTGTTCCAACCACATAGCATTCAGCATCACCAGTATACTGATCACTAAGACTGATCATCTGTCATCATCTGCATCTATTTCTCACTGGTTCATGCTTTAAGGTAGGAGGTTTTATGCTTGAATGATTTATATATTATGGTGTGACTTAACAAACAAAAAAACTGCACTGAAGCCTAAAGAATTATTTCTCAAGACTTTTCAAGAAATGTAGCTTTCAAAGAGCCAGACTATTAAGAAATGAGCAGTGGGTTCACACAGTGTTGTACAGTACACATGAGAATACAGCTTAATATAAATATAGATTTATGAGTTTGAAGTTAATGTTTAATAAGCAGGGCATGTACAGGCTAGTATTTCAAGCAAGCATGATTTACTATAATCTATAAATATGGACAAGACTTCATTCCATTACTATTACTTTTGTGCCTCTTAGACAAGTTGTTTGAAGATATTTTTATATCTCAAAATCCATCACTATATGGATAGTTTTATATATACTTTCGATTTCACAAAATCCTTGCTTAAAAATATGAGTGCATAGGTTACTCAAAATGGCTTTAAGTACATGATGATCCAGTCATGTGTCTGGGCAAGTAGGATCAACTTAATGTTCTTGTTAGAACACCTAACAAATTTGATCTCATAGCTCAGGGGCAAAACAAAAAACTTGAATAGATTTTAGCTGTTCAAGCAGCATTTAATTGGTGTTGCATGAATGCCATGCTCATTTACCATTAATAATGGTATTCTCTAAAAATATTTCTAATAGCAACTATAACCTCATCATAATAAACAAGGAACATGAAGGGACAGCAATCTTAGTTTGTATGGATGGGTCAAATGCAGATTGGAGAGATTTGAGGGTTTGAATAGGTGATGAAGCAGAGCAATAAATGGTGGCGTAGAAATGGTACTGTGCATTAGACAGCTTGTCACCACAGTTGGTAATATATAACAGGACCCTGCCTAGAAGATTGATTATAAGTAAGCACAATTTTATAGCTTGTAGACAAGGAATTTCTAGTGAAAAGTAAATAAGAATTAAGCAGCTTTACTGCATGAGTGCACCTTGTATAGGACAAAGCAGTGCATGCTCCCTCCAAGCCAGCATCCACACTAGAGATGAGGGGGGTTAATATTTAGCATGCCTAGTGCGTCAGTCAATGCCAAGTGTTTATCCATGACTCAGAGCCAGCGATGCTTGTTAATAAGCTAAAGCTCAGATAAGATTTGGGTCACTGCAATCTAAATGCATTCCTCTACACAGTAGCACAAGGTCGGTGGCATGAGCAGCTCATGGGAAAGTCAATGCTGTTTCGATTCATTGCGTGTAAACACATTTACAACAAGAGGACTTTTCTCTTTAGCGTGAGCCGTCCAAATCTCCGCAAGCAGGCAAGGAAGAAATTCCCAAGATGGCTCCCTTTTTAACCACAGCTCATTGCTTTTCCACACAAAGCCCCGTTTTAAAAACACTCTCGACAGACAGTTAAGCTGTCGATTGCACTCTTGGGTAAGCGACGGCAAATTTGCAGCACGCCAATGGTCTGTGGCGCTCTAACATTCTACACGCACAGGCCAAACTGTGCCACTCGTAAACAGATGCATGCATAGGCTGACAGCCACACGAAAGGGTTTTTATATGACTCAGCCCAGGTCTCTTTAAAGGCTTTGGTATAAATCTTAGCAGGGAAGAAAGCTAGTTGATGGGTGGGAGATTTACTCGAATATTAACACAACACACTGGCAGACAGCATGTCTTTGGTGTCCATGGGCACAAATGCAAAGCTGTTTTGCTCTTTTTATCAAGGTACATTTATCATGTAGGTGTTAGCTGGACTGAGAGAACAGAAAAATTTATGGCTTTGTGCACTTTACTGGATTTACTACTTGCCTGAGCAAGCCAACTCACATGAGAATTTCAGTACAAGCACTTTAAAAAACAGTTGGATAAAATTCTTTTGGGACATTATAAGATTTCCAGACATAGATCTATTAAGTAATACTGTAGTAATTATGCAGTAATTAACATCGTTGTAAGGTTTGCAACCAGGTGTTGTATGATCTGACTGATCATAAAGTTCAGAACGTTTAATGTGCTTGATCATTAGAAAACATTTATTGTATGACCATGCTATGTTTTACTTTTAGCTGGAAATGGTAGAAACGATGGTTTAATAAAAAGGTCATAGCCTGAGTGTTATGATCCTGTAACCATTTGCTGGTATAATTGTTGATCAGTGTTGCTCACTTGACCTGTCAGTGGCCATAATGTTATGACTGATCTGTGTATTTTTACTGTTTCTCTCACTTTGCTTGTATCTCTTTGGCGTTTCCTCATTTTTTTATAATAAACCATAAGTGGTTGTTCAGGCTACACAGTAAAACTCTTTAAGAGGCCTGCGGGGACAAATGAAATACACAGAAAGCTGCTGAGATAGTTCTCGGCTAAAAAAAGAGACAGAAATGAAATGCCCACGCAAGTCAACAACAGGCAGATGAGAATTCAACGCTCTTTAAATGTCTCTAGGTTGGTGGCTTGCTGCAGGAACGGCTGCTCAAAAAAACAAGCCTTGGAGACACATGGCATGCTAAAGCAGCAGCGAGAAATTCTCACTATGCACCAGTGAAGGCAAAAGCTCCCTATAAACTTCCCCACAAGTACGGCAAATGACACTTTGCAAGGAGCACAAGCTCATCTGCTAGATGAGTTCCATATGACCTGCAGATAGAAAAGGGCTTCATTAAAGGCATTTAATCGTCTCTTCCTGAACCAAAGGCAGGAAGGCAGTTAGCATACTCTTGGAACCTCTGTTTACACCAAACTGTGGCTTCACCCAAATAACAGGGCCTGACCACACTCTGTTATTGTGTTTATGATTACTGTAAAGAGCTGTGCACAAACATTCACATAGCTAAAGCCAGAAAAACAAAATGAGGACAAAACAGTCACCGGGGAGCTGTCGTCTGGCTGCTGGCTAAGCATTAAATTAGCAGAGGCCACGTTATATCTGCATAAATGCTTTTGCAGCCTGATTAAAAACATTCATTGTGTGTCGAATTGAGAGTGCAGTGGAAAAATCTAAGATCCTTTTATTCCTAACAATGTTACAACTTCATACATGTAAGGAAGAATATATTGTAAATATGGCGGCATGATGGTTTAGTGGTTAGCACTGTGGCCTCACACCTCCAAGGTAGAGGGTTTGATTCTTGCCTCAGGTCTGTATGCTTGAAGTGTCATGTTCTCCACATGCTACAGTAGGTGGTTTCCTAAACAATGAATAAGATTCCTGTTCTTGACTTCCAGGAGTTGAACCTGACATGGTCTTCTGCAGTTCTAGCCTATCCACCATAAGATTCTATGCACTGTGCATTCTGAGATGCTTTTCTACTGAGAGTACTTATTTGAGTTTCCATAGCCTTCCAGTCAGCTTCCAGCAGTCTACTCATTCTGTAGTTTAATCTATTTTATCAACATACATTTCTACTTGCAAACTTGTATGCTTTTGTACCATTCTCTAGAGAAAGATGACCAGCAGTTTTACAAAATACTTCAAATGGCACATTAGGAAACATGCCACAGTCAAAGTCACTATGATCACATTTTCCCCTCAAGTCTAATGTTTGATATGAACATTAACCACTTGATGCCACTGTCCTGTATCTGCATCAAGTTATGCCTTGTGATTAGACAACTGCAAGAATGAGCAGGAGTACAGGTGTTCCTATAAAACTGCCTAGAGAGTGTGTTTGTCTAATATATAAATATAAATTTGTCTATATAAAAATGTTCTACACTACCAGTCAAAGGTTTTGATGCACCTTCTAATTCTATGATCTTTACTGATTTTTCTTTCTTTCTTTCTATAGTACATAATGCAATAATATTTTTTGAACAGCTGATATTGAGATATTGTGCTACTTGCTGTATACTCTGTAAAGCCTTATTAACAGCTTTAATCTGAGGTGCTGTTAATTGGTGATTTCTAAGGCTGATAACTTTAAATTAACTTCTTTGCAGCAGAGGTGACTTTTAGTCTTGGTTTCCTGAGGTGGTCTTCATTAGAGCCACTTTCATCATGGTGTTTGATGGGTTTTGCAAATGCATTGACAATACCCTTCTTGCAAGAACTATTCCAGAACAGCAGGCCTTCATGTCTTAAAATATTAATTAAATTTATTAAACTTAATTACCTAATGCCATATGTGTTAAATCATGGTATGTCCAAACTTTTGACTGGTAATATATGTACTCCACATAACAATCATTGCGACTCTCACCATCATGTCCTTTTCATGTCTGATGTCATTAGCCAGTGTTTGTGCTGCTTCATGTAAAACACAACCTTGGTACCATTTAATCACCTCACCTTGTATCCAGGACATGTTCTTGTCATTCACTGACAGTTACCTAACAACTGATCAGTGAGCCATGTTAGGGGTTTATGATGTCACTATACGTCCTATTGCAGCACCAGGGCATTTTGACCTATTTAACTCAGCTCAATCTCATCAACGTAATCCTCTTTTGAAAGAAAAATTTCCAGGCTAAATGATAATCAATTCATACATAAGCTGAGGTATGTTGCTGCACAGGAAACTAAAGCATCAATATAGTGTACTGTATATAGAAGAGTGCAAAACCATTAGGACAATATAAGAAAGACATAGAATTCATCTTGCTTCGGATATGAGTATATGATAGATTGATAAAAGTAATTCTGTCAGATTGCTTGGGTAATATTTTCTCATTCTATTTAATATTTCTTTTATAATAAAATATATAAAAATATTTTGGATCTTTTCTAATATTTTTATTTTTTTGCTCTAATCTTTTGGAGTGCTATCCTATTGCATCTCCATTTTAAACTTCTTAGCTCCTACAGTATAACTGTTTCTATGTTTAACCTCTTCAGCACAAGAGGATGTGGACATCACCTGGACACTTTCTTATAAATCTAAGTCATGAAGCATGACACATTTTGTAATAATTACTTTGTCACACATCAATCTTTCCCTTACTTATTCTTGCTTGTACACATTGGACTACATGTAGTTCATATAAACTCATCCTTTTAACAACTTGTAATTACTGTTGGATCTACAGGTAACCTGTTCTTCATAGCTGCCAGCAGACTCCTCTTACCTCTTCGGTTACGTAGAGTGTGTATTTTTATACAATGCAGTCATTTTCGGGGAGAACAACACAGAAATCTTGTGTCTCCAAGCTTCGTTTTGGCTTTGCCTGGCTAGGCTGTGTTATTACTCTACAAGTGAAACTCACTATCATTCTCCCCATTGTGTCACATTTTCCCTCGGCATTACCTGATCGAAACATTCCATGATGTTTTCCATTAGTTTTTCTTTGCTGTTCAATGTGCTTTTCATGGTAAGCCAGCTAGTGGGGTGGGAGTGGAATTCACCTTTTACGCTTTGTTCTCCATGCTAGGTCAGGATCTTCTTTGGTCCTCATAGTTCTTGCCATCTAACTATCTAACAGGGTCTATGCCTACATACCCCTTATATGGTTGATAGTCACAAATCATGCACTCATTCCCCAGTGCTGCCAGATAGTCAAAACCAAATAATCATGCAGAAAAACAAGAATAATTGTATTTCTGGGAAAATTATCACACATTGAAAATTTGATTGCAGTTCCCCAGAACCGAGTTTGCTACAAATATAACTACTTCTATAAAATTAACTGCAATGGACTCCAACTATTTTAAAAAAATTTGAGCATTAATTATTATGTCTATATATGCTAAATTGTGCACCACTACCTAACTAGGAGGCAATAGTGGCTGTCTCATGAGATCTCAGTAGAGATGTAGATTGGGTCATTTACTACAGATCCAGGTTCGGCTTTCTGTGACACATGATGACAGAATAGAAAAATGAATAACCAGACTGGTTCTAAAACAAACCCACACTGTTAAACTATGACACCAAAAAAAAAACATAACATTTAGAGGGTTTTACAATTAGTGATCATACAGCGACTTAAATTAGCATACACATATGATAATCATCATACATGTGGCAACACAGTAGATTCATTGTGACTCAGAGATCTGTTGCACTGCCAATGCTGACCCTATGCTTGCATAGGGCTCCTTAATGGTAGATTTAAACCCTGAATACACCATAGTATAAATTGTGCTAGTATATACTATGTACTAGTAGCAAATAGTACACAATATAAGGCAAAGCACAGAACACAATATGAGTCACTTTCTAGGTGAATGTGATGTTACCTTAATATTGCTTTGCACAGAGTTGTGCTACAATTTATTGTTCATTAACCAAATAAATAGCTGTATTACTGCTATGCTGTGCTGTTTCTTATTCTCTGCTCTTAGAAAGTGTGATGAATCCTTAAGATTAAAAAAAACCTGGTATAATGATCAACTTAAAAATAGCACTCAAAAGTAAGAACATAAATGACGCCAAACTAAATTGCTGTTAGAAGTAAGCTTTCTGATTACAGTATATGTTAACTATCACCTGATTTATCACGTTAGTTTTTCTTTGCTGTCCAAAGTGCTTTTCATGGTAAGCCTGCTAGTGGGATGGGAGTGGAGTTCACCCTTCATGCTTTGTTCTCCATGTTAGTGGTGTGATAATTGATTCCGACTTTTTACTAGAAATTCATGTTGATCATATTACTAAAATAGCCTTTCATCTCAGAAATACTGTTGAGATAAGAAATACAGTATAATGCCATGATATGCAATTACATGATGCTAGATCATGCTTTTGGTACCTCATGCTTTTGATTGTTGTAATGCCTTATGGAATGTTCCATTAGGGGCATAAACAACCTTCAGTCCTGAATGCAGCAGCCAGACTCCTTACTATAAACAGAAGATACTGTATGAGCACATCACTCTAGTTATCCTCATTGCCGTGGCTAAAACTTTGCCTTCATTTTAAAATACTACAATTTCCCTTAAAGCACAGAATGGTCTTGCATCACAGTACCTGGTATTCCGTTAGCATCTCTGCCTTCTTCAGCATGCTGTTTGTTGGTACCTCCTATAATGAACACTGTAGCAGGGGCAGAGTTTTCTCTTACAAAGCCCCACAATTTTCAAATAGCAGTCAAATTAATTGTTCTGAACTCAGTCTCGATGTTTTAGTCACTTCAGAAAATAATTTCTTAACTGTTAAACTACTCCATAAAGTCTTCATCAGCAGATCTTAAAGACCTTCAGTGGAGTTTAGGAGATGGTAGACAATTTATGTATAAAAAAAAATAATTGCTCCCGAAGGACACACTTTCACGATTTGACCTTGATGAGTCTGGACATTGTCATTCATTGCAATATTTCTGTGCCATCAGGGAAGAAAAAGTCCATTGATATGATAAACTGGTTATTCATTAACTTCAAGTTTTTGCCAAATGGCATTCCTGAGACTAGACCTGACCAACTGAAGCAACCTCAAATCATAACACTGCCTCCAGAATCTTGTACAGGAGACACTATGTATGATAGCTGCATTGCTTCATGTGCTGCCCTCCTTACCTAGACATGCACATTGCTCTGGTATAGGGTCAATCTTACTTATTCTTACTCAAACTTATTAGACCACATTACCTTTTTCCCATTGCTTTAAAAGTCAATCTTTTGAACCCTAGCCAACGCTAACTGTTTTTATCCAATCAGCCACATTAACAAGTGGTTTTCACAAATGGCTATTTAGTCCCAATCTCGTGAGTTCTCGTCACATTGTGTTTGCAAATATGCTCTTACTTTCACTATGAAACATAGCTGTGAAGAGTTTATTACAGTCATAAAAAAATTTCCACACCCATTTTTTTCTGTAAAGGTCATGGTCCAGCATTATCCTTCAAGGTTTTAATAATATGTTGGACAGTTCTTAACCCAATTCCAGTAACCATGGTTGTTTCTTATATATATGCAGGTCAGTAATTTGATCCTTATTTAGCTCCACAGTAACATCTTTTTCTCAACCACAGCATACATCTTCTGATATGGTCATTTAAGAAATGGGAAGATACTCACCGCATTAGTTAGGGTTAACAGAATTATTGTCAACCATAGCATTTTAAAGGCTGTAGTGAATATCTAATTTAACCACTAGCTCCTTTTTGCTCAAATAAATCCAAATGGCAACTTTTTCGGCCAGGCATTGTAGTTGCATAAATAAACCTCTCTTCTAAATTTGATCTTGGTTATTTTTTTATTGTGTTATTTTAATGTAATCTAATAATATTTTAAGTACTATATAGTGTTTGCAATATATAAACAAAACCTTGTTATTTATCTATTTATTCATTACAACTTGAGTTAAACGTTTTTTTTTACTCTCCAGCACCTTTTTTTTTCAGCAGAGAACAACGAAGAAACAGAAATAAGGAGAAATTTAGCATGCTTAAATTATGCTTAAATTATCATACTATTTTATTGCAATTATTTGCACTAGACAAACTGTAGAAGCATTTAAAAAGCCTCTGTACAAATCACAGACAGTAAAGCACTGTATATTAGGATTTGCATACACTTGCCTGTAATTGTCCAAAAAATAAAAAATCCAATTCCAAAAAAATATCTGGCTGGAAATTTAGCCTGGAGTGAATGAGACAAAACCTAATAGCTGACTAACAGAAGAACTGTACAATGGCCAAAGCTGGACCGTGCTATGGTGGAGGCATGTGTCTTGGAAAGATATTTGGAAGGTTAAACTGCCAGCGGTAAACCATCGAGGAACCACAAAAAAATTTTCCATGCAGCACTTTAGTTTTTTTTTTCTTTTTTTTCTTTTTTTCTATTTTTTTTTTAACAATTCAAGCATGGCCGAAGAGACTGCAAGCCTAAATTGTTGACACATGGCTCCACTCAAGGTTAATAATACTATTTCCCCTTTTTGCTAGCAGCTGTTCTTGAAGTTATGTAGCGAATCACAGGTGCCTATATATCTTGTTCTGTTGTTTGTTTGTATAGCGTTGCCATTAAAGGAAAAATTTACCCCAGAATGACTTGGATTAATGTTTACGACATGTATGCCCTTATCCAGATTGCTTTGTAGTCTCTATCAAAAACACATTGTCAAGCTTGTTTACTTGGCCAGAACTAAGAGCACCAACTTACTTTTATATCAATAGTTATGACCTTCAGTGATCTTTTGTGTTAAAATTTTTGTTGCCCTTAAATCTATTTTCAGTCTATTCTCAATTTGGGTTTTTACATTACCTACATGTAATGTAAAAACCCATTTGATTTGTCCAGTTCTATTATCAGTACATACTCTAAAACTAATCAGCTTTAACTTACATGCTAATACTCACTCACTCACTCACTCACTCACTCATTCTCTATATCACTTACCCTATACAGAGTTGTGGGAGGCCTGGAGCCTATCCCAGGGGATTCAGGGCACAAGGTGGGGTACACCCTGGACGGGAAACCAATCCATCACAGGGCACACACATGCAGACACCCAGATCCTCATTCATATTGCTGGAGATGCCAATTAACTAAAAATTTAGACAGCAGGAGGAAACTGGAGTACCTGGAGGAAACCCACCAAGCACAGGTAGACCATCCAAACTCCTCTCGAACCCTTGACCGTGGAGGTGTGATGCTAATGCTAATATTAGATAAAGATCAACTATTCCATATACCTGCACTGCATTCTGGAAATTTCGGTCTAGGGTTTGCTATCTCCACTAGTTCTGCAGTTTAGTTTTCATCAATTTGACAAGCTGAGTGAGAAAATAAACTTTTTCTCCCCCACTATTAGTAACAAACGGCAAAATCTTACTCTTTGGAACACAAATCACAATGGCCCAGCATCAACTTCTCATAGGAATAGGGAAACTACAGCACTAAACAACAAATTACCACAAGAGTCACTAAACACATCACAGTTACTTTTGTTTATCCTAATTTATAATTTTTGAAAAGTTGAAATTTTTTTCTGGTCATAGATTACATTGAAAATGTTGATTAGTACAAAATTGTGTGTATTTTGTCATGTAAACCTTGCTCATATTGTTTCCCTTGTGACTAGTCCACCTAGTGACTTTTCTTTTTTATTATTATATCTCAAATGCATTGTTTTCTATTTCATTTTGAATACTGTAATACAGTTCTATGATTATACATAATAAAACAATGTTATTCTAAAGCCTCTGAACATATACTATGCTTCAGTGCTAGTGCAAACCATGCATGATAAAAAATGGTTTGACTTAATATCTACACATGCCTAGTTTATCCTCTTTTATGCTTGTTATTCAGCAGAAACAAACAGTTTAAAAAGTAAATGCTTAGGTCTAGTGCACTGGTGCCATGACCCTCTATTAGGCCCTGGTTATGTAAGTTTGTGTGTCTGTCTCGAATGAAAGAATGCAACCCAATGAGTCAGAGCTTCCGTCCATATGTAGCTTTACTTTAGCGAGAACCTTTCCATAAAAACAATCACGTAAACATCAAGTGAAGGAAAACAGAAGGCCTGGATGGTAACACGAGGAACCAGATAAAGTCTGCTGAAAAGTCTGTACAGTTGTTTACCAGTCAGTACGAAGTGACCCAAAAGTATCTGTAATATGTCTGGGAAAATAATCAAAATGAAAAAAAAAAATATTGCCGGCACACCAGTGTAGTTTCCAGACTGCACTGGCAGATTTTAGGTGGGCAATAAAGCCCTGGAGGAGGTTGTTGTTTTCAAATCGGCTGTGCATAGTAAATTCCTTTTGGGTATTATTCTAAATATGCTAATTTGGGCTCATTTGGGGGGATTATACGGAATACAGAGTATTGCAGAGTGCAAACTTTGCTTTTGTACAGGAAACAACCCATTTCTTTGCCTTCAGAAAAGTGCACAAAACTGTTAACTAAGAAAGGGGTTAATGCACAAATAATCATTGTATTTTTTTAATCACTGGATTGGGCATTTTTTAAAATATTCTTTCAGGGAGTGTGATGATATTCAGTGTGTTCTAGTATTATTGGCCCACCCTTAAGAAATTAACCAATATGTAAAGATAACAAAAGGAGACCATATTCAGTAAACTCATTTCATTACATATTATACTGTGTATGGCTGTGTATGTGATAAATATAAAAAAATATTGAATTTAAAGTGATATTAAGAGTTTTAAACATACACTAAAAGGACCTTGTATAGAAATATTTAGACTTTACACTCAAACACCTGAGCAAAATAAAATGATTTTGATAACATTTCATGATCCTCCACTGGAGATAATAAAAGCACAGAGTCTCCTTTTGGTCCGGTCTTGCATGCAGAACATTTAAGTCTCTTATACATATTTTCTTACGTTTGTGTATCTATCTTTTATTGGTCAAACTCAGAGACTGAGCAGGCAATTGCAGAATTTGTCTCTTTAACCATTTCTGTAATCTTTTTGAAGTATACTTCTCATCTCATCTCATCTTTAATGGACTGAACCTTCTGGTGGAAGCAACCTAGTTTTGGGCTAAAATATACTGGTATGTAGGAGAATTCATGATTTGTAAGCATCCCTAGTCTCAACACATCAATCTAGATTTTGCTTTTGCAAGACAAGCAACATTTTTTGAATAAATTTTAACAAGCAAGGTCTTGATATACGAGTACTGTAGTACGTACAGTATACCCTTTGTCTGCCGAGCGTTCCTGAATGGTTCTTCTCTCTCACACTGTGGGATTGTTGGTAATCATCTCCCATGCTCAGTTTCAGTGTGTGTGCGCCACTCATATAGCCAACCTCCGTGCGCATGTGTACTGTTTACTATAACATTGTGACCAAATGCCTTCACTATATGATCAAAGCATGGCAGATCAAAAAACACTAGCAGTTCACTTAGGCACCATATTGTAAGACCATTTAGTGCTTTGTAGATCAATAGTAGTATTTTAAAATCAATAATCAAATTTCACTGGGAGTAAATTACAATATAAGTTACCCCATCAACCTTATGTAATAATATAAAGGGGTCACCAAAGGACAGCCACCAACCAGCTACTATATTGGTGTTTTCTCAGACATATTGCATAACAGGCAGTTAATAAAAAAAATTTTTTTAGCAGTTTCTCAACAGGATGTATCAACAAGCATGATATTGTCTAATGAATGTTTTATTCCCACCAACACTGAATTCTTTATGTACAGTAGTTTCACTGCAAAGGAGACTGTCCTCAGTTTGCCTTTCCTGCCTAAATAAAAAGTTAATAAAACATAATAAATTTAAATGCCCAATTAGAATTTGCTGCAACTCGCAGGAAGATTTGAGTACAGCAAAAACAGATGGCTTGTAATAACAGTGCATCCCGTAAAATATGCAATGGTTACATTTACGATGTTGGTAAAACTCATCATGGGCTTCAGGCTTAAGTTGCAGTACAACATTAAAACAATCATATGGCACAGCATTCCATTTACATTTATTTATTTGGTTAATATTTTTATTCATGTGGTTCAATGTAAGCACTGAGCTGTGGAGTTAAGAGTTAAAGACTTTGCTTGCTGCCACTTCCAACCACTGACTTACAGACTCATTTTCTGCTGTTGTGGATTGTTCCATATGTATAACCTAGTGATTAGTGAATTTATAACTAAAGCACCTTTCATACATACCGGAGTTCCATAAAAAATCTTGTAGATTCTGGCGAGAAAATTGTCATTCCATCATGGTTGTATAGATTTGAGGGGAACTCTGACACGAACAAGGAGTTCTCATCCAGGAATGAGGGAAGGTGAGGAGTGCTTGATGAGAGGCCCACGACTTTGAGAAGAGCTTGGTGGGACCATGGCGAGCATGCCCCATGGCCCCTGGTGGGAGTTCTTACAAACGCTCTACCTGATCTCACCAACTCTCTCCTGGACTATATAGATCACTCCCCAGTACTTTCCTTGTTCTCCTCAATCCTACCAAAACTGCTTTAATAACTTTTGTTTACTCTCCAGATAAAAATTTTGCCATCACTTTCCTGCATCCACAAGATCGGTGAGAAATAGGAAAGCCCTGCAACTTTGGGGAGTGCTTTGAGTGCCACAGAGGGGAGTCTATGAGTGTGAGGAGAATGCTACAAGAGAAATCTATTTCGTCTCATGAAAAGTCTTCGGAAAGGATTGACATGTACAAGATTGGCGAGATTGAAGAGAGGCTTGGAGAGCTTGAAGAGACCCATACAAGGGCTTACATGTTCCATGCAATTTTCTCGCCAAAATCGCTCTTGGCGAGATTTCTCATCAGACATCCGGATGTGTGAAAGGGAACTTTCACACAATTCCTAAATGCAAATGTCTAAATCTACATCCGGATTTCTGTAAAGTTGCTTGGAGACATTGTCTATTGTTACATAGTGTTTATTGAATTTTTTTTATTTATTCTTACATGTTTTCCCACACATTTCTCTAATTTTCTTTTGATTTTGTAGAGCTGCTTTGCCACAATGACCATTGTTAAAAGCGCTATACAAAAAATTAAAATATTAAATTTAACTAATAATATTTTTTTTTAGATTTAGACATTGGTTGTGCTTAACACACCATAGATGTTAGACTGGATTCAGAGTCCTGGAAAAAAGCAACCTTGAACAACACAACTGTGGGTCACTATTATCTGACCAACCAGAGGCATCTGTTGAGAATAATTAATTCTTCACTAAGCATCGGTTATGTTCCAAAATCTTTTAAATTAGCAGTTATTAAACCAA
>JAOVVA010000001.1:19136382-19147554 GCA_028565275.1 Leiocassis micropogon
GAGAGGCAGAATTATTGTTGGTTGGTAGGGGATCAAATACTTATTTCCCTCATTGAAATGCAACTTAATTCATAACACTTGTATCATGTGCTTTTTCTGGATTTTTGGTTGATATTCTCAATCCTTTACCATAAACCTATGATATAAATTATGGACCCTTCATTTCTTTGTAAGTGGGCAAAGTGGGGATCAAATACTTATTTCCCCCACTGTAGATATACTGTACCCATGGTACTGTATATGGGTATAGCTATACATGTGTATACTCTATTTATTTACCTGCAGAACACAAAATACACTGACCATCATGCATATGTCTACATCTAGTTAGATCCACAGTTATCTCTGTTACTTTATTGTTTCTGGCAGTTCAAATCAATCTGGTAAGATTTCTCTGATATCTTATCAGCAAGGTTTTTAAACCCACAGAACTGTCATTAATTCAGAATTGTTATCACCATTCTGTGTAAACTCCAGAAACTGCTGCGCATGACATTTTCTAAATCATCAGCAGTTTATGATGTACTCAAACCAGCACTTGGTTAACGGGTACCCATTGGTTACATGATTATTTTTTTTTGTCATTTATAGACATTTAGATATATTTTCATTGTGCATAAGGAAACAAAATTAACATTAACAGCATTAACACACTTTGGAGGAGTCCTGAGATGTATGTTAACCTGTTAGAAATAGGAAAATATGGGACCTTTTAATGTCCCAGAGATCACCCCCTTATACTTTATGTGAACGTTAAATGAAGCACTTGACCTGTAGCGGTTCTGCATGATGTCAACATGTGCCTAATTAAGTGGATAGTTGGTGTAGGTTTTGGGTTCTCCTTGTCCGACCAGGGTGGCTATGGCCCCTCAGGGCGTGGCTCCGAAAGTGGCCTCTGGGGTTGTGCTGTGGTCTTCGGCACCAGGATGTTGGCAGCGGATCCTTTGGGTGCTATGAGTTTGGGGTGAGGCCTCCGTAGATTGCACTTTTTGTCTAATGCTTCGCATGGGTACACAATCGGATTAAGACCTGGGGAATTTTGAGGTGGGTCAGTGACTTTGAGCTCTTTGCCTGCAGGGACCCATGCAAGGCAGCCCATGGTGCACTGGGTGTTCTGGTGCCTTTCTTGGACAGGAAGGATTGGCCTTTGATCCCTGCGGGCATGTGTGAGTCTCTGTGCCCATGAGACTGTCACCAGTTTGCTGGTGTATATTTGGTGATCAGTGTGGTTCAGTTTACCTGGTGGTCTTATAATATTACAGCTGATCGGTGTATTTTTCATACAGTGAATACTAACCCTGCCTAATATCAACTTACCTAATAGGACAAATCTGGGCTCACAGGGTTTTGCAATAATTACTTCACCAGAAATGTTTCTTCATAATCTCTCATTTAAAATCCCTTGATGAACAATGAATAAGTCCTGACATATGAACATTAAACTGGAAGATACAGTGCTGTTATGTTGGCAAAGGGAGCATTCACTAAATGCAAGAATACTAATTAATGTATGTACATATAAATGTAATCAAACATAGATTAAAGGTATCGCTAATATTTTCACTGTACAAGTGTCCTTTTAGAATGATTATTAAAAAAAAAAAGGCCAATCAAAATGACTGTGGGCAACTTTACTCTTTACCACACAATTTGTCAGCTCATTTCAACCTGTTGTTTGATTAGTGCACCTGATATGTTTTGCCACAGGGTGGCACCATTTTAAAATGAGTCCCACAAACTATTGATAGCATTTTTTTTTTTTTGAGACGTAGTCTCATAACAATCACAATGAGCTTTGATTCTCTGAACATTTATTGTCTTGCATTTTAAAACGGTCAAACCTAAAGTTACATTAAATAACAACGAGATTGGAGCTTGTCCGTACAAACGTTCCGTTACAAAGCAGTTAAGAGAATCTTTATACAAAGCATTCGAGATATACATTAAAATGAAAACAAAAAGAAAGTGCAGCTGCAAACAAAGCTGAACACTTACTTTAGAGTACAAAAAAAACTATACCTATGCTATGATTATCGAGATCAGCCTGTTCGATTTGATCAAGTTGATGTGATCAGTCAGCTTTTTTTTTTTTTTTTTTTACAATGCAAGTAATAGCATCCAGAAAAAAATGGATATAGTGAACTATCCAAGACATCTAGCTTTGCAATAACCACGGTTTGGGTCGGATTAATACTGCCAACTTCTGATATGTGCTTTGGATATATTACTATAACAGCATCATGCACATTAAATCAGTACATTACATACAAACTGTCAAGTGTCATATAGATTATAGAATAGGTGGTTTAGTACAAATAAAACAGTAACAGTTATTATAGTGTAACATCATATCTGTAAAAACTTGCGAATAAAGATGTTACAATATGAAAACCTCTTATGGAAACAGTAATTAAAACATGAACTTGTGTGGTCATAATTATAAATAATCATGATGATTGGACAAAGGAAAGAGTGGTCTTAAATGCCATAAATGTTAAAGATTATTCATAGAATTGTACGAATTTGTGCAACAATATTTGCGTACTAATGTACCAATTTCTCATGTAGCCCAAAAAGACTCTTCTGTCTGAATATCTTTGCCTCACATACCATTAAACCCAGGTCTTCAGTAGTATTTGTAGTATTTGTCTGACTTCTTGGAGTGGTTTGAAAAGAGTATGACTTCTTGTCAGGATTATCTAGTACTATAAGAGCTAAGCCTTACCTCTCTTTCAAGGATCAACATATTATTATTATTATCATTATTATTATGATTATTATTATTATTATTATTATTATTATTATATATTTTTTATTCACATCAGATTACTTGTCCCGAGGCAGATGAGTGGTTCGACAGAATGATAAGAAGCAGGGCTGATTAGAGTCTAGTCCAGACTGTAGATGCATATAGCCTATCATCAATAGTCATTCCAGGTGATGACACAAAGTGAAACACTGGCTAGTTTGGCGTTGATATTTTTTAGATTTCACCTTAGTGACATTAAACATCCTTAGCAGATCCTCAGCAGTGACTGAAAAAAATATAGTCACAGGTAGGGCTGGGCAGTCATTCGCTTTTTATATCCAGTCATATATCCCGGAGGAAACCCACCAAGCACGGGGACAATGTGCAAACAGAACTGAGGCAGGATTCGATCCCTCAACCCCAGAGGTGCGAGGCCACAATACTAACCACTACCCCACCATGCCACCTAGAGGTGGGCAATTAATCAAAACTAACATTCAGAACCTCTAATCAATGTAATCTTGCCCATTGATACATTTATTTATTTATTTATTCATTCATTCATTCATTCTAATACTTAAAAAAAGTTAATACTTTAACACCTCTGTGTTTATGTACTATCCCCTTAAAAACTGAAAAAAAAAAAAAAATAAATCCCAGCTTTGATAATTGAGCATATTTACAGTACAAACCGTGTTCGTGCCTATGAGGAGAAAAAAATGGTAAAATGTTCAATTAATTGTTATATTGTTTTGAGGTCAAATTGCCCAGCACAAGTCATAAGTGTAATAATATTAAACAAAAAAGATAATTTATCTGTCATATTTGTCCCTAAATATGTTTTGAAAAAGCACTAAATGAAAATATGTCTTGAAATAGTATAAAACTAAAAATATACAGTGACCATAAGGTCTAATGTCTAACGTCTTCCTCATTATGGATTTGCTTAAATAACTGAAAGTAGTAAAGAATAGAGCTGGATATTTGTCTCAAAGGGGACAAATCATGCGAAATTAATTTTGCATAATTTTGTCATTTTTAGACATTTGGTCTCAAGTATGTCTACTTGCTGGTATATATTTGGTGATCAGTGTGGTAACTCAAGTATGTATTCCTTGTTTTTTGTCCTGTCTTTATTTTTGTATTTCCCAAAGCAATAGGGAAATTAGATTTTATAATATAATAATAATATTGTGACCTCATATAAGAATAGCCCCTCCCTCCCTTGACATTTAGCTCTGCTGTTCTCTGGAGGGGTGTGGCTCAGCCATAGGTAACTTACATAGATGCTAAAACTGTGCATTTAGAAGAAGAATGAAAAAAAGGATAGTTAGACATATGAAAAAAATGCATTTACTGCATTTAACATGCTAAATATGAACTTGCTAAAAGTACAACAAAATATGGGACCTTTAAGGTTTTTATTATGCCATCTATGAGACTTTGTAAGATAGGTTAATTATTTAATTAATTGAATTTAAAAGTTAAATTATTAATTGGTTAATAGTTTAATTGTTTAATAGTTTAATTGACACCATTTGCAACAATCCAAAGACCATAACGTTATGCACATGATCATATATTTCTGCCTTTCCCTGCTATTGCAATTTCTTTATTTCACAGTCAGATTTCATTTCTGATTTGGATGTGGGTTTATGGAAATCCTAATGGAATACCTGTCTTGGCCTTTTCTTTTTTTTTTTCTTTTTTTTTTAAAAAAGCTCTTTTCCAATGCTGAGACAACTTTTCATTTATCCTTTTATTAAGCTGCAAATATGGCTATACAAAACACATTATGGTAAAAATAGGCAGTTCATGTTTTAATGAACATTTCCATAATCAGGACATTGTAACTGAGCTTTATTTTACACTGTTTATGTGGTAATAACAGCTATGTGAGATATAGTGTAACAACAGTTTAATATCAGATATGCTAAAGTGACTGTACTGTAACCCACAGGGGACTGTCTTGTTTTCAATTAAGCTACTAAGCGAAGTGTGTACATAGAGAAATTGCCTTCGTCTAAACTTTAGCATTCATTAAAAATGCACTACAGAGTTTTGGAAACCTAATATCTACCCACTGCATCTGTAGTAATTACAACAGAAAAGAAATTCAACACTTTTTTTCTTTTGTACTGTACTCGGGGGCAATTGTTGAATCCCATTTATAACGGCTGACACAGTATTCTCACTATGTCCAGGTGGATTTCCAGTTTCCTCCCACCTAAAAACATTCCTGTAGGTGGACTGGCTTCTCTGAAGCACACGTGTTTCTAGTAAACTGGTTTTCTTTGCTTTTGGTAGTACAGGAAAAAATGCCAGCATTTTCAACTGTTAATTAAACACGCACTGGGGATGTAGTGGTTCGACATTAGGTTGAATAATTAGCGGAGGAACAGTGGAGTTGTTTTCTTTAAAACAGCAAAACTGCACAAATCAGTGGCATCCAGTCCTTATTCTTAAACAGGTCCTGGTTGTTTTACCCTCACTTTGGCGTTAAGATTAAAACAAATTTGAAAATAATGAGGTTTAATTGCTCATTTCGATTGCAAGCCCTGTGCGATGTTTACAGTAAATGTGTGCGAAGCCTCATTGTGGAGCGGTCGCATTGGCGAGAACCTTGACTAAGACACAGAAAACAAGGAACATTGAGAAACATCTTATCCGTAGAGAGGCCATTCCGACAAGCGATTAAAGAGCAAGGCCAGTTGGCTGCAACTTCACCATGATAAAACACACTGCGCTATTGTACTGCTTCAAATAGTGCACTAGATGCATCCATACAAAAGAAAAGAGGATATGTACTGTAGAGTACTATTATAGCCGGTTGAAATACATTATTATGCATTAAGATCCTACTAAATACTGCTATTCTGTTGAGTTCTGACAGTGCAAGACTTGCTGAAGATGAAATTTGGCAGGTTTTCAACACGTTTCTTCACAGCTAATGCTAAATAGTAGCTTTGCACCGGGGAACGAAATCCTCCTCAGTTAGCACGGCTACAACTTTTTACCAATGCCTCTCTTCTCTTGCACTGTTAAAAAATCAACCCACGCCACACTGACTGAACATGAACGTGCTGTCGCTGGTGCAGATAAATGAAAGACCGTACAAGCCAAAGACAATCACTTTAAATATTGAGCAGGTATCTGGAAAAAAAGCTCTGGTATTCTGTGCTCTTACTTTTCTAACAAATTTTTCTCCTTCGCTTTGTTCTCCTCCTTATTAGAGGTGGGTATCCTCCTCTTGATTGTCTTCCTCCTCTTTGCCCGACTTGTTAGGCATGCCCTGCCATGCTCCGCTGCCTGCTGGCACGCCATTGGTGCTGTGCTTCTTTTCCTGCTGCTCCGGTTGGCCATCGCTCGTCACATCCAACGTGGGGTTGTCATGGCAGCCGTTCTCCACAAAATGCAGCTCCTCGCCACGCGACTTGCAACAAGACACAGAAATTCAGGGTTAGCTGCCATATGAGATATACAAAGTTCAAAAACAAAGGGGAGTTCAAGTCATACCGGGAGTTTTGGTTGTGCAGCATGAAAGAACACAGTCATTAGAGTACGAACTACCTTTATTTCTCTATATGATCCTCTGCTACACTAACAAACTTATCCTAGCATTTTGCATCTGAAACTCTTTTAATGGCCCAAACAATTGAAAATGGCTTGGAGTGAGGTCAGGACTGTACAGGGGATGTGGCAATAACTCCCAGTCGACTTGCTGTAATGGCAAGTTTCCACAGACAAATACATCTTTTCTGCAAGTTGGCGAATCTTGGTGTTCCACTCTGAATGTTCACAGCAATGACTGCAGTGGGCAGTTCACCTCAGCTGGGACCATCATTCCTGTCCTACTAAAGAACCTGTAGGCTCTATGCCTGTTAGTCTCAATAAAGAAAGCATGGCATCTGTCAGAACCAGGAAAGCAGGTGTGGCCTATATCCAAACGAGGGTGATTCAAAAATCTGCACTTACTTTAATTTATTTTTAGAAAAGACAAATACATACTTTTTCGACCCGATACACTTTGTCCATCTGTCAACAAGCCTTATATTCCCTTATTAAATAAATATTTTTATGCTGAGCTGCGAGTGACGAATGCACAGCTGTCTTTACTTCTTCATCAGAAGTGAATCTTTGTCCTCGTAGGACTGCTTTCAGGGGACCAAAGAGGTGAAAGTCAGATGGAGCAAGATCATGACTATGCTTTAACACCTCAAAACGCTGAGTGTCAACAGCGTGGTCAGAAGTGTGCAGGCACATAATATCACAACATTCTTGGATAGCAGTCCTCTATGTTTGATCTGAAGTATAGCCTTCAGCTCTTTAATAAACATCTCACTGTAACAATTGATTGTTGAATCTTTTTCCTGATAATGTTCTAATACTGGCCCTTGAGAATTGTAAGCATCAATTCTCCAGCTTTATTGACTGAACTTGGTTGGCGATTGACAATGTTTCTGTTCCATATTCTGCTGTTTGTAGTGATGAATCCATGTCTCGTCACCAGTAATGATTCTCTTTAAAAGAAATTACCTTCCATAGAGTATCAGTCCAAATTTTGTTTGCAGATATCTAAACATGTCTGTTTATGCTCTTGCACGAGTTGTTTCGGCACCAGGTACACCCCAAGACCATAAAAAAACAAATTACTGCACGCTGCTCTTCTTTTGTACAAATGAAGTGGCTCGCAGCGCCATTACAAATGAACTGATGTAACACGTTCACACCTACACAGCAGTGATTAGGGAGACTGTAGTCTTAAACGAAAAGCACTGATAAATCAGTGCGACCAACAGAAGTTAATATAAGAATATAAGAAGAATATAAGCGGAGCGGAGTTTTGCCTGTCCCAGTCAAAAGCACATGGCCTCTGTGCGTATGAGTACTAATTATGAAGGCAACTTCAGCCTTATTCTAAATATATCCTGTACAGCATTGGGTATTATTTCAATATATTTCTTTCCACCACAGTTCCACCACTCCTTACCCACTTACCATGCTCTTCATTTTGGGAAGGCGACGCTGCCAACAGATGTAGATGAGTCCCGATGCAATGATGATCACGCACACCGATCCGATGATCACCAACACGACAAACAGTTTTCCGTAATCGCTTCGCGTCTGGCTGGGTCTGGAGTGACACATGCTCACGCTGGAGAAGTTCTGAATGCCAATCTGAAATATGATTTGCATTAATTGCCAGGACGTAATCACAGAAAACTATAATGTCAAGCAGACACAGATACAGGGTGGATGCTTATACCTCATTTAATCCTCTCCTTACTTCTCCCAGCATTGACAGCACATCTTTAGCAGCAACAACACCTAATGGGATAAAATGAAGAATGCTACATTACAGAGTTTCTACTGCTATTAATAGACATCCATAATTTCTGTGTTGACTTTTTCAAAATGCTTCACATGAAATGCATTAACATTTATGCATTTATTTTTTTTTAGTCAAGCTCTACCAAGAGAAAAACAAAACCACATCTATTTCTGCAGTCCATTTTGTAAATGATTGCTAACTCACTTTCATAACGGATTAAGCTAAAATTCAAAACCATCTATGTTGCATGCTACTAAGTAACATATATACGGAATTGCAATCAAATCACCTGCACACTTTAAATCCCCTAACAAAATCACTATAGAGGCAATGAGGATGTGGAGTGTTTTAGAGTGGAGGTGTATCATTATCTTTATACTGTACATGCAGCAATATCATCACACACTTCTGACGTGATTGCATCACAAAAATGTTATTCTGTATTTATGCACCAAGTTTTAATCTAACAGATCTGTTATAATTATGCAGTACCGCCTGTTATGTTGCTTAGCAACCACAGCTTACACACTTCATGTATATTAATAATAAATTAAGCTATTTATCCGACACAAAGCTGTATGCCACTTAAGGGAATGCATTACAGTGATTTTACCATGGATAAAGGGGTTTATTGCCTAAAAACACCCTTATTTGTTTTAAAGTCACTCTAATACATGACTTCAAGTTGCTTATTGCTTTGACATTTTCTGTTGAAGGACTGAGCTTTTGAAAAGAATGAAGGTATTTGTGACTGAATGGAGTTTTTCTTTACACTTGGAGATGGAATGTGTATGATCATCTTCCACACACTTAGATTAAAGTAATTTAAGATCATCAGGACAACAAAGAATAGCTTTCTTGATTCAAAGAAAAGAGGGCATAATGTGTAATTATGAAAAACAAGGATATACTAAATAAGAGATCAGTTGTAATTAATACACTGCACTGTAGCCAACTAATAATTATCATAATTATTAAACTACATTAGTGTAGTATAACAACAACAAAAAATCCTTACTTTAAATTCTTTTAGAGCACAGCATCTGAGATCTACTATAATATTGTCCAATTGTTAGTATGTAAGCGCCACCTGAAAGATTTATTTGTGTCAGTTTAGCAATATTTGTAAGGTAACCATTATGGCACTGTATTGTACATTCACGTCAATTCGGAAACTTGTGATTGAACAGAATGATCTAATGATGGAATGTGACTTAGTGGTTAACACTGTCGCCTTGCACCTCCAGGGTCTGGGTTCGGTTCCTGCCTCGGGTCAGTGTGCATGGAGTTTTCATGTTCTCCCCGTGCTTGGTGGGTTTCCTCCAGGTTCTCCGGTTTCTTCCCACAATCCAAAGACATGCATGATAGGCTAATTGGCATTCCCAAACTGCATGTAGTGTGTGAATGAACGTGTTAGTGTGCGTATATGCGAGTGCTCTGCGATGGAGTTGTACACCATACAGGGTACCACTCCATCGGCCATGTCATAAGGCCCCTGGAAGAGAATGCAGCTCCCCTGAACAACCCTGTATAAACCGGTATAGACGATGAGTGAGTAAGTGAGAATAACTTATCTATCCTTATCTATACAGTACGAATCAAAAATTGGACACAAGTTAGACTTATTTTCTACATTCTAGAACAATACTGGATTTTTTTTAAACTATGAAATAACACATACTGTATGGCATTAGGTAATTAAGTAACAACAACAGTCAGTTGTTATATTAAGACAGGTTTTTATTAAGGTCAGTTGTTCTGGAATAGTTTTTGAAGGAACAATATTGTCAAGTGCATTTGCAAAACCAATCAAGCACCACGATGAAACTGGCTCACACAAAGACCTTCCCAGGAAAGCAAGACCAAAACTTACCTCTGCTTCAGAGAAGTTAGATTTAGACACACCAGCCTCAAATATCACCAATTAACAGGATCTCAAATTAAGCCATTATTATGGCTTTACAGGGCATAAGTAGCAGACACACCTCAATATCAATTGTTCAAAGGAGATTATTGCATATTTTGGATGTATTCAGCATTCCTTTACAATGCAGAAAGAAATAAAAATCAAACCATGTAATTAAAGGTGTGTCCAAACTTTTGACGGTTACTGTACAGTATATATCTCAAACATATCCCAGCGTTTCACTAGTGCTTGGATACCACCCAAGTAGAAGGTTTTCTCTGTAAGCCATGATCTGACTGCCTGCTTCACGTCTAAAAGGCTGGCCTCCCAAGAAGTCCTTTAATGGCCCAAACATATGGAAATGATCATGACTGTGTACAGGGGATGTGGCAATGTGTTCACTTCCTACAGACACATGTGTCTCTTCTGCAAGTTGGGATCAAGTTATCCATCAATTTTCAAGGATTAGGAGTTCTACTCACTGAATGTTAATGGGATCGACTGCAGAGGACTCACCTTGGCCAAAATTGTCATTCATAGACATAAGCCTACTTTATATTGTTTGCACCTTTCAAATGTTTTACTGTGCTTAAAGTCTTCTGGTTCTATGCCATATTCTTATCATAAATCCCAGTTTGACTTGAATGCCCATGCTATTTTATCACAAAGAGACACTGCTAGCACCGTTACTGGAGAATATGGATATCTCAAATAAGGCATAATCCAGGTTTCACTGTTATCTCCTATAAACAGAAAACCAACAGCTTCTTTTCTTACAATTTGACATAGACACACAATGTCAGATTCATGAGAAATCCAAAGTAGAATTAGTGTTGCAAATATTGGTCTCAAAGTTCCAAAATACAATGCAGCTAATCAATGGATAGTCGACATTATTTTCTAGTTACAGCATACGAGATGATGAGCATGATGGACTGAAGGAGGTAAACTCGTTTGTAGAACAAACCCTGGACAGACTAAAGATTAAAATGGAAGTAGTTCATGGTGGATTTTTCATTTTACAGAATGACTATTTCCATCATCTGTACCACTTATCCTGAGTAGTGTCATGGGGGCCTGGAGCCTATCCCTGTCTTCTTCTACCTGACTTCTTCTTCTTTGTCTTTTGGCTGTTCCCTTTCAGGGGTCGCCACAGCGAATCATCTGCCTCCATCTAACCCTATC
>JAOVVA010000001.1:19148854-19164347 GCA_028565275.1 Leiocassis micropogon
TCAGCATCCTTCTACTGATATATTCACAATCTCTCCTCTGAACATGTCCAAACCACCTCAATCTGGCCTCTCTGACTGACCAAAACATCTAACATGGGTTGTCCCTCTGATGAACTTATTCTTGATCGTATCCATCCTTGTCGCTCCCAAAGAGAACATTGGTTGCATGAAAATTATTATAATTATAATTATAATTATTTATTATTATTATTATTATTATTATTAATATTATTAATATACTAGACACTGAGAAGCCATAACGTTAAATCAATTACTATTAAAACCACCTAGGTTCCCCTTGTGCCACCAGGGTGGCTCTGTCCCCTCGGGGCAATACTCCACCAGACCTCTGGGGGTGTGCTGGGGTGTCTGGCACCAGACGTTGGCAGCACCTTTGGGTGCTGTGGGTTGCGGGTGCGGCCTCTGTGTGTCCGGTACATCCCACAAGCAGACGAACGGATTAGGATCTAGCGAGCTTGGGGCCCAGTTTTTGGAGTATTGCTGCATTGGCTGTAGGAACAGACCAAACGAACTGGTCTTTTGTCCCTGCACACATGGGTGAGCCTTGGGTGCACATAATCCTGTCAGCAATTTGCTGGAGTTTAGTTGGTGATAAATGTTGTTTAAGTCACCCGGTGGTGATCATAATGTTATGCCTGATCAGTGTAGATAATATAATAGTCGATATAATAGTAGATAATATAATTAGGTAATGACAGTGATGTAGTTTTGTAGAGTATGGTACAATAACTATGCATTAGTTGAATTTATAGTAGGCATGGGTAATATGTGTGCATAATATTTGGATCATGATTCTTAAGAGTCTGTGCTCATCCAATTAAAAAGATAAAAAGCAGGTATGTGTTACCTTGCTCATTGGAGATTGTCATGAGAAGCTGATGTTCCTGTTTGGTTGATTTGCTGAGTGAGATGAGCCACGAGCCCTGAGGACTGCTCAGCTTCCTAGAGAATGTACTCTCCAGCATCTCCAGCAGCCTGTCACCACTCTCCACACGAAACCTTTCCTGTAATACACACACACATACACACATGCACACACACACATACCACACACATTTTAAACCAACAGTTATCTGACAACAGTGAAACAGATGGGCTATCCCTCATGGGAGGTTTGCATTTACAGTCATAATTGCACCTAGGTTATTTATTTATTTATTTAGTTTCAAAATAGGGACCAAATTAATACATTATTCTACAATGAAGATAGAGAGTGCAGAGCTATCAAGTCTGTTTTGGGTTGATGGTACTTCAGTACTTGCACTTCACAAACATGATAGAACAAAAACTGTAAATTATTTTTTTTAATCAAATATTGTTTACATTTATTGGTCCAGTAACGAACGATAAAATGCAAATTTGTCTGGAACTGGAGCTATAATTGATTTTTCTTTGGTTTGTACTACCACTTTGAACAACCAGTATGACCTGATAAGTCACAGGAACAGTAAAGGTGGGAAATTAAAGCAGGGATCGGCAACCTGCGGCTCTGAAACCGCATGTGGCTCTTTCATCCCTCGGCTGCGGCTCCCTGTGGCTTTGTAAAAAAAATAATGAGTATTTTATTGAAATGTATTTTATTTTAGTCTGTTAGTTTTTTAAATGCAAAGATTATGGTGATTTTGTAACATTAAAATAAAAGTTCATTTTTTGTCGCTTAAAATATGCGTCACAACCGCCGATGCGACACCCCAGTTTCAGAGTGACAGCTGACTGGACGCTCCAGTACACGTGATTAAAGGATGGCATTTTTTTGTTTTTCCGAATTTAAGTTCGGCTTTTTATTTCATAAATTCGAGGAGGACTCAAATAAACATTGAGTATTTTATTTGAAAGTAACCTTCAATCCAGCGTCTTTTTTTCTGCTCTTTTTTTTCAATGTTTATGTTGCATGAAGAAATAAAATTTCGTTTTCTCTGCAGAAGTTCATTGATTTCATAAATGCAACACACTATAGTTTTTTATACATAGCATGAAGGTAAAGAACGATATATGCAGTGTTATGGTTGCCGACCCCTGGTCTAAATGGTTACAGATGTAGTAGAGGCCCAAATTGTGGTATAATTGTTTGGAGTTTGGACGTGAGAGAAACCTATAACCTTCCCCTATTTGCAAAATCTTGAACAACCCCTCATTTCTTCATATTTTGCTTCCAAAGACCCAGACTTTCTTATATAGTCTTGAGAAATAGTTTTCCAGGCATCCTGAAAGACTTTTTTGCCTTTTATTTTTGGCAAGTTTTCAGCTTTCATTTTCAGTCCAGTTTTTCAGATGAATGTTTTTTGTTTGTTAAGCCACACAGTGACCTATGAATCATTCAAGCATAAAAACCAACTAACTTGAGGCATGGACCAATGAGAAACAGGTGCAGATGTTGACTGATGATCAAGCCGGTGATTAGTTTACTGATTATATCTTGAATGTTAAGTGGTTGAAACAGATGAGCGGGAGAAATGAAGTTGCTGCTGAACATAAACTACAAATTTTCAAATTGTACCTTTAGGCACTTTGCAGCCTGTTACAGTAAAGCATTTTTTCCCATTTCTGTAATTCTACATCATTTAATTTAATATGATATGAAGAAATTAGGAAGACTTTTGCACAGTACTGTATTTCAATTATTTAATTTACTAAAGGCTAATAGTGGTCCAGCTTGATGGGTTTTGCAAATGCACTTGACAATACAGTTCTTGCAAGAGCTATTCCAGAACAGCTGACCTTCGTGTCTTCGTGTTATTACCTAATGCCATATGTGTTATTTCATAGTTTAAAAAAAATCCATTATTGTTTTATAATGTAAAAAATAAATCCAAACGTGTGTCCAAACATTTGACTTGTACTGTATAAGAAATATACAACCTCACTAGACAAAAAGTGACAAGAATGTCCCGAAACAGCTTCATTTGTCTCAACTCCAGACAGTGAAGTTATTTCGACCATAGCTGTTTTTTAAACACTCATGTCCAACATATGCTGCTTGTCCTTGTGCCAAAACAGACACCCAATTTAGAGTCTAATTACTTCAAATCCTTCTGTGTCAAGTGCTGATTCATTTCGCCAAACAGGATCTGGAGGGGCCAAGTCTCAGAAAGAAAGTTGGCCTTTATTCGGGATTTAGCTTTTTTTAACTGCTTTTGCTAGTAATCATTCTTTTAAAAAGGAATTGCAGACCACGCTCAGACGATAGGCTTTTAACAGTACTTAGAATTGAAGGTCAAGAGGGAAAGAGTTTTTCCACTGCTTGAGCAGCCTTCTAAAATTATTCTAAAGAAGTCTAGTTTTGGGTACATGCATTTCTTTCCTAGCTCATTGTACTTAAGTTTGAAATTAATGCCACTGCATTTATAAAGTTGATAATTACATAATATATGAACAATTTTTGTTGCCGCATTTGTTTGATAATACTTCCTATACCCTGTGGACCCTCCCCTAGTTGGCATGCCGTCCATCGCGGCACGCAGATGTTCTGTGCAAAATACCGAACGCCATGCTGATTGTAATTACATGCCTGGCAGTTGCCATGACGATGAACGAGCACCTCGTGTTTTGCTATTCTGGAGTGGGTGCGGACAGAGAGAGGTGTGTGCGTCTGTGTGTGTGTGTGTGTGTGTGTGTGCATTTTTTTTGTGGCCAGTCTGCTGCAGTACCATTGGCAGAGAATGTGATTAAAGAATTTTTGTGCTACTGCTGAAACTGCTGTTACTGCAGATAGATAGATAGATAGAGAGAGAGAGAGAGAGAGAGAGAGTGAATATAAATATCAGGGGTGGAACAATACTGAGGCATTAAAATGTGTACTGGCACATTTGTATTTTGGGAATCTGAAATAGTTACACCATTAAGGGCATATTTTATATACTGTAATATTTTTAAGCAAGGTTCCCTATTTTTATTTAAAGACTTTAAGAAAGAATATGGTACTCATGCAAATAATTGAATAACAAATCTCAATAACAGAATGAACGTGAGAAATTCAGCTTGTATTCCTTAACTGTACAGAATTCAGAAAGTACTAGAATGTGTTTTCAATTTAACATTTAATCTTAAACCTAGATATGCAAGTCTGGTTCCCTCCAACTCATAGCACCATCAGGGGCAGTGTACAGTAAGACACCTGAATGCATCCTTGTATAAGGAGGGCATGCATGCGTGCAAAGTAGTTTCAAGAAGGTCACATATACATATGAGAGATTCACCTTAGGTAGCACGGTCATGCTGCCATTGTTCTATAGAAAGTTCCCACTGAATTTTCAGTGATATGTTTGTACCAAGTGCCTTGTAGGACCTTAGCAAATTTTCTGTTCCTGATCTGTTTCTGTTTCTGTTCAAAGTGCTGTTCCCGAGAAACTACTTTGCCACAGATTGAAGGCTCCCTATGCCTTCTTTTCCATCGCACAACAGACGATCAAACATCTCTGAGAAGTTCTCAAATCTGTGGACCGTCAAATACGCATTACTTGATTTTAGCTTCATTAAGTCTTAGAAACTATTCATAGAGATATTGGAAACCCGGTTTTGTTTTGTCGACAGCCAAAACAAAGTTCTTCATCAGGCCCAGTTTTATATGTAACGCTGGTAACAAAAAGAGCTGGATTTAAAACATTTTTCCTTCCTGGCTTCCAGGACTGTCAGGATGGCAAGTGTTACTTGACATAATGAGAATCTCTGGCTCAACTTTAACATTCATAAAGAAAACAGCAGTTTTTTCACCCTGCAGGCCAAGCAACAGGACAACAGCCTTTCAAACACCACAGAGTTTCCACTAATGTTTCTCATACTTTATACACCTCAGCAGCTGTTTCATGCTTTTGTACGTTTCTATCATGTGGACAGCATGCCTCGACTTTCTTGAGAAGTTATGAGGCATCATGATCATCAGACACCCCACTTCCCTTGTAGGCAAATATACTCGTCTGTGTATAAATCTTTAGCATGAAATATCTTGAAAACATTAGCCAACCAGCTCCTTTCTCACCTGTTTTTTAATTCATCTAATCAAAATATGTAAGAATTAGCATGTTTTATCCCGGGGGTCGATCATTTCTTTTTTGTACTACATTTGAATGATTGCCACGGCAGACCACTTGATCCACACAACAATTTGGCACAGGTTTTACGCTGGATGCCCTTTCTGACGCAACCCTCCCATTTTATCCAGCCTTGGGACTGGGACTGCATCCAAGGCTTGCGACCGGAACTGCCCTTCATATTATTATGATAGCCTTTTTCATCTCAGATGATTGCCGTGATAAATATAAGTAAGGGCAGAATGTGTAAAAAGAATTCATGCTTTTGTCAACTGCAAAAAGGTGCATAAACAATTCCGAGTTAGTCCAAAATGCAGTCTTTACTAGCACCAGAAAATTTGGCCATATCATCGCTATCTTATCCATGCTACATTGCTACATTGCATAATCTTGGGCAGAAAACCTAGATTAAATCAAAAGATCACACCATGGTCATCTGACCAGAGCAACACATGGCAACATCTAACAACTTCAAGTCCAAATGGGACAACCCCAAGTTCAGATAGATACGTTTTGACCTTATGTTATGAGGCATTTAAGTGAAGCATCTCTTGTTAGATAATGATCACTTCCAACTAGACTAATTTTGTAAGGAATGCCTTTGTGTGCTTGAGTTCCTTTTGCTGGGACAAAGACTTTTTGTGGTCCAGTTGCAGGCTGATGACCCACTTCTGAAATTACTGCAGTTCTAGCAAGGCCTACTGGGATCACTGTCAGGACTGCAGTCAGAGCATAATCAACAGTTGCTGATAGCCTGTTTTATTGTTAGAGAGCTTGTCTTAGTTCATAATGAGCCCAAAACACACAACCCATCTAAATGTATGGAAAATCTAAATGTGTCAAAAAAATCAGAGGATGGTGGATGTCTTCTGGAAGGCCTCTAATTGCTGGGAGAATACAGGAGGTATAAATCCAAATATTTCAATATCTTGATACTAATTGTGTATCAGAGGAGAGGAGATCTGCATTCAACTAGAAAACACATTTGATGCTATGAAGAAACATAAAAAACAAACTAGTTATTTGATCCTACCATGGTCATAAAATGGGAATAAATACAATAGTAATCACCAGTGGTCGCCACAGCACCTAGTTGGACTACAGAGGTTCCTAGATAGATGGGATGGAAACCAGTACTTTTGTGTAAATGTTGAACTTCCTTGATCATTCTTAGCACATGACAATGGAGGATCTTTAGAAAACCTTTCAGCTGTCTCAAATCTGAATTTGAATGGGCACTTCTGTCCTCCATCACTGGCATCAACACCCAATAATCTGACTTAGTCTCTGTCCGATGACTGATCCAAATCAAGCATGCCAAGCATGCCATGTCAACAATACCATCACTATGTGGTTAGCTATGACCAAGCCAGACACGGCTTTCTTGAAATTATCTATATCAAGGCAGTGAACACATAGATGTAGTCTAGCCTCGCATTTCAAGAGATTCAGGCACACTGCACAAGTTCTGTGACAGTAGCTATACATACTTGGCAGCATGTGAACAATGGGGGACGATCCAACCCAAAATTTAGCAAAGCAGACAAAATGCTGCTGACTATTGGGAATAAAGCTAAAAATAACCTGGCTCTGCAATTAACAGTGTACGGTATGTCAAGAGAGTACCTGCTTGCATGTCTAAATGAAGTCAAACGTGTGCACAGAGATAGGTAAGAAAGAAAAAAGAGAAATGCCTGAGGGATTTATGGTGGCATTTATGCAATTATATTGTGCCTTACATCACTATTTTAGCTTATTTGAAAAATCTCGACATGGAGATTCTTACAAGGTTGTATTGATGTGCTATATGTCAATCCTGGAAATCCTCCAAAGAGGCACAACAGAAAAGCGTTTGCCTTGTTTTCAATGCGGGAATCCCGAAAACTCCAGAGTTGGGCATTATTTCTGTGTAGAAGGAATCACATCTTACTAGAGAGGGATGGCAATTTTAGAAAAAGCATAATTACTATGATATATATCACACTAAATCAGAAGTGTAGTGCCTGGCTTCAAGTGGTTCAGAGGAACAATGAGCCAGTGTGATATGGAAGAGCTAGTGACTGAGTGAGGATTGGCAAAAGAGTCATTTGGGAGAAAACAGATGGGGAAAAACAGAGACAATTTGTATTTCTGAATGTCTTTCTAATAAATAATTGAATAAATAGAATAACTTTTAAATGCAATTACTGTGGTACACCAGCGACTGTGATGCTAGCTTACAAGGTTATCATAATATAATAAATTTATCATATTGTGTTATACCTAATTCCTTTCTATGGTGTTGAGCATTCTCTTATGTATTCTGTGCAAGAATGCTGTCTAACACAGACAGTTTTTGTTAGTTTCTTGAAGAAATAATGCTGTCAGCATGTTACTGGACGCACTGATATTCCCAGTAGGTTCACCCCAAATACTGCAGATATGCCCCTACAATATGAACAGTGGATAACAAACTAAAAAAAAAACTTTAAAAAAAAAAAAAAGCAGACATTAACATAAAAATTCAGGATATTATTTTTAAAGCATGCATTTGTAAGCAATTAAATGTTCTCGGTCTTTGTTGTTTTTAATCTCCAGTGTAGTTAAACTGTGGCATTACAATGGTATGAATACTGTACTTGTAATTCTTTACCTCTTGTTACCTATTGAATCACTACAGCTTCTGTAGCAAGACCATTAAATTGGTTCAATTATAATATGATCTAAAAAATATATCAAAAATATCATCATTATCGATCCTTTGGAAACAAGACACATACGTGACTGAACCACAAATTTTAGGTGAACACCTATGATCTAGTAGAGAGAAGAGACAAGATATTTGACTTAAACTTGTATGTAACGGGTTATGTTCACATTACCAGCCGTAAGTGACTCAATTCTCAAATTTTTACCCTAATGTGGCACAGATCTGATCTTGTCAGAACTGTCTGAATGCACAAATCTGATGTTTTTACCATCAGATCTGATTCACTTTCGTATATATATGGGTATATTATATTATATATTATACGACTTAAATGAGAAGGGCAGGTTGGAATTCATGGCACTTTCAATTCATGTGCAGGGTTCTTGCCGACATCCTGGTGTGGGGATTTCTTATCAGCTGGTAAAGTGACATATCTGGTTTTGTTTATTCATCTAGACCTCAAGAAAACCCCCTGAATAACTGCTTGCCATCCTCCAAAGAAAAATCCCAGGCATATTTTTACTAATATCAATTATCCTTAGTTACTGTAGAAATGAATGAGTGGTCACACAGATTAGATAACAAGAGCAGAGCAAAGGCGTATCGATGTGCGCATGCGTGCCGTTTCAGAGGACAGATGCAACGACATTAGAGTCAGATAAAAATCACACGTAATTATGAATGTGAACTGTCATAGCATGTATTCGTCATCACGATCTGATCTGAGCAAAAAACAGAATTAAACAATTTGGCTTCACAAAACCACACCCCGGGTTATAACACAAGCCACTCTGATTCACTGTCACAAAATAAGCATGTGGTATTCACACTCCTAAATAAAACACTCCATAAAGGCAACAGTTGAAAACTGATCTGAGTGCAACATGATAAAATTATCATGCTAGAAACAGAAATGTCAACATTTGAAAAGGACAAGACAGGAACTCACACAATCGTAATCTTCTGACATATTGAGGATGACATAGCCTTTTCCTGCCAGATCACTCCAGTCAGCACAAATTACCTAGGAAAAAAATAGGAGTGAAATGGAATGTGACAGATGGGAGATACATGTGACACTGAAAGTGATATCTCATAGTTCTGCTAACATTAGTTACATAAAATAGTGAATAATTAAAAATAATTAGCAACATTCATTATTGACAGGCAGAAAGAAATTGAAAAAAAAAAGAAATGTCATGAGAAATTACACAAATGTGCCTCATTATATCCATTCAGCTGATGAATAAATCCTAGCAATTTCTTTCTCTCTCTTTTTAAAAAAAATATGTTTCAGGCAACATTATAACTGGGGAAAATTACACAGAATTTTCTCTGAATACACTGAACATTTGTCCATTTGAAAAAGAAAGGAAAATGGCCTGAATTTTCACTGTAGTAAAAATGTCTATGGTGCATAGTTTATTGTTACTATTTGAATTATTATTTGAACTATTTGAAATATTAGAATTTGTTGCTTCAAAAGTTGACTAGATCATGCAATATTCTTTTTTTTCTGGGATTAGACTAGAGCTAGAAAATTAGATTTAAAAAAATCAAATTGCAATTACTTTGGCATATATTGCGATTGCGTTTTGAACTCTGATATGTAACTATTAAACGTATTTTTAGTAGTGATGGAAATCACCAGGGACGAGCCAATTCGATATTATCACGATACCTAGGTGCCAAGTCGATTTGCGATTCTGTATATATCATGATTTTATAAATATTACGGAATTATTTCTTTTTTTCATTTTTTACAGTTCTAAACAAATAATGCACATTGCCTGCCAATGTATGAATAGTTTAGAGCATGAAATAAATTTTGGAGTCAGAGTGGTGATACATGAATTGCCTAACAAAAGAATCATGAAACCTAACTAAATAAACTTTTTCCCGCTTTTACTTTTTTTTAGTATTCAAATGTATTTATCTAATCTAAAAGGAAATAATGGCACAAATTACAACATCAGAAAGATTAAATGATTGCACAAGTCCATATCACGAGTTATATTTTTATGCGATTAAAAGCACTAAGATTAGACCATTACTGGTAATATAATTAAAGATAAAGTTAAGCCTTTATATGTCACATATACGTTACAGCACAATGAAATTCTTTCTTTGCATGTCCCAGCATAACTGGGGTCAAAGTGCAGGGTCAGCCCTAATACAGCATCCCTGAAGCAGATAGGATTATGGGCCTTGCTCAAGAACCCAACAATGGCAACCGTGTGGAGCTAGGGCTCAAACCATCGACCTTCTGATCAGTAACTCAGTGCCTTAGCCCTCTGAGCTACATATTACTACCCTCATACTATTTATAACATCTGATCTTGGGTACAGTATCTCAGCACTGCTGAAGCTTTCACAAACTGCTTGTTTCTGTTTAATAAGTAATTTACATAATTACATGGGTTATTTAATTAAAACAATATTTTTTCAGCTGTTTATGTACTCATGAAATCCATCCACCCAACAAAACCATCCAAACTCCCACCTAGCCATCCTTCCAGCCATCCATTCAAATTATCCATCCATTCAAAATATCTATCCATCCACTCATCAAAACCATCCATGTACCCACCTATTCACTCACAATCATTCAAATTATCCATTCATTCAACAAAAGCATCAATCCATCCATTTAATCAAATCATTCATCCGTTCAAAGTTTCCATCCATCCATCCTCATACCCGTTCAAATTATCCATCCATCCTCCTAAAACCCCCACCGACTCTCCATCATGTCTACTCACCTATACAACCACCTTTTTATCCATCCATTTATTTACCTGAACTTCTTCTTGAGAACCATGCAGAAGATATTCAGTGCCTCCATGACGAAGCTCAGACTCTTCTGATTCCTCCTCATCCTCCCCTGCTTCATGCCAGGATGTCTCAGTAAAGGCCACAATCGGTGTGTCTGAATCTGCTGAAGAAGGCGGCTTCCAAACATCTATCTCCTGTCCATCTACCTCAGTTGGGAATGCCACAATCTCCTCATTTTCCTCCTCTTCCTCTGAGTCATCTTGGTGGGAGTCATCAGGCTGTAAGGGCCCTTGGCTAGGCAACATCCCTATTTCTGGAATGGTAGATGCCTGGGTAAGGATGTTCTCTGTAACATCATCAAAGTCCTCCTCAGGGCTGTCAGCAGCAGCTGTGGCTTCAGGCAGGGGGTTATTTGGTCCAAAGAACCCATCCATGGACACAGTGTTGGAGGAGTGTGTGTCTATAATGGAGGAGTGCATAAGTGGCATGGCAGCTGTGGTAGACAGTGAGGAGGAAGAATGGACTGGAAAACCACTGGCCTCAGACTCCCTCTGCCACTGCTCTGTGTCTGAAGCTTTAACCGCAGGGAGGAAGAAAGATGAGGAGGAATTATGCTGCTTGGGAGCTTTGCGAAGGGTGAGAGATGAAGGACGAGAGGAGGATGGATTATATCCTGAGAGAAACATTGGGAAAAGGATTTGAAGACATTGTGTTCGTAATTGTCATTCATGCTGTATAGTTGTATTTTACAAAAAAAAAATGAAGATGAACAGAGATTAGAGTGGAGATTAGCAAATAAATAATGGATGGATGGATGGATGAATGGACAGATGATGGATGGATGGAAAGAGAGACAGAGATATACTATATACTCTATGCTATCCAATATTATACTTTTCCGCCACTTTGCCTCGCTATATTTCACTACTACAATGTGTAGTTTATGTTGTATAATGATTTTTAAATGTATTATTCCAAAGCAATGTTTTTTTAATAAACAGCAAGATATAAATAAGATTTCATTAAATCACTATATATTTTTATCAAGGCACCTCTTGGATGTCCATCAAGGATGGAGAGGTACTCACCTTAAATAAAAATAAACAGCAATCAAAAAAGTTTGGTAAATTGACCTAACATCAATAAGATGCTGTAAGTATTAGAAATATAAACTCTTTAAAACTCTAAATACAATTTTATAAGTTAACTGTAAAATTTGTTCATTGCATCTTCTGCACAATTTACACACAACTGTGCTCTGACCGATAAAAAGAGTATGCAGCTGAAGAGTATGCGGTTTCCACTGAATGTGTATTTCACGAAGGCCGAATCGATATAAGACGTTCTGGTCTATGGAGATAAACTTTCATTGGTTGTGTAGCACTTAACCATGTTTTACAAAAACAATGTTTCCTTCGAAGGATGCAACATCTGAATTGAGTTACACAAATGGTCTCTTAATGCTATGCTTCTAACAAGCCATCCTATAAAAAAAAAAAATATTGTTATTGAGAAAGTGACTATCGCAGTATACAGTATATCATTATCGTTCTATCACCCAGACCTACTTAGGGAGATGTAGAGAGTGGAAAAGCCATGACCACCCTTCTAATATTAAGTAGGTTCCCTTTTGCCATCAAAACAGTAATAACCTGTGTGTTCTGACAGCTTTCTATTGGAACCAGCATTAACCTTTTCCTCAATTTGAGCTACAGTAGCTCTTCTATTGGATCAGACTGCATAGGCCAGCCTTTACTCCCCATGTGCATCAGTGACCCTTGGTTACCAGGACCATGTTGCCAGTTCACCAGTTTTCCTGTATAGTATATCCTGACCACTGCAGACCGGGAACATCCTGCAAGAGCTGCAGTTTTAGAGTTGCTCTGACCCAGTTGTCTAACCATCACAATTTGGCCCTTCACACAGTAGCTACAGCTAAAATATCTTTAGGTATTGTCTTTACGTATTGTTATGGCTGATCGTTGTAAGTCACAGAAGCATACATTTCAGCAATTAAGTAAATTAGCCTCAATAAACCAGGCCCACATATTCACACTTATCTAGCTGACACCATGCTAAAAGAAACAAATCATGACAAGAAGAGATGCTTACTGACAGAATAAGAAGATGTGGGGAAAAAAATAGGAAGGTAGAAAAGAAGAAAAAAAGGAAGGAAGTAAGACAGTAAGAAATGGGACATATGAGAAAGGAAGAAAATTCAACAAAGACTTAAAGGCAATCCACAGCATGAAGCAATCTTATTTTATAGCAAAAGGTGATGACTCCTGAAAAGCCAATTACATGATCAGTGAAGCTGCACCATGAGTGAAATGAATGTGTTTTACAGATTTCTGGAGAATGTCGAATCTAAGAAAAGGATGTTGAAGGATGTTAACAAAGCAGTAATGAATTACAAATATCTGTCGCTTATTGTCCGCGAGACGTTCTATAAAATGGGACATTATGGGATTTAAATTGTTGTGTGAACACCATGTAATATACTTAACAAATATTTGTGGGATACTGTAGTACAACCTTCTGTTTAACTTCAGAAATCTTTTTTTCCCTCTTGCTCCTGCTCTCACTAGCACATTCAAACCTACAAATGCTGGAGGTACGAGGTGACGTGCTAACCACAAAGACAAGCAGACCCCAAAATTTGCAAAAAAAAAAAAAAAAAAGGTAATTGTCAGAGAAGCCTGTTGTTTCTGAATAAGAATCTGAGAATAATACACAATCAGAACTGTAATTACAAATTTACCACAAATTTGCAAGGTGAGATAATATAATGAATGCAGGTGCTTCAGCATAATTAGCATCATGACAGTGTTTTCATACAGCAGTACGACACCAATCTGTGTATGCAGGTGTTATCTGAGCACCTGTACTCTGGTACAGTTTAATACACAAATTTATTTTATGTGTCTAAATCTGCAAAGCTGACTGCAGCAAACAAACTACAGAGCCTCTCCATTCACCATCCGTCAGGGAAAATCTTGTAGATGCTGTTCTATATACTTTTATTTTCTCTCTCTCACTCTCTCTCTCACACACACACACACACACACACACATACACACACACCAAGCTTATACTGGAAGAAAGTTTGACAGAATAAGTGTCTCAGTGGAAAACACCTTTACATCTCAAGCATGCCAGCTAAAAATATTTGGGTTGTTTTTAGGGGCATCGAATCCCACACGTCTTGGCGAGCCTTGATAATGCAGCTGTGTTTAATCTTTCATCCTTACTGCCACACCGCAGGAGCATCAAATATTAAAGAGAGCGGCAATCTCATTTAAACTGTTTAAATGGAAAAATCCTTCTTCAGAAATTAGTGAGGGAGAGGCAATTTATCATCACCAGCCTCTAAAGGCTAGCAGGAAGTAGAACAGTTGTGATTATAAAATGCAAAAAAAGCATTTTAGCATTCATTTTCTCTTGGATAATCACTGTTTTGACATTCAGGCAATATTCTGGAATGGTGACTTTCACGCTCAAGATGGAGCTTCGTCACATGAATGACAGTTATGAGACCTCTTATGCTAATACTGATGACTCATGCTAGAATATGACACACTTCTCTAGCTGCATACAGGAATGGTCTGGAAATGCTTTATATGGCTTACCTAAGCACTGACTTCAGGATATGAGGGATATACATATTTTGGCAACAGTAGTCACCAGAACATGTAACTTTAGAGACAGCGGTTAATTATATTCTATAAATTAAGACCAATATGTTTGTTTGTGGAAAAGTAATCTTGGTAATTATATACATTTTACTTTAACTGGGCTTTTTTCAGAAGCATGCCACCTCAGGAGACCAAGAATCTCAACAAAGAAATTGCAGGAGAATGTTCCGGAGTCTCCATCAGCACCACATCATCAGATCAGTCAGGTAAGCACCAGCCCATGAGCAAGCTCAGGCCCATCTCTCAACCTTCAGAAAGTTAGGAATGAAGTAGCTGAATGGTGTTTAGGTAAATCTCAAATGTTTTTATATTTTTTTTTTTGTTCCATTAGATACTAAGTAACTCCAGGAGTTGCAGACTTTGGACAAACTTGTTGGACATCCACCACAAGAGAAGACTGAAGAGTAGCCGGTGAGAGAGAACTTTTCCTGGCTTTGGCCCGTTCTTCTAGCCCTTACATACAGCAAGCAACCAATTTTCCTTTAAAAATTTTCATCTCCTATTTGACTGATTCTTTTCACTGGAAGACACAATGCTGTGGCCTTTGTGTAACTCCTGTATAAATCATACTTTAAGTTGAGCAGTGTGACACTTAATATCTTTGTCAGGTTGGGTGACATTTTGTATCATTTAGTGTCTTGATTTGCCAGATTTTGCTGGTGTCTGGTATATTGTGTGAATTGTAAATTTATTACACTGTATGCTGTTAATTGAGGATTTTTGGTATGTTCAATAAATCTATAGTATTTCTCATGCATCTGTTTCATGCATCTCATTTATATCTGATTTTAATCTCATTATGGTCTTATATATGGCTCGTTTGCTTCTCTTTCAAATGCAGTTCTGCTTCTCGTGTACATCTCAGATTTCTCAAATGTTTCTCAAAAGTATGTCTCGGGTTATGTCTCAGTTATGTCTCTTTGTTTCTCCTAAGTGGGGTTCAGGAGAATTAGAAAACACAATGTCGAGCTTGTAATGAGACAGCTCAATTCAGTCTCATAAGACAAGAAGAAGCTTATTTTGAGCAACAAAATTTTGCTATGGGGGAGAACATTCCTATGACCTTAGCTTCCTCTAATGTCATGTATACTACTTTCAATAAAGAAAGAAGAATTGTGCTAATGTAATATTTATGTATGTTGTGATGTACAAGGATATTTCTGCGTGACTCATGACTGGGTTGGAATTTACAGTATGTTTCACTAGTATTACACTACCGTTCAAAAGTTTGGGGTCACTCGCAAATTTCTTTGTTTTTGTTTAGTGATTTATTTTCTACATTCTAC
>JAOVVA010000001.1:19164447-19188603 GCA_028565275.1 Leiocassis micropogon
TTCTGTAATAGTTCTTGCAAGAACAGTATTGTCAAGTGCATTTGCAAAATCCGTCAAGCACCATAATGAAACTGGCTGTCATGAAGGCCATCCCAGGAGGGCGAGACCAAAACCTACCTCTGCCGCAGACGAGAAGTTCATTTAGAGTTATTTGTTAAATCAATGTTATGATGAATTCAGGCAGTTATAAAGAAAAAAAAGAGGCATGATACAGAAAAATAAGTCCATGACAAACATTCGAGTTACGAATTTCCACAGATATAAACAGACTGCAGGTCTACAAGCATTCATAGATGCGAATAAATCGTGGAAGTAGCTCATGTGTATTGTACAAAAAATAGACACTGCAGTGCGCCAGATACCAATATTTGCTGTATAAAATGTCAGTATATTGTATATGTGTTCGTGTGGGGGTGCGGGAGAAATGAGTCGCCCTCACCGGTTTCAATGAATCAGTCTGGGAGCAAGATGATAAAAAATGGCTGTCCTGTAAAGCTGTCCTGATGATGAATGATCCTTATTTCGAAAAATCCTCAACAAGACAGAGTTCACAGTCCAAATACAGCTCTGAGACAAAATGGCATCTGACAAAAAGCGCTCAGTAAACACCATGTAGCGTTGTCTTCCCGGAGCTGCCTTTTAAACGAGGTCAGCTGACCCCGCTGATCCCTGCATCACCAGGATTCCCTTCGCGAGTCTCACGTGAGTATAATGCTGAAGCAAAACACCAAGCCTGTGTGTTGCTTTACATTGTATATTTATGTCAAAAATGTACAACACCCCTATCTCTCCTACATGGTTTGACTTCCGGTGAGACCATAAGTGACCACCCGGCTTTCCACGAGGTTCTGCATGGTCCACGTGCTTCCACAAGGATCGACAAAAAAATTTAACGTTAAATTTTTCACGCAGAAAGATTGGAAACGCAATCTTTTAATTGAAACGTGAATTACAATAAACCGCGAAACCGTGCTGACTCCGCGTAGGTGAGATAGGGGTGTAAGACTCCCTTTGTATGCCTAATGAAGCGGCCAATGAGTGTATGTCCCAAACATTCAATCGACCCTTATCTAATATATTTTAAATATCGTGAAATATCTGAAGTATTCCACAAATTGCATGATCAACAGAAAGTTATTTTCTGTGATATTGTAATTTTGACTGGAAAGTACACTTTAAATATTAAAAGTGCCTTATTTTGTTTAAAAAATGTTTTTTAATTTATTATTTACCCATGACCATGAATCACACTCTCAAATTTAAAACACTAATCAAACTATTGCTTTGATTCAAGCTTTGTATACCTAGCAAAGAATCTGCATCCAGACTGGAGTTGAGCTCTGCTTGAACATCCCACTTCCGCAATGCCAGAGGACCCTTATTCTCCTCACTGTCCTCGCTGAAGAATCCAGAACTCTCCTGGGACGTTTCTACCAAAGCCGGCATGGCAGGATTTTCTGCATCACGTCTGACACCATGGTGTTTCTCCAGACCAACAGAAAGATCCACAATGGGTTGAGATGAGGCGGAGGCGCTGGTCAGAGGTGTTGGACTGCCGTTAAGAACTTTAGAAAGTGTGATGAGCACAAGAGAGAATCCTGAAAAAGAAACGGAAAGAAATGATGTTACGATAATATGGTGTGAAGGACATTTTGTTCACAACTCAGGTGCTTCAATATGAATTTTTATTTATAACTGTATTATAGATTCAGAGAATATAAAGTAAAGACACATCCATTAGAGATGGGAATCACCAGGGAGCTCCCAATGCGATATTATTACAATCCCGCAAATAAAAGTTGTATAAGTATCACAATTTTAGACCTGTAAGATTATAGAGAAACAGCTACATTTTTACTACTTTAAATGCAAACATTCACTCATTCATTCATCTTCTATACCACTTATCCTGTGTACAGGGTCGCAGGGGGCCTAAAGCCTATCCCGGGAGATTTAGAGCATGAGGCAGGGTTCGCCCTGGACAGCATGCCAATCCATCTCACACACACATTACAGGCAATCTTTGGAATGACAGTTAAACTAATCTGCATGTCTTTGGACTGTGTGAGGAAACCAGAGTGCCCAGAGGAAAAGCACAGGGACAAAATCCCAACTCCACACACAGTTCCAAGGCAGGAATTGAACCCTGGAGGTGCGAGGCCACAGTGCTAACCACTACAACACCATGTCTCCTAATGAAAACATATCTAATTAAAAATAATATTTTAAACATTAAGTGTGGCGATACATAAATTGCCACACAAATGCACACAGATGGCGGCTTTTAAGCCTAATAAAACTGTAGTGAACTACATACTAGCATATATACTAGAATGTTTTAAGGAGCTGAGGCATTCATTAAAAAATGCTAAAATAAATCATTTTAAATGCATGTAATTTAAAACATTTATATTGTAAAATAAATGTAAATAATTGTATTTAACCATAGAACAAATATAATTAAATGCAATATTAACAGAAGTACCGTCATTTGCACTGGTAAATGGCCTCAATTTGTATGTATAACCTATGATGGCCTGGGTTCCCATCCAGGATGTACACTACCAGTCAAAAGTTTGGATACACCTTCTAATTACATGGTCTTTTTTTTTTTTTATAAATCAATGCTGAAGACATCTAAAATATGCAACAATGTCCTTTGAACAAGTGATATTAAGATGTGTCTGCTACTTATGCTCTGTAAAACCTTCATAACGCCTTTAATTTGAGGTGCTGTTAATTGGTGATTTCTGAGGCTGCTTTCCTGGGATGGTCTTCATGAGAGCTAGTTTCATCATGGTGCTTGATGGGTTTTGCAAATGCACTGTTGTTGCATCTATTCTATTCCAGAACAGCTGGCCTTCGCATCTTAAAATAACAACTGACTGTTGTTGTTATTTAACTACATAACGCCATATGTTATTACATAATTGTGAAAAAATCCAGCATTGTTCCAGAGTGTAGAAAAGAAACTTTAACTTGCGTCCAAACTTTTGACTGGTACTGTACAGTACATCTGCTCCATCCTGAGTGGTATTTTGCATAAGCTGCACCTCCTACATGACCCTGAGCAGAACAAAACAGCTAATTATGATTAATGTTTTGTATGATGAAATGATGAAAATGGTCATTCAGTTCAAAAGTTCAAAAGGTTAAAAGTTCAGGGAGTGATATCAAATCACTGCAGATGGGGGTAGATGGCACCAGAAGCAAACAAGATAGCTTGTAATATGTATAACAGTCACTATAAAATTGCTATTTGAGGAAATCACTCAGTATGGTTAGCTTGCTAGGCATGTAGTTAACAAAAGACTACCCACAAAAATGATGTCGTATTGAGATCCAACTTAACCCTTCCAAGTTATTTGGAATACAACATGAGTATACAGACTTTTATTGTGTCCAGTGAGCTGAGCAACCAGTAAGAATGGTTAAACGCAAAACAAAATCTGATCCTTGTTTAAATTAAAGCTCAATTACTGAACTGAGGTTTGATACACCTTGAAGAGAACATTAAAAAACTAACCAGTGGCTACTGAAAGTAAGTCAGATATGGAGGAACAGAGCCATGACTTTAACAAACTCCAGGCCCAGCATACCATGCTGAAAATCCAGCAGTCTTAGGAGCACTTCTGAAGCAAAAGTTTACATCAAGTCCAGTTTCACCACCCAACTCAGGTGGTATAGCTGCCCATTCTTCCTAGCAAAATGCATGTCTTGCATGAACTGCACGTTTGAGATCTCTTGGCTCATGGCTTAATGATATTGGGGTCAGGAGACTGTGACGGCCACTCCAGAACCTTCACCTTTTTCTTCTGTAGCCACAGGAGGTTCAATTAGGCCTTGTGCTTTGGATCATCAAAAGTGTCCCGTGCCCAGCTTCCGTGTTGTAGAATGCAAATTGCCTGCCAGTATTTTCTGATAATATTCTTCTGGCAACTCAACCATGCAGATAATTTAATTTAATAACACTTTTTTTTTCTCTCAAAGTTGTTTGTGGGTTTTTCTTTGCGTCCTGAACAATTCATCTGGCAGTAGTGGATGAAATCTTTCTTGGTCTACCTGTGGTTTAGTATCAACAGAATCTCTTATTTTCCACATTTCGATCATGGTTTGAACAGTACTGAGTGGCATTTTCAAGTGTCGAGATAGCTTTTTATATCCTTTTAAAGTTAAATTACCTTATTACACAAGTCCATTGGTAGTTTTTTGTGTTCCCCACGGTGCAGTATCCAGCTAGTCAGTGCATCACCTCATGATCTAGGAAACTCACTGACTATTTATGCAAAGACACTGATTACAATTACAATGAGTCACAGGTGTGGAAACCTCCCTTTAATAGCCATTTAAACCTGTGTCAGTTAACCTGTGTGCTTATAATGTGGCCAAACATTCAAGAATATGTAAACTTTTGATCAGGGTTGTTTGGGTGATTTCAGTTATCATTAACTTTAATAAGAAGTCAAACAAGTATGTGATAATTAATGACTTCACATGCCACAATCCTTAAATAAGAAAAAAATTATTAGCATTATCTGTCATATTTTCCAAATAAATGGCAATGTTTAAAATTTCTTTCAGGGTATGCAAACTTTTTCCATGCTTGGTGCGTTTCCCAAGGACACACTGGTTTCCTCCCACAGTCCAAAAACATGCTAATTGGCATTTTCCAAATTGCCCATACTGTGTGCCTTCTTGTCCTGCAATGGATTGGCACCCTGTCCATGATTGACCCTGCCTAATGCCCCGAGTGCCCTGGGATAAGCTCCAGGCTTCCCACAAACCTACTGTACATAGGATAGGAGATATAGAGAATGATTGAGAGTGAGTGAGATTGAATAAAAATAAAAAAAACAGATCAGTTGTTTTATTGTAACAGGCTGCAAAATGCCTAAAGATACGACTAAAAAATTCTTTATGTAACAACCTCAGCAGCAACCTCATTTCCCCTCTCGTCTGTTCCAATCACTTAGCATTCAGCATCACCAGTATACTAATTACCAGCCTGATCATCTGTCATCATCTGCACCTATTTCCTACTGGTTCAAGGTGTTTTGAAGGATATGCTTGAAGGATTTATACAGTAGGTCACTGTGTAGTTGAACAAACAGAAGATATTCCTCTGAAACTGGTCAGGTACAGAGACTGGGCTGAAAATGAAAGCCAAAAACTGGTCAAAAATGAAAATCCTTCAAAAAAGCTAAATCGTTGAAACTACATTGAAAAATTCAAGAAAGTCTGGCACTTTGAAAGCAAAATATAAAGAAATGAGCAGGGGCTCAACACTTTTTCACAGTACTGTATGTCATCATCTAAGGGATATGCATAGAAGAGAATAAGGTCCAGGCAGCGTTGGAGTGACCAAACCATGTAAAAGCAACACAGACTCCCTGGCATTACAAATCAAATCAGCATTGTGGTTGTACCGCTCACCTGATTCCTCAAACAAGTTCCATGGCAGCTCACCAGGTGCAGAAGAGACCTTCACCTCATCTCATTAATGCTGACGTTACCTTCAGCTCCACTCTGTCAGCAAGACAAATCACTACCGTCGTGTTCCAGGTTTATGCCTTTAAGATGGAAGTATGAACAGTTTTCAACCTGGGAAACACCTAAGCTTTACCCTAGTGCTTACTTTGAGAAATGATCATGCGGGTAAACTGGTTCTTCTTGGTATTCATCTGGCCCTTAAAGAGAGTTGTTTTAGGGGTAGAGTGAGGCATCGAACCCTTTGCTCTGTGCACAGAACTTGGACTCCATCCAGAAGGCCAATGCCTTTACATATACCTATAATCTTCCAGCCACATGTGGATGGTATTGTTGTTCACCTGTTGATCATTCGCTATATGTTACAAACCCAAATATAAATACTCCTTTGGCCATCATTGAGCTACTTGGTAGCTTTCAATCAAGATCAACCAGGATTTCTCCAAATAGCCACCAACAAACCACCAGGGAAGATGCATGACCCAGTGGCCTTACGGAATAAACTCATCATATGGACACACATTTCTAGAGCCGCTGAACACTGTGGATTGTTATAGCCAATTCTCAATTTTAGGTTCTGTTGATTCATACACATCCTGTTTTACATGTATACCAGGTGACTTATAAACTCCTGCAATAGTGTTGTCTCATGATAGCAATTTTAAGACACTATATGTTTTTCTTCCTAAAAATAAAATGCTAAATTTCCCACTTGTAATATACATTACCAGTCATATTCCCACTTGTAATATACAATACCAGTCATAAGTTTGGACACACCTTCTAAATCCATGATCTTTCCTGATTTCTATTTCTTTTTACATAGTTTTGGAAAAATCCAGTATTGTTCTAGAATGTAGAAAATATATCCAAACCTATGTTTAAACTTTCAACTAGTACTTTACATATGAGATATCTTCAAAAAAGAATAGATTAAGGTGACGGCCTTAACTTTTGCGGGATAGTTTTGCTTTCCATACCTGGCTTTTAATAAACAGTTTCTTTCTCTTTGCCATTTTTATCTGAATGTAAAAATATATACCTTGCTCTTAGGCATCATGACACATTTTACTTGTCAGTATTCTGCCCTAGTTTTTAAACAACTACTCATGACCTGTCTGGACCTTTTCTGCTAACAATTCAAGGCTTCAAAAGGGGTAAAATGTCCTTCGTACTTTTCTGTCATGTCTTTGTTGTTGGGCCTGACATAAATTGAAAAATGAACGCTGATTCCCTCTGACCTCTGTGGGTTATATGTCTGCACCACGATGTCTGTCTGTCTGACTTTGCAGCAGTGTGTAGGTGGCACTCTGGAGACTAAGCATAGAGGCTTGTACAGTATCCAGAGTTGCTGAGTAACCAGTAAGATAATACAACAGTGCTGCAGTAAAGAGATCCAAGACATTCTTCAGGATTTTTTTCTCTATTATTATATTACTACATTTTATTTTATTGAACAATAAAATGTAAAAACATCTAAATGTATTGTAAATTAATTAGTGAAGTTACAGAAAGACATACTTCCTCATATCTTTTAAGGAATGGAGTTGGAAAATTGGTCTGACGTCTGGACTATGGGTTTAGATTTTTTATTTTTAATCGGCATTAGCTTGCAATCATTTTTTCACATTTATATTTTAAAATAAAACCCTTGAATTTTTAAAAGTACTCTGAACAGTCTTGACTTGCATCGATTTATGCTTTCTTTTTAATCTTATGACTATTACTAATTTATGACTATTTCTAATCTTTCTGACTATAGTCAGATTACTTAGTAATAAAAGTAAATAAAGTTGAGTAAAATCTAGGCCCATCCCCAGTCAAAAAAAAATCTTATACAATATGTATTGTACCTATATTAGATGTAATATATAAAATAAGATACAGTATTTTGAAAAAAAAGTTATTATGCAGCTGTAAATTGGACCTATTATGCAAAGTCAGATGTTTAGACATTCAGATGGGTCTCCAATGTGTGTGTGTGTGTGTGTACAGAACATTCACTGCCTTTTGTAGTTTTTCTATTTTTCTATGGGTCAGGGATAAAAACAAGCCAATTACGAGTTCACATTTGTGACCTCATATGAGAAGTGCCCATCTCCTGGCTTGTTGCTCAGCTCTGCTCTTCTCCCGTTCTCCCTGATTGGGAGGTAGAGTGAACTAAAGGAAGTGTGATGTATGAAGAAATGCATTATCAGGGAGAAAAATCTATTATTTGTCACATGTACCCTACAGCACAATAAACCTGTTTTTTGCATACTGTATCCCAATTAAGGAGCTGAGGATAGAGTGCATGATTAGAAAGGATACAGCAACCCTGGAGCAGATAGAGGAAAGTGCCTCGCTCAAGGGCAGCTTAGTAGTGCTGGAGCTGAAACCCCAGACCTTCAAGTATAACCATTTGCGTTCCAAAAGACACACTTTCGGGACCTTTGTTAACTAGTTAAAAGAAATAGAACAACATGGTGGACCTTTAAAGCCAAAACGGAATTAAAAAGTAACAACTAATCCAAAAATGTATGTTTACAGTTTGCTTTTTTAGATTAGTGAATCTACTTTATTTTGTACACAGTCACATCCGTGTGCACAGTCTTCCAGCACTTGCAGGTTTTGTGATGTGAAAACATCATAGATTAAAAAGGTTCAGCTCTTCTACATTTCAAAGCTTCTCTGAAATAGACCACCTGTACTAGGATTGCAGCGTCTGGGGAACAGGAGGTGGTATCATAATCAGGTTTCTTGAGGTCAGTTGAATATATGAAAGCCAAAAGGCAGAAGGAAGATGAATTCACTTCTTTTTAAAATTCATATCTTAAATTAGAAGACAAATTTTATTATCAAGATACTCAAAGCAGTAACTTATTAAAACTTTCCAGTGGCATTCCTTGAATCTTGTTCTGCCAAACAAAGCCTACAAAGATTTATTGATTATCAGTGTAGGAGATCATTTATTCATTAATTTCATGATGAACGATATCCACTTATTATTCATTGAAGAACATTACAAACTGCTTTCATTACATCAGCCTTAATACCAAATAGAAAAACGCACATCAGGATTTGTTGAAAGCCAGGTTCTCAAACTCAAATTTCCCCTGTCCTTAGTCCAAAAGCCAACAAATGTTTGGCATCTGATTAAGTTTAATCCTGTGTCTGAGATCTTAGCTCTAGGGATTTTCTATAAAGAAGTTTGCACTAGCACACAGTCCCCATTCTTTTTGTAATCCTTGACTATGTTTGCATGAATGAAAGTGGCACATGCACTAGAGCTTTTTAGAAGCTGGCTTTAGTTTCATGCCAGTCACAACATGTCTGCTCTCCACCTGTTTCTTTTGCAAGACAGCTGAGACAATTTCACATAGCATTCATGCATCATGGGTGAAAGCTATGCTTTTGAATAGGGTCAAATTTGCATCCAGCATTTCTGACATATGGTTTGACTCAGAAGGTTACACATTCTTTATGAACATAAAGGTCATGGCAGTATTGGGATTGCTATTATTATTTTTTCACTGGTTGTTTCCTGGGGAGTGATTGTACCATACAATCACGCTTATCTTTAGTAAAAGAAAACCTGAAGAACTTGGTGCAAACATTTTACTTTATCTTGGGTTTCCTGAAATCAATGCAGGATCAAAATTACACATTCAGCATGCCTAATGTGTCCATTAGCAAGTTTCACCTTTATAACAGATGGCTTTGGTAGCCATCAACATGCTTCTGGCAGAATTTTTGTGGAATATTCATTTGCTCTTCTTGGAAGAATTGTATTAATTAAATGATGGGTTTCATGACACAGACACAAATTTAAATAAAGTAAAATAAAGCAACTTATATTTTGTTGAAAAATACCATTTATAGAATTTGTCCTTTGACATAAATGTAGTTAATCAGCTAAGACATGTCTGGTGTTTAATATTTGCTTGTTAATTTTGTGTTAGAGCTATAAGTCTATTGTAACTAATAAGCGAATAGAGTTTTATAGAAAATATCTAAATATCTGCTTTACACGATTAATTACTGCACTGTGAATTACCATGCAGCTAAATGTCATAAATTGCAGAGTTGTGGCTCTTACCACAACTATGCATAGCCTTCCAAAGATTGGCATTGCAGCTGAAGGCTGTAAAGTGTATGGTACAGACCTGAAAAAATTTCAATTTCCCCAGGTTTTCTGTTTTATAGGTGTATGTGTTGGTAACATTAACAAATTTGTTTTATTCTGTAAACCACTGACAACATTTCTCCCCAGTGCTGAATAAAAATATTATTATTTAAAGGATTAATTTAAAGAAAATGACAACACATCAAAATAATAAAAAGATTCAGTGTTTGGCGGAATAATCCTGATTTGCAATCACAGCTTTCATGCATCTTGGCATGCTCTCCACCAGTCTTTTACATTGCTGTTGGGTAACTTTATGCCACTCTTGGCACAAAAATGCATGCAGCTCAGCTTTGTTTGATGGCCTGTATCCATTCATCTTCCTCTTGACCATGTTAAAGAGGTTTGCAATGGGGTTCAGATCTGGAGATAGGGCTGGCCATGACAAAGTCTTAACCAAAACCTTGATTGACCTGGGCAAACAATCCTCAGGAATTGTGGAACATAGTTACAAATAGGACACAAATATTCTTCCAGGATAACCTGTGTGCAGATGTGCATTCTACACATCTCACTGTCGGTGCGAGACACTGTGGCTTGTAGGTCTCTCCAGCTCATGTTAGCCTATGCTATTAGAAAAGATGACCTTACTCCAGTTCTCTATGGTCCAATTCCTGCGGCTCTTCTGTGCTTCTCACTATTTTCTGGCTTTCCATGACTAAGCTTCACCTTCAGCAGCCTGTGTCGAACCATTCTCACCATGCACTTTACCACAGCTTCAGTTTGCCATGTGTTTGAAGGTCACTTGATGTCATCCTACGGTAGTTGAGTGATATTCAAATGAGTGTGCGGTCATCCCTGTCAGTAGAGATTCATTTTCGCCCTCTGCCAACCTGTTGCTTTGTTGTCCCTGATGTCTGCAAGGTCATGCTTGGTCTTGTCTACTATCTCTTTAGAATTTTAAAGATGGAATATGACACTTTGTATCGCTGTGGCAGTAAAGCCAGGACTGAACCCTTCTTTTCCTCACTCCAAACTTTTCATTTTAACTTTTTTGGCATGGTCAATAGCTATTTTCCCATTGTCTGTGAGATATCCAACTCACATTGCAAGAGTGGAGTGATGATCACAGCAGTGGTTTTTATACTTTTCCAAATTAAATACAATTTGATTCAGGCGATCACCCAATTGCCCAAAAGTACCTCATGAAGCAGAATAAAGGTTGTGCTTTTTGTTGGAATTCAACAGATAATGGAAGCGTAGTTGTAGAGATGCTGATTTAAGAATCGCAATTGCAATGGTCTCTTAATTTCTTTTAACACACTTTAATTTGGAAAAAAAACAATGCATGCTACAGTAGTTTGACAATGTCATCTAACTTTAAAATAAGTTTTTGCTTAGCACTTTGCTTCCCACTCTATAAGAGAACCCTTTATTCTTATCCCAGTTTAATATACAAGGGTACTAAACCGGGATAAGGATACCACTCCTTGTTGATGGAGTTGAATTTTTTTTCTAAAAACAATTATCATAAAAAATGAAAAAGTATGGTCCAAATAGTATGTACCTTAATAATTTTTTTATGTAATCTGTATCCATGATATCTTATCTATTCTCAGATACCACTCAAGTACCTCTATAAATTGTGTATCTCTTAATTTGGACCTGAATTACTTTGTGTCTACACAAAAAAAAAATGCTGATTGCATATGACCTGAATTGGTTGTCTGCCTGCACCACAATCTAAGGCTGACTTTGCAGCAGCGTGTAGGTGTAGGAGTGAGATTTATAGTCTTTAGTCCAGGCTATGAGCTTTCTGCAGTGGCCATAAACATTAATGAATGAACAAAGTAGTGGAGAAGGCTACGGGATGGCTTGCACGTCTTGGTAATGAGACACAGAGACCCCTACCAGGCTTATGCTGGTAAGATTAAAGTTGTTTTTTGATTAAAGATTAAGATTAAAGCTGCTGAATATTATTCACAATTACACTCACGTATATCGAGTGATATAATATATTAATAAATATATATATTTTTTTATTTTTATTTTATTTTTATTTTTTTCCCCAAGACAAACACAAAGTCTCTTTTTTCTTGATCGTGAACAAGATTAAGATGACTCATAGCTGGATAAAGGTAAGATATGCAGCACAGCATTGCACACAGACCACAAGACAGACTTTTCAGACATTTCAGTTTTATGGTGTTTTATCAACAGTCCGATTGTTGAGTTGGAGTGTTGGCCAGAGCAGCTAAAACACAGCATGGCTTTTAACCAACGCAGTCTGTGATTAATTACTGCCAACTATTGGTACACAAAAACAAATTAGTCCATTTTTTTTTTTACATCCCACAGCAGTAATGTCATAAACACTTTCCAAAAATTAAATAAATCAAAATTTTGTCCCTGGGGTGGTGCAGTTAAGGGTTGCCGACAGAAACGTTACAGGAATAACGTTGCAACGACATTTTTTTTTTTGAGAGAGCTTACCAATATGTATTTTAGATGGCACACTTACAGGCACATCTGCTGTACCTTCAGTAGGCCTTTGTATGGTACCTTTTTGACATAGAAAGGTGCATGTCATGCTTGTTTAAAGGTTGACTCAAAAATGAAATACAGTCCAAATATATTTATATATCATTAAATAATAATTATTAAATATATTAAATTGGAATGGACAAAACAAGTTATAACAAAAAACTTAACATTAAGGGTACCACCCCAGACAGAGGGAAAACTATAGTCTAGTACTGTTTATTTCTAAAAATGTAGGATTTATGAATAAAATATTATCTGTGTAAAGAGGATGGATGTCTGTATAAAATCTGTCACTTTTTTCTAATCGAAGGCATGTCAATGATTGATTTGGATATATTCACTATATATTAACTTAAATTAAGAAATTAAGAAATGCACAGATCCATATGTGGCACTTGTCCGTGCTTAACTAATTCATGTTAAGAAATATTTTAAGCATCATCATGCATCTGTATATAATGAACCAGATTAAGAGGAACTTCTAAATGCCATGCCAATGTATATAATACAATATAATGTATTATGTATAATAAAATGTATTGCATGTATGATCTTACCTATGATGAGATGATGAAGATGAGTACCAGACATGGCTGCAGGATCAACACCAGATGCACAACAACAACAACAACAAAAAATAATGATAATAAAGGAGATAGATTTAGAAAGAAATCCTTTGCTGTCCTTTGGTGCTATTTTAATGCATTAGAAGCACAGCAGTGAGATGCATGCTGAAGATTAAGCGAGCATCTGCAGCATCTCAGAGCCGTTCTGTTGTCTCAGTGACCTCGACGTAAGAAAGCATGACTACGCAAAGATGTCACAGTCGGCACAAAAACACTCGCATTTTCAGACTGATGCAGATAAAGGATGACTTGCGGCTTGTCTGACTAGGTTTGGAGGTAATATTCTGGATGCTTCGCCCCTCCTGCGACGCTCTAATGTTGGGAGAAGTGAGCAGGAGTAGAGCTGGACAACGATTCGAACGACTCGAGTCAAAAGAATCGACTCACAGCCCAAAACAGATCAGTATTTTTAAAACAATATTTTAAAGTCCCTTATCTATATATAAATCCCTCATGTGTATACTCGAAATTAAAACCTAATTATTAACTCTTATTTTAATATTTTTAGACGTACATTCAACATAAATTACACGACTTCAATGTAGGTTTGTACATTCACGTATTCATGTTGTTTGGTGTGTTTATCGTGATTAAACCTAATTATTAACTCTTAATGTTTGTTACCCGTACATACAACATAAATTACACAACTTCAATGTTAGCTAGCGATTACAAAAAATGTCGCTTATACCGTATTTTTCTTCCGAGTCATTAATCAGATGAATCAAATAAATCAAACGATTCACTCGAATCCGTTCAAGCCGCTTTGTGCGAAAGAATCGATTCAGTTAAGTGACTCGGGGTGATCGTGGATACTGAGGGAGGTTTGCAGCTTCACGAGCCCGCATTGCATTACAGGGGCAAACATGCTGGGTTGTGGTGATAAATATAGATCACATCGCACTTTTTTTTTCATGCAAGCAACAATGTTTTAGGGAGAAAATCTTACAATAACCTGGTTGCACATGTGCATGCATACAGCACACACTCACACACATACCTTAGTACTTGTCAAGCACCTTTTGCTGGTAATACAGCACTCAGTCTATCTGAGGAACAGTCCACAAATACAGGACACCATGATTTGGCATTATTTTAATCCACACTTCATTGCTCCAGAGCTATCAGTGCATAATTTTTAGGATTTAGATATAAGTGGGACATTCCAGTGGCTTATTGGCTAGCACGGTCACCTTGTACCTCCAAGGTCCGGGTTCAATTCCTGGTTTGGGTCAATGTGAGTTTGCAGGTTCTCCCCATGCTTGATGTTTAAGAAAAAAGAAGTTAAAGCAAATTCTTCAGCAGTTCACAAATACCTGCAGGTTTTGCGCTGCCACCACCACCATGCTTCACCATGGGCTTGATATTCTTTAGTTTATTTATATACACTGCCTGTGCAAAAAAGTTACCTGGGGTTGGGGGCAGTGGTAGCTCAAAGGGGTCATGAGTCAGGGGTTCGAACCCCAGCGCCATCAAGTTGCTACTGTGGGGCCCTTGATCAGGACCCATAACCCTATCTGCTCCAGGGGTGATGTATCCTGGCAGATCCTGAGCTCTGACCCCAGCTTCCTTACTAGGATATGTGAAAATGTGTTGTAATGTACATGAGATAAATAATTGAATCATAATTTCACAAGGGCCAAATTATTGGGGTGCACCAAGCAAAGAAAACATCTAAGGAGAAAAATATTTCTTTGTAGAATCATGGGTAAAATGTTCCCATGATTTTTTTTTTATACATGATTATCTTTTATCATAGATAAAAGCTTTCAGAAAGCCACACTTTTTCAAATCCCAAACATGTGAAGATTACAAGAGATTGTTGTGACATGCAGGATGGGTTGAATACTTGCTAAATATTCCTGCGGATCCTTTCATGTTGCCATAGTCCTTCTACCAGGCTTCCTGATACGTTTTCTTCGCGTCATCAATATTGGCACGACATCCTATTCTTAATGAAGTCACTGTGATGGCCCATTTTTTCTGTTGATCATGAGCTTCATGGTTTTCCATGGTTTATATAATGATCGGGCAATTCTTTTGTATCCCTCTTCTGATTGATTGCGAGAGCGAGACCCTCTACATGCTTTATAAGGTCTTTGTAGGCCATGACTTCAGCAGTCTGGTCCTGCCAGTCCTGCAGAAACATGATCTTTATTTGGGTTTAATCAGAATCACATCATAAATGACCAGTGTATGATACTTTCGAACATGATTCTGAATGTGATTGGTTTATTTAATGCCATCACATGACCTATTAAAAATTGGTAACGTAGGTTCATTATTCATATATTTTTCTTTCCTCCCATGTATATTATTTCAGTTAACTTTTTACTGGTTGCCAGATCACTTAAATCTGATATAATTTAACAACGAAAAGAAATTTTATATCCACTGTATTTATGCCAGTGTTTATACTGAAGAGACCTTCACCAGTTTTACCTTTCTTTAATAACTTAAAATAATACGAGAGGCGTTCAAGACAAACCAGGACGACTTCTGAAATCTCTCGAGTGAAGTTGTAAAACCAATTCACATTTAGAAAAGACTTCAAACACAATACGCTGATGAGTCTCTTAGCCACAGTAAAACATTTAAATAGCCAACAATTTAATGAGGGCTGTACGTCCCGCTCCAAGCCATTTCCACATTTCGGACATGAGAGTTTAAAGGAAAAAAGAAAAGAAAAAAGATTTTTACAAATCTCAAATTTCTCAGATCTTACATCATCATAAATAGACACTGCATAAATTGAATCAAATCCCAAAAATCAGCTTATTTGCAAACACCACTAACATTTCTAAAACAAACCATTAAGCTGTTGAAAGAGAATCGAAATCAGTTTATCCTAATCTGTGAGGATGTGCACGTGTGTGAATTGTTTGTCTCAGGTCTAAACCACAATCAAGATGTGCGCCACAGAACATTTGCCCTACCAGCACTAAACCCAAATCTCTTCTAAAAACTCTGCCTCCATGGAAGTCAGAAGGGTCATTAGTCATTAACCTTCATTATCCATGGCACTAACCCGTATTTTTTTATTTTCTTCTTCCCTCCATGTACACCTACAGATTTAAATCTACACTTATTACAACTTAACAAAATGCTTACTTTAGGCAAATCAACAACTAAATGCAGATCAAGCATTTAGACTGAAGAAAAGTATTTGAGCAACAACTCTGGAAAAACACTAACCATAGTGAGTTTTTTGTTCTTTTTATATTAGCACAATCACTTCTCTTTCTCTAGCAGACCCCATTTATGGCTTGCTAAGGCCAATAACGTGACCTTGGACTACTCCCACACGCACATATTTTTAGACATACAGACAGGTTTTCAGCAGAGGTGAAATGTAGAGACCTACTGTAGGCCACATTCATATTTTTAGTCACATTGCTCAATTGAGATTTTTTGGACTCCTACGTCTTTTAAAACGCCACATATGTGCACCTCAATGCGCATTTGCTTGCGTCATCCGAGGTAAAACGCGTCACAAGTTCGTGCAATCACTCATTTATTTTAAACAATGGATGAAATTCTAGCAAAAATGTGTTTGGGGTTTTGCTATGGAGGATGACGAGCATTTAGTCAGCTGTATTTGTTGTGGTTCGGAAAAGGGGGAAAAAAAAAAAACCCAGACACCTTGCTTTAGCTGTTTTTTACAGCTGTTGCTAGTGCTGGTATGAAATCCCCATACTTTTGGTGCTGACTGACATCGGTAAGCACCCCATGCATATATATATATATATATATATATATATATGTGCAGCACATATGAAGATGACAAAATCTTTTGATGGAGGCAAAAGTTTTCAATCTGCAAAACATCAGATTTGTGCATCCGCCCCCCCCAAAAAAAAAAAAAACATTAGCCTGATAATGTGAACATAGCCTTAGACAGTCCTCTGGTGAACAAGTAATGTAACGCTGTGCATGTATGCATGCATACTTGGGGACATCCATACATCTTGTGACAGCAGGTCTCAGCACAAATTTCTCCAAGTAATTTGACGGTCAGTGAACATTTTATTTGACAATTTCTTTTAGAACATGGTACAAACCTTTTCACAACATTTTGCATTTGACAATAGAAAAAATTAAATCATACCACCTGTCTTAATCAAGCAACAGCAAACATAACCACTGTCAAAATGTGGAGTTTCTCTGAATGATTAAGAAATGACTGTCCATATCAGAACTCATCCATTTCCACACCGTGTGGCGATACGGGAACATATTTACACGTCCACAAGATTCTTAAACACAATCCATATGCAGCATGTGGCTTAGAACTGCTGAACGATCAGCTTCTTCTTTGAATCGTGGGAGAATTTGTTGGAGAGGAACAAGTCGCTGTCATAAAACGCAGACAAGCTATGGATGTTGATCTGTCTAGCCTATACAGGAGAAAAGGAAAAGCAACGCTTGGTAAAAAATAATGACAACGTTACTGCAATACAAATAAATGTACTTCAGTGATCTATTAAAACACATACACAATGGACAAATCTGGGTGCCTGGAAGATTTCAGAGCAGACTTAACAAGAAAAATAAATAAATAAATAGATAAATCAATAAACAAGTTCTTGCTGATGTCAAAAAAAATAAAATAAAATAATAATAATATATATATATATTTATTTTCTGCTGCTTTGTACGCTTCACAGTGGTGCAATGCACTACTGTCCAAGAAAGCACACTTCCAAACCCCAAAAAAACCCCAAACACTGGCTATTGATTTGTGGACTCTCGTCGGAGGCACAAAAGAAACTAGAAGAGAATAATTACATATTCGTTTACTTCCATATTAACGCACTTAACTAGCTAGCTCATACATTTTCCTGGAGAAGGTTACCCCATCTCTCTCCCCAAAAAACAAATTGTACTTGTACTCTATACAAAAACTTAGAATTTTACAGCTAAATTTAAACCCTAACTTATGCTATTGTGTCGCGTCTATGCCGTCTAAACTCCCTAGAAATACAACTACACGTTGCGGCAAATCAGTCCGCAACAACCGTCACTAGACCACCTGGTAGCATCGCATTTCCAGTTTCTTCTTCCTCTAGATATCCATTTTTTTTATCAAGTTGAACCTCTTACTAACCATCTCATCTCTAACTCAACATTTAATTGCCCCAACACCAAAAAAACTTGAGTGGCGCAGAGAGTCTGCGAGAGACTGCGCCAGTTAGCAATTTGGCAGTGTAATACCAGAGCAACTTAGTATAACAAGTATAAATACCTATGGTGTAGGCTCTGAGCAGACATGACACAGAAGCATAACACTTTCAAAGCGTAACACCATAACACGGTACTGTTCAAAACTTGACATAACAGGAGTAGGGGGAAAAAAATTACCTTGTCCACCAGGTCTTTTTCTGGGATCTCGATGACATCCTGTTGCACTCCGTAGCGGTTCCGCTGGTAAGACACCTGCTCGGCCACCAGCTGCTTCAGGATAAATAGCAGCAACTCATTGTTGTCTCGCCTGAAAGCCAGGTAGCGTGCAAATGTCTAGAGAAAAACAGACAACCATCAGTGAAACCCAGAACTAATAACAAGGGAGAAAAGTTCTCACTTCAAGAAAAAGTAATAGTAGCATTAGTAAATTAGTCTGAGCTCATGACTCATGTTACTATATTTAACTATACTTAGTAACTATATTTGTTACTAAGTTTTTATAGAGGTAATTAAAGAGCTTTGACTGACTAGACAAAAGGACTAGATTTAAACCATGATATTAAATGGCCACTGCATTTTTCAGTACACAATTCTCAAAAGGAAAAAAAAAAAATAAATCTAAGCATTTTGAGCAAACTGCTTGAATACTAAACTTTTACTGCCTGCACATTATGCCAGTGCTGAACAGGTGAAAAAGCCCACAGCCAATGTATTGACACATATTTAAAAGCAAGAGTGCTGACCTTGCCGTGCTGATCTGACAAACAGCAGGGTAGAAATGCAATTGCTCGTGCAAGTGCTTCTACCCTTACATGCTTTTTCAGCTCAAGGTTAATCACAGCAGCAAAAGTCAGGCTCATTAAAATTTAAACAGATTTTGTTCTCGAAGGCAACTGAAGACTGCATTCTTTTATTTTTGGTGATAGATTTAAGCAGGAAGTCTAACCAGAAAAAGAGTGCATGCACTTTTTATCTGATTGAAGATGACATCATTCAGATGTCATTTTGGTTTAAATTATAACTAGATTCCTGGACAATTCACAGAATTGAGGTTTAAGGTGTGATTGCCATGTACTTTAAGTTTTTATTTAATTACAATTTTATGTCAGAAAACAGGTAAGGGTAGAAAAGTGCCTGGGTCCATGATACTAAAGAGGCGTCCAACCCCATATTTCTCACTCGTACCAGAATATATTCAGAATCATAACCATACAGTATATCAACTTGCACAAGCTTTGCCCATCACTGCCACAGTGAACACCGTAGTGCAAATAAATAAATAAATAAATAAATGTAAAAAAAATCTGGCCATAAATTTGATTTTATGTAGATTAATTGTATTTATTGTACGTAGATTTGGCTACAAGTAAAAGTCTTAGTTGATAAAATCTCCGCACCTTTCTCATGCTCCTCATCACGCTGAACTTCTGTGTGTCAATAAAGCTCTCCAGCATGACACGTATTGCCATGTTGACATCGTCTTCCTGTACATAGTCACGTAGATGCATACGTGCATGAGCTTCTGCCATGCGGATCATTGATTCAATGTGACGCACTGTAATCGGGATGCTGCCTGTAGCCTGTCAGAGAGAAAGACAAAACTACATTAATCACATCAGATCGAAGAAAAACATACACTACTGAGTCACTAACTTGACATACTGTATAAAGGTAAAGCTGCTTGGCGACAATGACAATTGTTAAAAGCACTATATAAATAAAATTTAATTGAATGTACAATCGTTTCATACTGTTGTATAGTCGCCGTTTTTTTTTTAGTCAAGAAGCCAATTATAATTTAAAGTACTTATAAGTAGGTGCTAAAAAAAATTCTTGCATTTGGACGTTGAAAAGTGTCAAGATCTCACAACCTACTCTTTACCTGAGGCAAACCTAATTAAACACTTGCCAAAACCGTTTATTAAACCCTTTGTATTGAGCATAAACAGTAATATGAAAGCCATGTAGGATGCAAAATCTAGTTAATCTACAGAAACTGCCTTAGAAGTAGAAGATGATGTAAATAAACTTTTTTTTTTTTTTAGAAACATACGATATTGACTAGTGAATTTGAGACAGTATATAAAATTCATAGATTTCACATTTAAATGCATTCTGAACAGCAGCTTGATGGTAGAAGAGTCATTTCTCTAACCATGGATTCCTTGCGGAGGTCACTGTAGATGCGCGCCACCTTGTCCTGGTCCATCTGGTTCAGTTTGGGGCGAACACGCTCCTTGGCATAGATGATGTACTTCCTGAGCAGCTCTTGAGGAATAGGTGGCACATCTGACGAGTTGGGCAGCACCATTTCCTCCAGGCTGGCCACACCGCCTTCCTTATTGCTTGGGTGATGCTTTATGTGGCTGCCCACCACGAAGCGTGCAAGCATCTCATCCTTTAGTGAAAGAAAGGAGGAAAGCAAAAACAATTAATATTCCAACGGCTACTGGTTACTAGGAGTAAAACAAAAGTTGGGTTGACGGCCTCACCTGCACAGGATCCACAGTGTCTCTTACAACACACAAGATGTCAAAACGAGAAACAATGGGCTCCGTCAGGTCCACGTTCTCGGAAAACGTAAGGGATGGGTCATATCGGCCACCTTAAAGGGCAAGAGAACACAAAAATCAGTGATTAAGTATTTATGTATATTTAAAAAGAAAAAAAAATTATTAAAAAGTGGGTGCATCATTCTGACATAAGGTTTCTTACATGTTGCCTCAGTTATTCCTTGCCATCATTGCCTGCACCATGCTCGTTGAGACGATTTTGTTAAAACTATCTCGTGGTCAAGTTTGTTGTCAAAAGCACTATATAAATAAAATGTAACTGAATATAGAATGGTTCATCTCGAAACTCCAATGCAGTATTCATTACTTTCATTAACCTACAACCAATGTCAGCTTATCTATTAGAGTTTAAAGCTAGATGGCTAGCTTTATGAACTGCCCTTGATCCGGCCTAAGTACTTTAACTACTTAAGTTAAAACACACAGTTGCATTATAAGAACAACAACAATGCAACTGACTGCACGCACACAGGTTTTTGGAGTGCGGTTTTCTTTTACTTGCCTGAAAGAAAAATACCTGAAAATGTTTTTTTTTTTTTTTTGTTCTGTTTTAATTACAAGACACTACTGAACACCTAGCATCCTCCACCACATTCCCTCATTCCCTCAGGATGATTAAATGTGAAAGCACTCAGCAGGTTGTGTGAAAAAATGGTTTATTACACTGTGTGCAAATAAGAAAGTGACTGAAATATAAAATCTTCTTATAGGTATTTTAAGCCTTTAAAATAAATACATTTTAAACCGGTTACATTTATGATTAAAAGGTGTTTTATTGCCTCTTATCTAAACACCTCTGCACTGATTGGCCAGAAGGGACATAGCAGGTGAGGCACTTTTAATGAACTATTCTGCCTATTTAACTGCCACTTTCATCAAGAACAGCACAGAACTTCTTAAAGCTTTTAAAGATTATTTCATGTATCCTGCAGTTAAACAGAAGTGTTCGAAGAACCTGTATTTTAAACTTCAAAAATCAATGAAGTGCAAAACAAAGATAAAGCTAGACTGGTTTAGTGATAAAACCAACAATTCTTGCATAAACTTCTAGTACGTACCGATTGGGTTAGCAGCAGCCATTACAGTGCAGCGAGCCTGCAGCGATGTGACGATGCCAGCTTTGGAGATAGAGATACTCTGTTGCTCCATCGCTTCATGGATACTAGTACGGTCCTGATCGTTCATCTGTGTAGGGAGAAACCAGCACAGTGAAATTATAAAGAACTTTTTTTTTATAAATTAAATCGACAGCAAGAAAAAGGGGCCTACTGCCTGAAACACTCTTAGATGTCCACCTTAGCTTTTATAAAAAACTGGGCTTAAAAAAATTCTCTTTTAATTGTTATTCCTAGGAGTTATTCTTAAGCATGAAGCACAGCAGTTTAATCACTATAAACTGACCACCCACAATCCATTTCAATCCGATAAGCTTTTATGAGCTCTGTATTTTGTAATTAAATTATCTAAACTTTATGTTTTCTTAATGCTGCTATCACGAACAACACCCGAGAAGCACAAATCAACACTTGTCTAATTAACAGTACTCTTAAATCTAAAGAATATTTTCTACTACATTACAATATGAAATGAAGACTCCCACATCTGTAAATCCATTTAAGGCCTCACCTTATCAAACTCATCAATGAGACAGACTCCTCTGTCAGCCAGGACCAAAGCCCCGGCCTCCAATGTCCACTCACGGGTGACTGGGTGTCTCTGGACATAGGCTGTGAGACCTACAGCTGAGGCACCCTGCCCCGTGGTGAACACCGCTCGGCTCGCCACCTTCTCCACATACTTCAGGAATTGGGACTTGGCTGTGCCTGGATCTCCACACATCAGCACGTTGATGTCACCACGTACTTTATGCTTCCCTCCTACAGACAGTTAAGTGTGAGAACATGAAGATAAACCGTGTTTGAAGGGAGAGTAGCAAATTTTATTGAGAAATGCATAAGCATCTGTTATAAGTATCTGTTACGTAAAGTTTTTTTAAATTATTAATTCTTTATAAAATTTGCAACTCTGTTTCAGTAACAGAACTTCTGAATAATCTAAGTTAAATTAGGTCTGGTAGCTGAAATCCAGGTTTACAGGTCAGATCCAAACAAACTGAAATGCTATAAATAACTCACCTGGATTCTTCGACTCGCCACCAAACAGTGCAAGAGCCAAACCTCTCTTGATATCTTCGTGGCCGTAGATAGATGGTCCAATGCTCGCAAATATCTGCAGAAACAAAAATAACAGTTAACATAAATCCCTAAATCCCTTCACTGGCAGAACCCACCGGCCAGCCAGACATTTAATTATTTTTCAGTTTGCCTACCCTCTCTGCAATGCGCTCGTCCTTGGACAGAGACACAATGGCCTTCACGTCTTCATCAGTGAGCTCTGCCACAGCCACTCGCTCATCTTTTCGCACAATGTGATTGGCCAAGATTACAGTGGCAAAAACAGGAAAGCCGTTGGCCATGTTAAGAGAGCCATCGTAGTTGTTATGGTAGATGCCTGTCAGCTCCTACAATTATGCAAACTCAGGTTAAACAAACATCAATTTTTTTTTTCATATAATAAAACTTATGTGCACCACAAAATAACATTTTAACAATTACCAAGTAAATGCTGATCAAGCTAACTGCTTGTTTCCCTTCATTTCAATCAAAATTAAAAAGGAAAACTGGACTCACAATTTCATCTCCAGGCTTACAGCTGTCCACCAGGTCAGCCAGAAGGATGGCGTCTTTGGACCGGGGCAGGCGGCCAGCTGCTACTTTTCCAGGACTCTCCTGGATGGTGATACGCTGGTAGTTCTGATATACCGTCTGGGGAAATAGTAAACAGTTAACTTCGTGCTTCAGAGAATGGAAAAGTTTAAAATCATAAGACCAAATAATGTAACTAGCTATAGAAAAAACAACAACAATTCAATGCATTACAAAACTCCCGTAAATACCATCCACAAAAGGTAACACAAACTCTACTGGGACTGATAAACTCAATTTACAGCAGGGCCACTCTGCATTCAAAACCTTAAGTACATACCTGCTCCATGTTGATTTCAAATGGTCCAAGAGACTGACATTCTGGACAGGAGCCCGGTTTAACTTCCTGGTTCTGTGATTGGAAAAAGGGGCCCAGGATGAAGTTACACTTGTTACAGTTGTATTTGACCATGCCGAGCTGGGGCAGCACTCCTGTACAACTGGTTACCACACCACTGGTGCGGATGAGCTGGTTCAGATGCAGCTGTCTACAGATGACACAGAGATGAGAAAATATTATACAATCTATAGATTTAATTAAGAAATAATTAAAAAGAACCAAACAAGACCAGGCAAATTTAAAAGCTTCAACAAGCTCCTACATTATTCATGCATTAAAAAAAATAAAAATACAGGTTGTGGAAATACACAAATTAAAAAAAATCCAACCCTGAAACCCTTTCACTTTCTCCAAGAGACTGAGGCCATAAAGTTTTGTGGTCTCAATATCTTAAAGGTCTCTTAAATATCTTTATATAACAAATAAATGCACCGGGACTCATGCATTTGTATGACTCTATACCTGAGTGAGCGCAGCTCCTCAACCAGGGGCAGATTGCCGATACGCACATGGATCTCGTGAGCTATGCGAT
>JAOVVA010000001.1:19205824-19233883 GCA_028565275.1 Leiocassis micropogon
TAGGTTTTGGTCTCGCCCTCCTGGGATGGCCTTCATGAGAGCCAGTTTCATTATGGTGCTTGACGGATTTTGCAAACACACTTGACAATACTGTTCTTGCAAGAACTATTACAGAAAGGCTGACCTCTGTGTCCTAAAATAACAACTAACTGTTGTTTTTGTTGTTGTTACGTAATTACCTATTACCTATTACTAAACAAAAACAAAGAAATTTGCAAGTTACCCCAAACTTTTGAACGGTAGTGTACATTATTGTACTTTTTTAGGTGCAGTTACCTCTTTAATTGATTATTCAATAATGAACAATTTTTCACTCTTTAGATCAACCAAAAATCATAATTTAATTATAGAACTAAAACACTACAATGAATGTACTATTTACTAAAATGTACTATTTACTAAAAAATTATACAAATACTGGATCTACATTATACAGTTGTTAATGTATCTTTATTAAATGTACAGTACTTTAATGTATGTCCATCTTGAGCTTAATATTGTGGGGGAAAAATTACAAGTGCAAATCTGAAATTTTAAGTTGAAAAAAAAAACTTTTTTATCGTATTATCTAGAATTTAATTGAGGTCTGGAACAAAGCAAAATCAAAAAAGTCTTAAATCTGAACATACAAAAGGATTGTCATTTTTTATCATAATCCCATAACCAATTTTCACATTCAGCAGAAAATTTTACTTCAGATGGCATAATGATATAGATTGAAAGGATTCACTTTTTTTGACATTTAAACAAAGATTTTTAATTATTCTAAAGATTCTTTAACTGTTCCTATTCCATTCCCAGTTATTTGGATTCAACACTCATACAAAGCTAGCAAATAAACAAATCCTATATCTAACACAAGATTCAGTGAAGTAAATTCATAATTATTAGAGTTCTCAGACCGTACTTGGGTTTTGCTTATGTATGGGTTCTGCACCGTATGCCACTATTATCTATAAGAATAAATGAATCGCATAAACTGTGCACCAAAGTTTGTGATATTAGCTCATCAAATACTGTAGTTCAATTTTAATTAGTATTTTCCTTCCTTCCTTCCTTCCTTCCTTCTTTTCTATTTTATGAAAAGTCATAATTAAATAATATGTCTTACAATATTAATAATAATAATTAGCCAATTTTTATGGTGCTTATGTGTGTTTAAATCATCATTTAGTTATGTAGTTCTGCATAATGCTAACCGGATAGATACAAATTTAGATACAATATTAGACTCATAACTTTAGAAACCAATTTCAGCTGTGGTATATCCTAGCGAGGGTAAAGGAATTTTGTAATTGTGTCTTTATTTAATTGTTTCTAAAATGTGTATTGTGTTCTGCTTAAAACAATTGTTTACCTGTAAAGAAACATAAACTGCTCCTTGTACTTGGTCCTCCCCAGACGTACACTGAGCTGCATGCTGTAATGGTGCTGTGGATTGGCTCTGCCAAAAGAACATTCCTTTAAATCTCACCCTTAATTTAAGAACAATGATTGCTTTGAGCAATGCTATCTGTGTAAAAGTTATCAGATTTTTGAATCCTTACTTATTTAGTTCTGTCAGAAAGCTGTTGACTGCTTCCTTGCTGGCGTCCACCACCTCCAGGATGACAACTATGTCATAACGCAATACTATCTGCAACACACAACACAACATCGTGCAAATCTGCACATATCTGATGTCTGATGTTTGAGAAAGATGTTTCTTCTTAGTATAGAAGCAAATCAATTTTTTTGTCTTTACCTTAATAAGTGTTTGCATGACCATGGGGTCAGACAGTTTTCTGTTTCCAAATTTCTGAATGTTGAAAGAGGCGATCTTCATGATTCCTACAGTAGCTGACAAAAATTAATGTATATACATTTAGGTGTTTTCACATCACAGCATCAATTTTATAAGTATCCTTTTTTCAGATTAAATAATAGATATTTGTGTTATTTTATATATTCTTTTCTTTGTTGCTAAATAAAGAAAGGAATATATACAGAAATAAAAATACTACAAAAGCCAAAGTTTGATTAAATAATTATTTAAGTATTTTTCAATTCAACTGTTATATTATTTATGTAAAATCTGGATTTTTAAACGTGATACATAAAAATCAGGTAGTTTGATTGATTGATGATTAGTTAATGATTGATTAAATAATTTTATTATCTATAACCCTGGAGGCCCTGGAGGTGCAAGGCAACGGTGCTAACCACTAAGCCACCGTGCTGCCTATGTGAAGTACAAATCATGTATAAATAAATAATGTCAAAAAATTAACAAAGCATGCATAAATAAATAGCTTATGTGCAATAATTAATTTGTTAAGTTTGATAACAAATATTGCGGAAATGACCACATGTAAATACGGAATATAGATTATGGGGAAAATTCTGACTTAAAAAAATGTAAAGAAATGAATTGTGTAAAAAAATGACATGGGGGGAAAAAACTGTAAAATGTGCAAATAAACAAATTACAAAAATAAACAAATTATATTAGATTCACTAATGTAAAACATTACAGTAAAAAAAATCACATGCATGAATTACTGTGTTTGTTTCTGTGCGCCTTTTGGAAATCTATAATGATAAAATGGTTTGTAAATGCCTCCCCTTAAGCTGCTTTTACTGTAGCTCACTGTGAAAAACAAAACAAAACAAAGCATGTGACCAAGGGTCATCAAAAGAAGCAGACATGCTTAAAAAAGGAGACAGAAGGAAACAGAAAGAATGCATTCTGTGTGTATAAGGTTAATGCTTTGGCAAGCTAACACAAGTTACCTGGCTATAGGTGGAAAAACAGGTTCATCGAAATAACTCTGACCAGGGTGATACTCAGTCTACAGCCTTGACCAGACCAGTACTTTACCTGTGATAGTTTACATTTGCAGTATAAAGCAATTACACACGATAAAACTCTACATTTATATAGAAGCATTTGAGCAGTAGGATTTGAATTACTTAAATCATCAACTGGCTAAACTGAATAACACTTGTGTCAGAATTCCTTTACAAGAATTACATTTGGAACTGGATATAAAACTTGTTTTTTTTTTTTTTTTTTAGATTTTTTGTTATGATTAAGGGGTTTTGCCTCGTATAGCACAAGGAAACTTGATTCAACATCCATTACTCAGTAAAAGGGTGTTTTTAGGAAAAATGATATTTACCAAAATGATACTGTGCTTTTTCTATTCGACCTGTATATGTTAAAAAATCTAAAACTTTTATAGCTTTATAAAATCACAAATTTCCCATATGGGGAAAACGTGTTCTTTTAAGTCCACTGCATTGGTAAATGCAATGTGATAAACAGGAAGCAATGTAGAAAATGTGGGGTTTTTTTCTAAAGAAATGTGGTTGCTCAGTAATCACTTGCAGGTGAGAAAAGGGACTCTAAACAAGAATGCAGCATAGTATAAATTCCTAGTAAAAAAAAAGATGAGTTAATCTTAAAAAGCATTGCTCTTTCACAGAACGCTGGAGTAATTGCATCAAAGTTGAGCAATTAACTAATGGCCCATATAATTTCCATGATTGCCCACGATACTTAAACACACTAAACAAAGGTTAAAAATGACATAGTACTTGCATATCCATACTATACATTGTTTTTGTTTAAAACATAACAAACTGAAAAAAAAACTAAAGCACCTTCAAAACTTCAGATTTTTTTTTTCCCCTTTCAGCTTTAAGCATGGTGTGTTAGTTTAGAAGGTAAACCATTTAAAAAGGAAAAAAGAAACAAAAGCTCAACTTGCCTGTTCTGTCTTAAAGCAGAAACAATACATGGAAACACACAAGGTTGCAGGCACAAGTAAAAAAAACATCACTTACTTCCAAATGATCAAAGCCGAAATGCACAGGAAACCGTCTGACCATAAAAGCACAACTTATAGGGGCATCCTTCCATCTGATTAGCTGAGGGTGTGTGCCTTAGTATGTGTTTAGTCCAGCTCTAGACATAGGAGCACAGGAGCCTAATAAACATCGCTGTTCCCTCCTACAATTCTTCAAAGCAGGATGTAGGGACGGATTATGGAAACTGTTATAATGAGATAACAAAAAGCATGAATAGTTTTATTAAGTTGCATTTTTTGTATGCTTTGTAGATTGGTTGTACCGGATTGGGAGACATTTCCTTATCCTTTATTAACCTTGTTGAATTTTAACAAGGAACATATGACCATATTTCACATGGGAGAATGAATGAATAGAAGTTGAGCAAAAAACAAAAAAAACAAACAGACATAATTTGCCTCTTACCTGTATGTGCCAGTGGTAAGGTGTTGGACTGCTTATTTTTAGGTCCACAGTTTGAATCAAAGCTCCTCAGATACAATTTGGTGTCGACCTGGCCCCCAACCATGTAAGTAACTGCCATTGAAACAATGGATATACCTCCAGGGGGAGTACTAATCACCCAGTGTGCCTGTGGGCATGTGGACAGACATGTACCCTTTTTGGAGTCAATCGCCCAAGACCTTTTTTGTGTCTTAGCATGAGTACGACAACCACAAAGATAATGTGGAAAAATAGAAGGCTAAACACAACAAAACAAAACATTTTCACCAAATTTGAATGAAAATCTTTTTAGATTTCCATCAAATGTTGTTTTGTACAAAATATTTGTACATTTTGGGTCTGAAGAAGAATTTACATCATTTCAATACAATTTAAAAGTATTGTACAGTATGTTTATACTGCCTGCAATGATAACAATCCATACTAAAGAAAACTGATTCCATTCAACATGACTGCCCCATAATGTTACAGGAAACCAACCCAGTGCAGTTTTCATACTCTTCATAAATTACTGTGTTCTAAAACACAACTCCAAGTCCACATAAAATAAATAAAAAAAGAATAAAGAAGGTATATACAGAAAACGTTTATGACTAAAATTTATTTCATTAATGATGTAGCTCTACATCACATCACAGCACCAATTTAAGCAAGTATCATTTAACTGTAAACTACAGAAACATTATTTTTATATAAATCACTTGAGGTTACTCGATCAGCGTAACCATTTTTACCACCTTCATATTTATTTACTTGCATATGTGCTTATTCCTGATTTTTTTTTTCTGATTAAATAATAAATATATATATTATTTTAAATATTATTTTCTTCATTTATTGTTGAAATAAATTGAAAAACTATTTATTAATCTCTAAAAACTATTAATCTCATAAAGATTAATAGGTCTTATCTTTATCTTTTTTTTTAACATCGTTATAATTAAAGTTCATGCATCAGGTGGGAAAATTCTACAAATGCATCCTTATTTATCCTTATTTTTTAAATGCATTATTATTTATTTAAAGAATGTTATTATTATGTGTGGTTAATCATATTGGATGCTGGACTTAGTTCTACATATTTCTTAGTATACATAAGTTTTCATCTCCATGTATGTTTTCTACACCAAAACTAATTTATGGATTTCACAACAATAAATAAATAAATAAATAAATAAATAAATAAATATTTATTTATTTATTTACTTACTTACTTACTTGTTTGTTTATTTATTTAACTATTTTTGTTCAAGCAGATATTGATTTTTCCCCCTAACTTCAATGTTATTTGTTGAAATTGGTTATTTTGTGTCGATACATGACACAATTTCAATTCAATTTATTTCATTTATGGGTTGTAATTTTTTAAAAGTCACATTTTATTATAATAATAGGAAAGAGTGACAATGCATATTTAGAAATCATTTGAACTGTTGTTTCTTATATCTACATTTATTAATTTTGCTTTTATATACCTGTTTATGAGCGGAAAAAACAGGTTCATTGAAAATAACTCTGACCAGGGTGATACTCAGTTTACAGCCTTGAGCAGACCAGTACTTTACCTGCATGTGATAGTTTACATTTGCAGTATAAACCAATTACACGAGAGAAAACTATACATTTATACTTAATCATCTGAGCAGTAAGATTTTAATTACTTACTGTAAATCATCAACTGGTAGAGTGAGTAACATTTGTGGCAGACTTTTCATAAATTTCTTATATAACAAGTCATATCATAACAAGGTTTCTTTTTGTCATGATACGACTCGTTGTGCTATACGGGGCAAAACGTGCCCTTAATCATAACAAGTCATATCATAACAAAAAGAAACTTTTTATAATTTTTAAGTCTATGACTTGTTATGATTAAGGGCATGTTTTGCCCCGTATAGCACAACGAGACTTAATTCAACGTCCATTACTTAGTAAAAGGGTGCTTTTAGAAACCAAAACAGAATTGTGCTTTTTCTACCTTTTACCTTTCTACTATACCTCTCTACTATAGCTTTTAAATTTCCACATGAGAAAATCTTGTGTATTTAAAGTCCATTGCAATGCTTAATGTAATGTGCTAAACAGGTAGAAATGTTTTTCTGTAAAAACTACTATATACTGTAGTCGCTCAGTAATCACTCACAGGTGAGAAAAAGGATTCTAAGGAAGGAAGCAGCATTGTATAAATTCCTAGTAGAATAATACAAAGTGAGCCTGCAGTGATTAATCACTTAATGCAAGTGATTAATCACTTAATCACAGTGATTATCTTTAAAAGCAATGTTTTTTCACACCTCCAGGGTTCAGTACGCTGGAGTAATTGCATCACGGTTGATTAATGGCCTGTCTTATATTCATGATTACACACAATACTTACAGCAATGACCAAAAGTTTTGAGAATAACACAAATATTGTGTTATAATTTTCACAGTCTGTTGTGTTTTTAGGTCTTTTTGTCAGATGTTACTATGGTATCCTGAAGTATAACTACAAGCATTTCATACAGGCTTTTGTTGACAATTACATTAAGTTTATGCAAAGAGTCAATATTTGCAGTGTTGACCCTTCTTTTTCAATGATATCTAGACTTCTGCAATTTGTCCTGGCCAGCTGTCCACTCCCTGTACCTTTTGCAGAATATCATTCTGTCCCTGATGTATGTCCCTTTTTCCTGGAGAGAAACCTCTTTGCCACGGCTGTACTCACACTGCAATAAAGGCCATAGTACTTGCATATTCATAAGCATTAGGCATGGTGTGTCAGTTTCGTAGAGCAGACATGCTTAAAAACTGTTTAGAATGCATACTGCTAAAAAGAAGGAAAAAAAAGGAAAAAACTCACCTTGCCTGTTCTGACCTGAAGTCGAAACAATACATGGAAACACACAAGGTTGCAGGAACAAGTAAAACTGTCTGAAAACATTACCTACTTTATAAGTGACATACTTTACATAAAGTGACTTTCAAGTTAATGAGAATCCCTCTAGAGAGAATCTAGTCAAAGCGAGCAACCTGATCTTTTGAGTGCTTTTGCTGAAAACAATTGAAATAATAACTAGATTAAAAATTACAAGTTTGGTCAAATTTTTTTTATTATTATTTTTTTTTTACTAATTTTCAATATTTAGTAAATGAATACAGAAAAATAGTTGTTTGGCAGTAAAAAAAGAAGTAAAAAAGAAAGAATTTTAAACAAAAATCACAATGACGTCTATCTGGCTTTATCGGAAAAAAACAGCAACAAATATGACCCTAGTGGAACTTTATCCTCAAATTCCTTAGAGCTTAAAATGACAAAATAAAGAGCTTAAATTACAGTCACTGGTTCCTTTTTCATAGATTTAATCCGTTAAGTCTGTGCACTGTTATCTGTTTGTCAGTGTTAGGGTTTTGCTAGGAGGTTTTAACGTCTTGTGTTTAATTAATTGTAGAATATCCTGTGGTATATTTCTCCATTGTGAATGGTATTACTCAGTACTAATGATAGCTGTGATAGATTTATGTATTATTTGTTATATGTTGTTGTATGGCTGGAACATGTATTGTGTTGCTAACTGCCTTGTGAAGGACATTTTTGTAAAATGAGTTTTTAATCTCAGGTTTTTTCCAGTAAAATGTTTTTTTTTCCTAGTAAAATAAAACTTAAAATAAATAAATAAATAAATAAATAATAATAATAATAAAAACACCAGCTCATTAAAAGGCTTCTTTTAAACAGAAAAGGGTTTTAATAATGGTTTAATATAGACTATGTTTAATATACACTACCACTCAAAAGTTTGGAATCACTTGCAAATTCCTTTGTTTTAGTTTTTTGTTTAGTGATTTATTTTCTATATTCTACAACAATACTGGGGATTTCAAAACTATAAAATAACACATATGGAATTATGGAATTATGTAACAACAACAACAGCTAGTTGTTATTTTAAGACACGAATGCCACCTGCAAAACCCATCAAGCATCATGATGAAAGTTTCAAGTTTCCAGCTTTCAAGCTTCAAGTTTTATTGTCATATTCACAGTAAAGAATCATGTTCCCCCCCGTACAATGAAATTCTTTCTTTGCTGTCCCCCAGTGAATGCCACTAAAAAGTAAAAATAAACATAAAATAGAATATAATAAAATAAACATAGGTATAAAAAGAATGGGTATAAAAAAAAGGATATATAGCAAACATTAATTTTTAAAAGCATAATATGAAAATATCAAAATATATCAAAAATGTGTATAACTGGCTCTCATGAAGATCAGCAAGACCAAAACATACCTCTGCAGCACAGGAGAAGTTCATTTAGCCTCAAAAATCAGTCAAAGGGAGGACTGGAGTGGATGCATATGCAGTTAACTGGGCTTTATTGAAAAGATGAGCAAACAAGTCCAAAAAACTACAGTTCAAATATGTGATAAAAAAAAAAAGAATTGTGCAAATAACAATCCATAAACATTGAGAGAGCAAATGTTTAAACTAGAAATAGCAACTAGAAACAGGCTTAGTAAGTCAGAGAAAGGGTACACTGAGGATTACTTTTTTCGAAAGTGTCCTTTCATGCTGCGTTCACGTGACACGTGCAGGTGTGTGTGTGTGTGTGTGTGTGTGGTCAGGTGACCGAGACTATGGCAGGATTCATGAAGAAAGGGAATTGTGTTCATAGACAGCCATGTTTAGAGGCTGTTGTGTGTTCTGGGAAACGTAGTTGCTGGCGGATTCAGAAAATTCCCTTGTGCAATGCCTGGGCAAGTTTGGGCATGTAGTGTACAAACAAAGCATGGGAAGCTGTTATTGTTTGTGTAAAGTTTTGTATTTCAGTTACAAAAATGAGAATGGGACATAATTTTTACTGTATAATCACTTTTATTTTGAGTTTCAAATCCTAAAGTGCTTTTCACAAATTGTTTATGTTCGCAAAAATAATTTAAAAAGAACAGAGCCACAAATAATACTTTTAAGTACTGTGTATATGAACTTAAAGAAATATTTTTATATCTCTTAATAGAGAAATTCCTGGGGTCATAGTTAATGAACAAGTAATCATTAGAGTATTTATTAGGCCTGTTAAAGTATCATGTGTTTAATCAGTTTAGCGACTTATCTCTTTTCATATCTGATAATTCTACATGTATTCTATACCATTCATTACAGTTTAACTACACCCGTAATAATGCAAATAAGCACAAACGACTTAAATGTTCCGAAATAAAATCTATTCTAAAATCAATAAACTTTGTATTTTTAAACGACTTTTTTTTATTATTTTTTACCTAAGTTAATTATTATTACAATAAGTACTTAAGTCATTGTGTTACTGACATCATTCAGTTACTGACTGAAGTTTATGATTCATTAAGATACATATATCCAACCAGGATGAGTCAGACAGATCTCGAGGGCAGAGAGGGTCTGGATCACTGGGAGCTCAGGAGTAGAGAAGAGTTGTACCGAATCCACGTTTTCTGTTTTATGTGGGACAAATATAGCTTAGAGTCCACGCCTACTGAGCGCTGAGTAAGCAACACTATGCAAAGTATACCAAGAGCATACTGGCTGTAGCACCCCAGTCAACTCCAGGAAGTAAACAACTCGCTCTACTCCGTCTGTCGCACGCACACTGTGACCCGGCGCACTAATCACACGAAGACGCGGACATAAAGGTGAGTGAGAGTCTGGTTTAGACTGTAATATATCATGTATTATTATTTATCTTAAACCTTATTATGCTGTATCTACTATGGATTATTTAGTAACTATAGTTAGAAGGAAGACCTATTTTAAATCTAACTCCTAATGAATAATGTTCTGCTTTGAGGACTGGCTTATATACAAATATATAACTTCAGTAATTTAATATTTAAGCTTTTGTTTTACTTACTAGGCTCATGTTAATTGAAGTAAAAACTATTTCCTTTTATTTGAATGATTGTTAGATGGTCATAGCTAACCTAGATATCATATGATTGTTGTATAGAATTGGCGGAGATGTGAAACTCTTGGGTTTCCTCTCAGATGAAGATGTGACACTGTGGTTAGAGTTGCTTCACGTTCGCACGAAAGGCTGTTTCCTGAGAATATAAGCTTTTGTATTTGTAACTTAAATTTGCATTATTAAGAAAATACAGAAAAATGTTGTCTGTGCGACTTTCTATTCAACAATTACGTAACTGTGAAATCTCCAAACTGCTACATTCTAGTTATTACTGCTGTTTGGTTTTTTTTGTTCCCCCCCGATTTTCGCCTTAATTTAGTCCAATTCCTGTCACTAGGGGGCTCCCACATTAAGGCTACTACTACCGCCACCACTCCGAACCACGTGACGCCAGCTGACCGCTTCTTTTCGAACTTCTTGCTCACGCCCCGTTGGGGGCGGCGTTATCCGCTTCTTCCGTTTGCGCGAGCTCACAGACGCCCCTGATTGGCTGTAGAACCGTAATTAACGTAGGAGCGCTGAGTACTTCTCATCCCTCCTCTCTGAGAGAGCTCGGCCAATCAGCTCTCTCTAGACCTCCGGCTGCGAGAAGTTACAGCATCACCCAGGGATCGAACTCGTGATTCGCCCCCCAGTTATTACTGCTTTTATTGCATAGAAAATTATATACACCACCAGTCTAAAGTTAGGACACACCATCTAATTACGTGGTCTTTTCTGATTTTTATTACTTCTTAAACTGTAAAACAATGTTACATTGTTTACATTGTAAAACAATATTTCTACATTTTAAAACAATGTTACATCTGTATGCTCGAAAATAAGCAAACTCCTTTGAACAGTTGATATTGAGATGCGTCTCGTAATTATGCTCCATAACCGCACTAATCTGACATGATTTCTCACTGATCAGTGATTTTTGAGGCTGGTAACTCTAAATGAACTACTCCTCTGCAGCTTGATGGTTTTTGCAAATGCATTTAACAATACTGTTCTTGGAAGAACTATTCCAGAACAACTGACCTGCATGTCTTAAAATTGACTGTTTTTGTTGTTCTTACTTAATTAGATAATTCCACATGTGATATTTCATAGTTTTTAAATCTCCAGTATTGTTCTAGAATGTAGAAAATGAATTTCTAAACAAAAAACAATAAATGTGCATCCACAACTTTTGACTGGTACTGTATATTACTTTTGTTAATTAGAGATTATCAAAACTTTATTCTGTTTTTCTACAGACTAACATCATGAAGATTGCATCCTTTAATGTCCAGCGTCTTGGCTCGAGTAAGCTGTCAGATGAAAACGTAGTACCTTATCTTATAAAGGTAATCTCATTAAAATCACTTTGAGTGGTGCTTTTTTTTTTCTTTTTTTACATAATTGGAAAAATAAGACAAAATTTGTTCCATAGTATAAGTCATACCACTAGATTCAAGTTACAATCACATTTAATATGGAATTTACTTGACTATAAATTTGATCTAAATTAGCAATAAATTCACGTGTATAAATTTTTGGTCACATGCGCCCAACCATACACAGAACAATATGCAGCAAAATTCTTATTACAACTGTACATGACATAAAAATAGAATTTACTTAAACCAGAATTTACTATTATACCGATAGAAAAGGATGTGCAGTCATTGGCAGTTGTGAATTGTATATCAGACTGAGGTAGATGTACGAGGGGTATTTAAGACAAAGTGCTAAAAAAGACTTGTGCTAAAAATTTCTTATGAATGAAGATGGAAAACCGATTGTAAGAGCCATATTTTATTTTTTATAAATTTGTTGTTGTGTTTATTTCTATTTCATTAGTTAGGCATTATGCCTTAATTTACAGAAGAGCCACATGAAACATTTGAATGGTGCAAACATTTTTAAGAAGGCTGTATGTCTGGGAATGATGATCCCGCTGAGGTGTCTCGGACATAGATAGAAAAGGAAAAATACAAAAATATACATGTTATAAAAGATAGGTGGCAGTATACAACAGGATGACTTTATTCGGAACAAAGTGAAGGTACTGTATTTGTTTTCCTGTTTGAGGGCAAGGAAGCAATTTTTCTGTGGGAAGAAGTTCCTTCTCATTCTCTCTGTTTTGGCACTTCCACAACAGGGAAAAGATTCCATTATTCAGAGAGCTAAGGTCCTAAAAACAAAGAATTTTTACTGGCCACAACTAAGAAAACCATCCAAGTCAAATTTGACGTATGTTTTAAATCCAATGGCTTAGAAATTGCACATACTATTTGGTTGTTTAGCAGGAGCTAAATATACTATTGACAATTTGACCATCAATTTTACAATACATTTTTCAGTAAATATTTAAATAGAAAATCTTTAACCAGAATCAAAGTCTTTAGAATTTAATTATAGGTTTCTAATATAAATTTACTACTGTACTACAAAAATGAGTCTAGTGCAACAATTTTTAACATATACCTGATGAGACCTTATAGGAGGTAAAGTAAAAATTATATAATGTAAAATGACCCATAATAACAGGGTTAATTTAAATTTCTAAATAGATTGATGAGCCATAACATTAAAACTCCAAACATTAAGCCCAATGTTGTGTAAGTTCCCCTTGTGCCACCAAAACAGCTTGGGGCCTTTGGGGTGTGCTGTAGTGTCTGGACCCAGGAGGTTAGCGGCGAATCCTTTTAGTGCCGTTGGTTGTGGTGGCTGGGCTGGCCTTTGGTCCACACCGCTAGACGAGCCTTGGGTGCCCGTGATCCTGTCACCAGTTTACTGGTGTACAATTGATTAGTGTTATTCAGCTCACTTGTGGGAGATGGGATCATCTGTAATACTCCACTTCCTCATTTAAATCTAAAATTGTATGTGTTTTGTACGTCCTTGTAGATTGTGTCTCGCTATAGCATAATTGTGATTCTTGAAGTAGTGGACAAGAAAGGAAAGGCTATGGAAACATTCCTGCAGAGGCTGAACAGCACAGGGTCTGTATCAACAAATATCAGCAATGTCAATGTATTCTGCATAACAATGGCAAAGAAATCTCAATCTTTCATAATTTCTTTTGTTTGTTTAACAGCGCTAACAAGAAGCATCCTTACCGCATGGAGATGAGTTCCAGTCTGGGCCGCTCACTTTACAAGGAGCAGTTTGCATGCCTCTATAGGTGAATTTATATGTGTATAAAAACTATCTTTAAAAAATTGTTTACTTTAAACAAAAAAACATTACACAATTTCCCTCTTGCAAAACAGTCATCATGACTGTGATGGTGCTAACAAGTACCGCAGATCAGCACTCAGCATCGTGTATGTGGAAGTGATTGTTTAGTACAACGACAAGTAGTGTTTTCTGATACTATATGGTACACGGTCGTGAAAAAGGCTGTAGAAGCCAATGTGAGGCTTAAAAAGACTTCCTTAAAGCTTTTGTTGTAGTAACTGACAGAAATTCATAGAGCTGTCCACTTCAACGGTATCTTCATCACCCCACTTAAAAGTAGTACAGACAAAGATTTCATGTAGTTTCACACTCAAAGGCAGGTATTTTAACAGAGAAGCTAGTGTGCTAGCTGCCTGACACCAGCATGCTAGTTATCAAGACAAAGAAATGTTTTGCTATGTATCATGGCAAATCCTTTTTTTTAATTGGCAACACTTCTGAAAGACTGAGGGAACCACAATAACATCATTATATAATTACAATACCAGAGGCTAAAAAAATTGGCCTGTGTCCCAAACCACATGCTCTCATACTAAGCCTTGAGTAATCATTGAATGTGTATTATTTGCCTTTCACAGCTTCATGCAGGGCAGAAGAGCGCAGCACAAGCATAGCTGATAGGATAGAGGTTTTCTTCACACTTTTAATAGCCATCTTAGTACCAGTACAAAACTAAAGAAACTTGTCTTGTTATTGATTTATACATTTGAGGTTAGGGAGAACAATATTCCTTTCAAAAATTAGGCTTAGTTAAATACATTGGATGGTGTGTACATTACTTGATACACACCATCCATGACTGCAGACAATTTAAAATACCATAATTTGTGTGGACATGAACTAAACAGTTTAGTTTCTTATTATTCTTATCTAGAATTGTAAAAGGTTACATTCACTGAACATGAATTTGTTATTTGGATTGAACAGATAATTCTAAAGAGATAAGGATATAGAAACTATTAGGAGGTGCAATATATATACAGTATGTAATATAATATATATAAATATAATATAATATATGAAGCTTGTGCGGGAAAAAAGCCCATTTGTAACACTTGTATGTATGCAATATACAATACTCCTGAATTTTATTTTTATTACGCATATAATGATTAAATTGCATTTAAATATGAATTAAAATTAATAAAACCATCATTTAGACACTATTATAAAGATACACTTTGTTTCTCTAATAACACTTATATTGGCTTTCATTTATTAGACCAGACCAAGTCAAACTGATTGACACATACCAATATGAGGACAACCAGGAAGGAGACGAGGACGCCTTCTCACGAGAGCCCTTCATCCTGCGTTTCAGCTTATCTAACATGAGTAATTATTCACATTCATGTTCACATTCATTTATACTGTCTACTTTATATAAGTCGGAAAGTGTTATAACAACGGTAAAGTTTCTGCTGTGTTTTAATCCCAGGACTACCAAAGGGTAATAAATGAGAACCCTTGAAAGTGTCAAATTAAATATAAAATAATGTAACAGGAATATGAGCACATTTTAGATATTTAACTCATTATGACAAATTAAATGAAGATTTTAAAGATGGAAAATAAAAACTTGCCATTTAGCCAGAAATTTTACACCGTTTAATTCAGTTTAGTTTTATTTATATGGTGCATTCATCAATAGACATCGTCAAAAAGCAGCTTGAGAAAAATTAGATATGGATTTAGATTCATCCATAACAAGCAAGCCAGTGTTAAGAATAAAACTCCTCAAGAAACTAAATGTTCCATTTAACTCAAATGTTTTTTCAAATGTACGATTAACCACACAATTCCTTTTGACCTTGGAGTCTAAAGTTTACTTTCTTAGTTTTGCACAGGACACACAAGGGTTTATGAAGACAATTGATTGACGCTGATCGATTGATACCAGTGAAACATTTTGCAACCTGCATTGTTACTGCATTTAATCCAGACTATCACTTTAAATGAATTACTTAAATGATCAAGAAATAATGGCACTAGTTAAGCTTAAGATAAGGACATACAGCTGTTGCACAAAAAAAACCCTCCCTGAATTATTCTGAAATGTAGAGTGGTAAATATTATATCCTTTTTTTCTGAACTGACAAGGAACATTTGGGGTATTCATTTCACACGATAATGACATCACAATGTATACATTTGAATGAAACATGTCCTAACTTGTTTGTGGTGTGTGTGTGTTTCTAGTGGTAAATGACCTGGTATTGATCCCAGTCCACACAAAGCCCAAAGACTCTCAGAAGGAAATAGATGAGCTGTATGATGTGTGCATGGCTGTCAAGAAAAAATGGCACACTGAAGTAAGTAAAGTGTTTTAAATGTCCTGGAGGGAAAAGTGACCACTGAAACAGTTTAAATCCATTCTAAACATTGGTAAAAAGTAATCATGACCCCAGAAACCCCTAAACAAAAAGTTAAACGCATTTGTGATGTTTTTGCTCGTATTGTGTCATTAAAGATTAGAGCCAGGTTATATAATGCAAATGCAGGCCATGTATTGTGTACTGTATAGGAAAAGGAGTGGGTGTGTAGAGGTGACATCTTTTTCAATAAGATAAAATGAGCTTTTCTATGATTTAAAGCATAAAAAACTATTCTCAGACTGCTTTTATTTGCTTATAGTTTGCTGTCAGAATAAATGTCAGAATAAACGAAACTTTTATTTAAATTTTTCTTTCTTTTTACATAATTGCAATCCAATAGACAGAAATTTAAATTCCTTCCTGTATAAATTTTTTTTTTTATCAATAGACAAAATAACAAAATAATACTGTATAATTGTATATGTGCTATACTGACATTACAGAAATATACAAAAGGCACCATAAATAAGATTTAAGTATCATTGTCATTATATCTGGGTCTAGTGTAATTAAATTAAAATCTTAAAATTTTGAAGAACAAGCATTAATAATACTGATGATATTCTTGAAATGTCATTTTATAAACACCTAGATTATGCCTTACAGAATATAATGTTCCTGGGTGACTTTAACGCTGATGGTGCGTACGTCTCCAAGAAAAAGATGAAGAAAATCAGGATTCGTACTGATGAAGATTTCCACTGGCTGATCGGGGACGATGTGGACACCACAGCCAGCCTGTCCAATGACTATACATATGACAGGTATCATACAAATTTATCCCAGCCTGGCATTAATTGGTGCTTATCATGTTTAAGGGCATTTTTGCAATAATCATATATAAATAATTCTGTTATTATTTTCTTTAATCTAGGTATATTAAAGCCAATAGCTGCATTTGGGATGGTGGGATTTAGAGGATAGAAAAAATGCTTACCTTTGTGCCTTACCTTGTGTGTAATCCTTTATTAACTGGATATGTCTTTAGGATTGTGGTGTACAAGGACAAGCTGTTGAAGGCAGTAGTGACAAATTCAGCAAAGCCTTTTAACTTCCATAAGGCCTATAAGTTGTCAGTGGAAACGGTAAGAGCATAAGAAAACATGGAATATACCGTAAGATCAAATAACACACTATACAAACTTTTATTATTTTAAACTTTTGCTTGGTATTAAATTTGTCTTTGAGTGTTTTCTTTTTCAGAACTATCCAAAAAATTACATGAGCAGTGCACATTTCAGAAAGTGAAAATAATAATAATAATAATAATAATAATAATAATAATAATAAAAATCTAAAGAATATGATTCTTTAGAAAGCATGATTATTACACCACACAGTAAAGTGCTATTTTTTCTTTATTCATTAATTTACTAATTATTAACTTTCTAACTTCAGTTGTTGCTTTGTTTTGGTCTCAGTCTTTCACTTTTGAAAAATGCTTTAAGATGCTGAAACTTCAGTTTGAGATACAGTACATGCAAAAAAGGGAACTCATCACATGGGAACACATGGTTTTTGGAGTTCTTGTGGTTTTAAGAACTATATATGGTATAAAATGTCAAAGTTTGACCATGTGAAGAGTTTCACCACACTTATATGATAATCTTAGATCAATAAGATTTAATCCTGTTTTGTCCATTGCATTCTTTCTCAGGTCATTTATATTCAAAATATTCGTCACTTATCCCAGACTAGGACTAAACCTCAATGTTAACAATAACTACCGGGTGCTTGAAAAGTCAACACACAAGGGAAATTACAACTTTATAACAAATTGTTAGCTTACTTCCTAAACAACCTCAAAAAGTCTCTCCCACTCTTAAAGAACTCTTATTAACACATCTGGTGTTGTGCATTAAATTACCTTCAGATGTGTGCCTTTAAATGATATTTGTGCTGTATCTTTTCCTGGTGCACCAAGGCCTTCACATGCCGCCACTGGTAAAAACTAAATGCCCTGGATGAAACTGTAAGCTAACCATTGGTTAATTCTCACTATGTACTGTATGAGAGGTTTTAAAAATAGTGGAAAAAAATATTAAAAAGGTTGTTTATGCTTTTTCTGTTTTTTTGTGACTGTTACACTTGCTATAAGAAAACTTTAACCTTATTATAGCTGTTTTATGTGTGTGCAAAATGTTTTTACACAGAAATGTTCGAGAACTTCCTATTTTCTAACTGCTTCACTTTTATCATAATGAAAAGCAGAACACATTCTATATGTCAACAAGGGCAGGAAAATCTATCCAAACATACATATTTATATAATGTTGTCACGTTTTTTTGTTCTATTACTTATGGAAAGAAATATTTGTGTGTTCATTAGGCTCTGGATATTAGTGATCATTACCCAGTGGAGGTGAGCCTGAGGAAAAAACCTGTGAAGAGACCCAGAAGCGATTCCAAGGCAGCAAAACGCAAAGCAAGCTAATATGAAGGAACTCGACTTATTCACATGCTTATATTTTTTTCCACAGAATCTTACATCGGCTTTCAGTGGCAGCTTTTTGCAAAACAAATAAAAACATATTGCCTTATTTAATTAATAATTAACTCATAGGCTGTGACTTTATGTATGTAGCATTTTAATCCTGCATTGGAACTATGTACTGTATATTTGTGAATTGGTGCTTGAGCTATGAAAGAATGTTTTTGTGATAAAACATTTTAGTGATTTTACACAGTCCATTTGACAAATATGACAAATAAAACGGAACTTGAAATTGACATTTCTAGTTATTACACCTACTTACAATACTATGTAAAGGTCTTTAGCCATACATAATTTAATTTAATTAAAGAAATGGGTACAAATGTTTACAAAGTGCCCAATTTAAAAATGTACAATTTAAAAATTGGTTGTTTATGTAACAACCTCAGCAGCAACCTCATTTCCCCTCTCGTCTGTTCCAACCATTCAGCATCACCAGTGTGCTGGTTCATGCTTTAAATTGCTTTTTTAATCCTCGATTGATAGATCACTATGTGGCTTAAAAAAACTAACAAAAAATATATTCTAAAACTAATGTACAAGGACCGGACTAACAATTGCGAGCCAAAAAAGTCCTTTTACACAAAGGAATAAATTAATAAAAATGTTTTTTTTTTAATTTTTTTTTTTTTTAAAAAGGTCCTCCTGCAGGCAAAAACCTCTTGTTGATGAGAGAAGTTGGAGGAGAACAACTTGACTTGTTCAAGCAGTTTATATCAAAGGAACACAGATAGTTATTTTAATATACATGTAGTATTATTCTGAGAAAAAAACTATTTAATAAGTCAATAAATTAATATATAGTATTTTCCTGAACTGGCCACTGGAGAAGCACAGGCTAAAAAAAAAAGTACTGCATGTACGCAGGTTAATCCATGACATTTAATAAATATATTTTATTTATATAAAAACACAAGCATAGATATTTGAAACCCTAAACCTACATGACCTGAATTAAATTATTCATTTATCCTAGTCATTGTGAATCCAGGGCAAAGCCTGGGCAGGAGGCAGGAATACACTCCTTAATGGGACCGGTTCATCGCACATAGACACAGGGAACATGGAAAACTCAACAGTCATAGTATCCAGTTCTCAGGGGTAAACCAGGTGCCTAATGTGAATCCCCAAGAAATAACTAAATAATTCATTACGCTCTGCACACAGATATCCTATAATTACGTTCCTGAGCTAATATGTTATTTACAGTCATTAGAAAGTAAAATTAATCTTACCAACTCATTTAATCACAGTTGTCTGTTTTTTGTTCAAGTTTTAAATGCTCTTGCCAAAATACAGTACAAATAGGAGCCAGTTTATTATGGACAACACTGTAGTAAAAAGAGGTGGCAAGTTACGAAGTACAAATAGCTCCTACTGTATTTAAGTATTGTTTTTGTGTAGCTGTACTTTATTTAAGTATTTTCCACATATCATACTTTTAACTTATTAATTCAGACAACAAAGTGTTCAATAGTTGCCTGTGCTAACCACTAACCACTATACTGGTATTCTGGTCACATTCTTGTTTTGAATTTGCGACCATGAGTTCTTGATTTTCTAATTCATAAAATAAAATATTAAAAGTTACAATAGTATGATATACATGCAAAACCATCTTACTAGATATCATGTTGAGATTTGAGATGTATGCTCCTCTATCTTAATTATGTTAGAGTTTAGTGGAGCGAGAGAGAAATGGAGAGAGGTATCAGAAGTAGTAGTGGGTGTGTATAAAGAATGTGGGAGGATGTGGAGTGGAACAAGGTGAGTACGTGCACTCCCTGTTCCGGAGACAGGAGATCCATAAAGACCAGGCTGTCCAAGCACGTGTGTGCGCATGCGCATCTACTGAAACAGGTTTTACAACATCGCTCTCACTCCACCCCAATCCAAGGATTTAAAAGCCCTCCACTGATCACCTGCTGCACTTCCACAGCATCTCCCACAGCATCCTCAGCTTTCTTCCACTGGTCCATTATTTCTTCACCATGAGTCTGAGGAGCAAGAGAATCAGTTCAAGTAGTTCTGTAAGGAGCAGCGGGAAGCTTGGTGGCTATGGCGGCTATAGCTCTGGCTTTAGCACAATGTCCCTTGGAGGTTTGTCACCCAACTTCAGCACCAGCAGCACCTACTTGGGCGCCCCCATAACCAGCATCTCCGTCAACAAAAGCCTGCTGGCCCCCCTCAACCTGGAAATCGACCCCAACATCCAGATGGTTCGCACTCAGGAAAAAGAACAGATGAAATCTCTTAACAACCGCTTTGCCTCCTTCATCGACAAGGTAAGATTTGGGTTGTTAGTCCAAGAAAGTAAAATGTATCGTTACGGCAGATCCAGACATGAAATTCTACAAGGTAAAGTCAACAAGTTGATCAATGCTTTTCTTTGCCTTAAATTGCTGACATTTCTACTAGAAGCAACACATCCTTGTTTAAAGGGCTGCTTCACAAAGACGGTATTGTACTTCAGGTCTGTGACGCCAAAGTAGGAGTGAAATTGTTGACCCCATTCCATTTTAAAAGGATACTTAGTTTTAGACATCTAAGAAGCCCAAGTGTTCTCAGACAAGAGCGATTTGCTTAACACTGCTGAAAAAGCTCATGAAAACGATAGTTGAGCTTTAGCACCATGGCCCTTTTCTCTAAAGCTGGACTGTAACCGGATAAAAAGCAGGTCAGGCTTGAGCGAGTCACCTAAGACATCACTATCCCTGAGAGTATGAAGAGAACCTTTGTGCGCTTGGGGGACAATGGCAACCCAATCCCAGGGGCCTCCTGGGCTGAAACAGAGACTTTTACTGATACCAGTCAGGGTCAAAGGGTTTTTTTAAGTACTGGCCTCAGATCAGTGTTCAAAAAGAATGAGATTAGGTTTGAAGAGAGGTGGCTGATCTATGAGCATGCCTTGTACATCTAGCTCTGCCACGCAAGTAACTGAGGGATAATGTTGCTCCATTAGTGTCACTCCCCTGGCACAACAGCAATAAATGAAACCAGTCTAGCCTTTTAACATGTGTGATGGACCAATACACTAAAGGACATTTAATTATCCCATTCAATCAATAATTCCACAGAATCAAGCTTCTTTAGGGACAGCAGACTAACCTCAATAAGCGAAGATGTATAATATTACACATTAAGAGACATCATGAGAACATTAGAAGCCTGGTAACATAGTTAATAACATATGCATTTAATTTTTAAGCTTCAATCACTCACACCTAATGACCTATACAAACTGTAAATTGAGTTGGGAATCCATGAATCTCTGATCAGTTTGGCACCACACCGGACTTCATTTTTCAGCAAGGGCTATAAGATACTACCGATAATAACAGGCATCAGGAGAAACAATGAGTCTTTTTGTGTCAGCTGCATGGAGTAACATAGCAAGGAGATCTTTTTTCCAATTCATTTTTGGACCACTTTCTTAATTCTAGCAAACATTCCAAAAGTTTTCATTATATTATCTTTGGCTTTTTTTCATTCACAGGTGAGATACCTGGAGCAGCAGAACAAGATTCTGGAGACCAAGTGGGAAGTTCTGCAGAGTCAGACCCCCGGCAGGTCTAACATTGAGCCCATGTTTGAGGCCTACATGGCCAATTTGCGCAGACAGCTAGATGTGGTCAACAATGACAAAATCAAGCTGGATGGAGAACTGAGGAACATGCAGGGGCTGGTGGAAGACTTCAAGCACAAGTAGGGATCTCTAATAAAACAAACAGGAACTAGAAATGTCTTAATATTAGTTTGGGTTACTGAAAAAAAAAATCGCCAAAAATACTGGTATTTAAAGTGAATTGTGGATTGGAATTTATAGTTAATTCATAAATCTAAATTATATTACGATTCTTTAAACCAGATAAAACATATGAATGATGTCCTTATATTTTATGGAACAAAGATTTTTCTCCTGTGTCTTAAATAACATATAAGCTCTGCATGTACAGTAATCCCTTCCATTTCTGTTGGCTTTGACTCAGGTACGAGGAAGAGATCAACAAGAGAAACAACCTAGAGAACGACTTTGTCATCTTGAAAAAGGTTTGATTCCACTACTGTTCTCTCAGGGGCACTCATATGGACAATAGGGTCTTTTGTGCGCTTTAGGTCTAATCCTACTACAATGAGACAAGGGAGAAGAGTAAACAGCCTGATACAAAGGCACAATGAAAGTGTCCAAGATTTAAAAAGATGAATATTTATAAAAGCTGAACCTATGTATATTATATTTTAACGAAATCCTGGGTGGGGTTAGAATGATATATCTAAAGGAAAACATTTTGCCTCTGGTACTGTACATGCAATGCTAGAAACCTTAACTTCTTAACCACTCATTAAGGGATGACATGTATTGACCAGTGACATTTCTAGAATTACATATTACACTTCTTCTATCTTATATTTCCATGTCTGTTCTATGGAAAAAACCTCTGTTGTCTCCGATGCAAATGTTTTATTTTACAAACACAAAAAATATTTTTGTCACATTTCAAAAAGAATATAGTGATTGCATTATTTTTATGAACCGTAAATGTTGCTGTAACTGAGAGTAGCTTTGGAGAGAAGTTGCTGAACTGGGTCACTTGTCTCTCACATGCTGTAACACAAGTACCTGAGGGATAATGTTGCTAGCCTTGTACAACAGCCAGCACTCTAGCTTTTAACATGTGTGATGGACCAATAAGTACCTTTAATTGTTATTTTCTTATAACCAATAATTACACAGAATTCATTTTAGTTATGAGTTAATAAGTGCATGTTTGCAATGAGGTACAGCAAACAAACCTAATCTGGATAAGCCTTATTAGGAGAAAAAAAAAATAATATGGGATGTTTGAGTTGAAAGCCTGAAGAACTACTTGTTCTCTAAAAATACCATATAGACAGGGGAATGTATGCAGCTTTTGCCTTCCAGTCACCACACCCTACAGAGTTAAGATTACCGAGATGTGATAAGTGATGCTTTTTGATAATGATAGCCCTCATGGGAAAAAGTATTAGTACAAACCCCTTCCTGTCCAACATGTTGAACTACATTACTGTACAAAAGTCTTCTTCTTGCCTCCCATGTGGAAGGCCCTGGTTTGATTCCCACCCAGTGCCCGAACTCCAACCGCTGGATGCAGTACCAGTCCCAAGCCCAGTTAAAATGGGAGGGTTGTATCAGAAAGAGCATCTGGTGTAAAACAAGCATACAAACAAACAAAAATCCTGTGCCAGGTTGTGTGGATCAGATGGTCCGCTGTGGTGTCCCCTTGATTAAATCAATGGGAGGTTTTACTGCAAAAAGTTTCTCAGCAGCAACCTTATTTCCCCTCTCGTCTGTTCCAACCACTCAACATTCAGCATCACCGGTATACTAATCACCAGCCTGAACATCTGTCATCATCTGCACCTGTTTCGCACTGGTTCATTACATAATTTATAGGTCACTATGTGGCTTAATAAATAAAAAAGCATTCTTCTAAAATTGGTCAGGGACTGGACCGAAAATAAGAGGCAAAAAGTCCTTCAGGAAGTCTGGAGAACTGTTCCACATGACAACATTACCAATACAAGAAAGGCTGGCTCTTTAGAAGCAAAATATGATGAAATGAGGGCTGGCTCAAGACTTTTGCACAGTAATGTATCTACTCCTAATGATTGTTATCAAATTTCTTAACTTTAGTTAATGCATCAGGTCTTAAATCTGTTGACTTCATCCAGTTTTTCAGCTATATATAGTCCACAGATTTGCTCTCCGAGCTCCCAACATGACTTTGGGAAGCCTGAACAGAAAGGGCTGCAGGATTTTATCCTAACCAGGCAGAACAACATCTGATCTCTAATTAATTTCTATGTGTGTTTAAATAACTGATAAGTTGTATTAGGTGTGTGATTTAATAAATATAATAAATGAACAGGTGTTATTAAACCAATATCGGTGCACATAAACATATATTTCATTCCTAACCTGAAAACAGACCTTCAGACCAATGAATTGTTTGTAGGATGTAGACTCTGCATACCTGGTGAAGGCTGATCTGGAAGACAAAGTGGGTGCTCTGACTGATGAGATCAACTTCCTCAAGACTATTTACGATGAGGTAACATTGCCATCTCCGGCTTACTATTTAGGGTTATAAGTCTGGATTTAGATATCTATTCTGTACAGCTGCTTTGTAACATTAACTAATCTTAAAAGAGCTGCAGTATACAAATAAAACATAATTAGATCCAAGTGAATTGAATTTCTTTGGATTACTTTACATGTCTAGAAAAAAACTACTGCAGATATAGATATAGTTGATATAGTGGAAGTGGAAGTAACTTAAGTAGGTCGCTAGCATTTTTTTCCTTGTTGATACAGGAGCTGCGTGAGATGCAGGCCAGCATCAAGGACACCTCCGTCGTAGTGCAGATGGACAACTCACGCAACCTCAACATGGACCAGATTGTGGCTGAGGTCAAGATCCAGTATGAGGAGATAGCAGCCAAGAGCCGCGAGGAAGCTGAGGCCTGGTACAAGTCTAAGGTAGTAGAATCATGTGAATCATGCTAGAATTATATACTATAACATAAGACGTTTAATTATTTCCTCACCATAAGTTGATGGCACTGAAACATACTGTATAATCATTAATCTGGCTGTAGGCTGTAGGCTTTCGTCCAGCTTTATGAATTCCTTCATATTTTAAAAAGTAAAATATTTCAACATGATTATGCCAATTAATGTTCAGTTATTGCTACATACACTGGGGATGTCTGGCATGTGTTTGTGTACTCTCTCCAGTATGACCAGATGGCCTGCCAGGCTACACAGTATGGAAACGAGCTGAGGACCACGAAGGCTGAGATCGCCGAGCTGAACCGCATGATTAGCCGTCTGCAGAGCGAAATCGAATCCATCAAGGCCCAGGTACAAAACACATGAATAATGAATGACTGATGAATAATGACGAATAATAAATAAACATTTTTAGGAAAAATAATCTAAGTAAGAAATCTGGTCAAACACATACCATATGGTAACGGCTTACTAGATGATGTTTATATATTTATATAAATTAATGAACTAATTTTTCATTTAGAATATGCAAAACTGTGGGTTTTTAGAACAAATTTGGGTTATTTTTTATTTGCAGGCTGTGGGGGTAAAGTATTAGGTATTGGAGGTATTGAGATGTCATTACTGAACAATGGCAGCAGACATGGAAATTTAATTTTTTTTAACCCTCCTCTTCAAATATGCAGATTTTGAACATGAGAATGGTGAAATATTCTCATGTATAAATAAATGGAAATCATTCATTTATTTATATTTAGTAAGAACTTTATCATGGTTATGGTGAGACCTACTATGTGAACGTCCAAAAATTATATATTTCTATATAATTTTTGAATAATAGTTGACCTTCAAAAAGTGTCCAATAGTTGTAAGACATAACTAGAAAACACTCTTGCTCCCAGCGCACTAACATGGAGAACCAGATCGCTGAAGCAGAGGAGCGTGGTGAGCTGACTGTGAAGGAGGCTAAAGCTCGTATCAGAGACCTTGAGGAGGCGCTACAGAGAGCCAAGCAGGACATGGCACGCCAGCTGCGGGAATACCAGGAGCTCTTGAATGTCAAGCTGGCACTGGACATCGAAATTGCCACGTATAGGAAGCTGCTGGAGGGCGAGGAGGACAGAATTGGACAGCAGGGCATTGTCAACATTCAATCCATGCAAGGTTACAGTGAGTATCAAGCTTAGAAACATGACTATAAAACAATTAGATTTGGTAAATATGTTGATTTTTTTTCTGTTTTTTTTTTCCACAAATGAAAGGCATAGTTTGGCTTTTTCCAAGTCTTAAATAAAAATTGAGGTGCGTATACAGTAAGAACATTACCATAAGTCTTGGTCATTGTAAGTTTTTCAACTTTGCACACCAACTGTGAAGTTTGTCATTGAGACCGCAAGGACATTGGAAGTAATTGTGGCCAAATTCAACAACCCTCGTTCCATGCAAAAACGCATTCCAAAGTTCAGCTGAGACACTCATGATGCTTCTGATAATGCCACTGAGCTAATCTGAGATTGAATTTCAGTGTATTTTGTACAATTACAACAATTTTAACCTTTCTTTCCCTTAGCCAAACTTGAAAAAAAATGAAACTATTCCATTAACAAATGTTGGTTCCTCGTCTACACTGTTTAACCGCTGTATAGTTTTAGACACAATCACCTCAAAAGATGTTTGGCTCAGTCATAAGATTTCTACATAAACATTAATAAGATTAAATAAAATGTATTTTCCTTAAAAACACATACTGTATGTGCTATTTCAAAATGATTAGCAATAGTATTTTTAGCTCTGCAATGTCCTTTTGTCCATTTTATAGATAACAGTGTGTCATACAGAGTCTGAAACCACACAAGTTGGTTTGAGATCACTAAAGAACTTTTGAGGTGAGTGTGTTTGCATGATGCCAAACCCGAGGCTAGAACCGTCCCATACAAATCAGCAACAGCAGCCTTATAGCGTTATTGCAAAACTAAAAAGAAAAAAGGAGGAGAATTGTGTATTATCATTTTTTTTTGTCATAAAACATAAGTATGTCTTTTTTATTCTAGGCTCCAAGGGAATGAACGGCTACCAGCAGGTCAGCTCTCCACCCCCTAAACTACTGATCAAAACCACGGAGGTTCGAGACAGCACCAGATTCAGCACTCATTGAAGACTCAGTATAAACTATGATATCTTTAATAAACTTTTGTAAAACTAAATGTAGGCTCATTTTATGTTAGAACTGTTAAAAGAAACTATATCTATATGCATTTTCTGTATCAATAAATGCATCATAGACCTGATATAATACAGTACTGTACTGAATAAAGAGTTATGGAAAACAAAATTGTTATATGTACGTACATAAGTATTTTTATTTAATCTTTCTTTGCATTAAATCTCATATTGCCTAATTTGAGATTTTTTTATTTACAAAAACACAACATCCACCACTGCATCTATGCATTTGTTCATAATGCTATGTAAAGGCATTAGAATGAAATTGTATTACGTGACATTAAAGGAACTGATTTTTCACTTATGTAGTAGATCGATCAGCCAAGATATTTGGTGTCAAATTTTTGTTCTTAATGTTTTGTATTTGAGCTAAAGACACTAATGGTCCTGGTCAGGGGAGTTCTTATCCCAGGAACACAGAATGTGATGCAGGAATTCAGCCTAAATGTGCATGAATGTGCACACTTACTCACACACATGCACACTCCTGTTCACACCTTGTGTTGTGACTTATACTACATTACACATTACCTACCTGAAGTGACTCACATCCAACTTTTTTACCCCAATAGGATGCAGATCTGATTTACACGGCTGTCTAAATGCAAATTCAGATGTTTTACAGAGAAGAGTGGGGTCCGTTACATACAGTGGTGTTCAAAATAATAGCAGTGTGTTGAAAAAAGTGAGTAAAGCTCCATATCCAGATAATAACTTTTAATTTAAATCACATAAATGCATTCGACATCCTGCACGTTCTATTCTGAATTACAACATGAAGAAAAATGTGCTGAATGTATTATTAGTTTAATGTAAGTGAAGAAAAACAAATATTAGTCTGTCCAAAATAATAGCAGTGTGGAGTTCAATTAGAGAGGTAAATTATTCTGTGAAAAACAGGCGTCAAACAAATTCCCCTTATTTAAGGATAAATGCAGAAAAGGTTGTCCTGTGCATTTCCCTCTGAAAATCAGAGTAA
>JAOVVA010000001.1:19233983-19254789 GCA_028565275.1 Leiocassis micropogon
TAAAAGTTATTATATGGATATGGAGCTTTACTCACTTTTTTCAACACACTGCTATTATTTTGAACACCACTGTATGTCATCCTAGATTGGATGTATATAAGTCATGTCAATACATGGTCATGTGACTTGAATGAGAACAGTCAGATCGGAATTCATGCAACCTTTTGCCACTGTGCATGTGTGGGTATTTCATAGCCGTGCCTAGCAATAGCTGCTAAAACAGCTAAAGTAAGGCATCTGGCTCTCTTCCTTCTTCTGGATCGAGACAAATACAGCCAACTAACTCCTTGTTATCCTTCAGAGTAAAATCCCAAGCATATTTTTGCTGAAACCACATCCAATTTTTTTTTTATTACTGAGTGTATGCACATATGTGATGTGTTTTTGTGTGCTGTTTCAGAGGACAGACAAATTCACATTAGAGTCAGATAAAAGCCACTTGTAACTATGAATGTGAACCAGCATGACAAATCCAGTCTGACCAAAAAAAAAAACCTGGAATTGAACAACATGGCTTGTAATGTGAGCGTAGCTTTAAAGTCACCAATCCACATAAGTGCATGTTCCTGGAAAATGGGAGGAAACTGGAGAACCAAGGAGCAAGTTTGCACAGACAGTGACCTAAGCTCTGGGTCCACCAGGGATCCTGGCACTCTTAAGTGTCATACGTGTAAGCCACCCTGTGATATTAACTATACAATACATTGTTATAGTAAAAATCTAGTTTAAAGTTACATTATTTGTTTTTAACCCTAGTATTCAGTATACATTTTTACACCTCCTTCAGAATTAGTGGAGCATTTCTCACTGTGTTCATTTTCATGCCTTTTCTGTCACCATATGTCTATGACCTCACGTGTGTAGTCTCTTCCAGTTAAACAAGTTCTAGCCTTTTCAGCTAAATTACACAGGAAATCATCCATCCATCTATTTCTGTCTACTGCTTTTCCTGTTTAACGCAAGGATAACTAAAGTGCCAACCCATCGCAGAGAACAGGTGCACACACACACTCACCTACCACATGCAATTGAAAAAGGAATACCATTCACCATATATTGAATGTCTTTCAACTGTTTGGAGGAAACTGGAAAACCAAGAGGAAACCCATTAAGCATGGGGAGAACATGAAAACTTCACACGCACACAGACCTGAGGTAAGATTCAAACCCCCAAACATAGTACACTACAGTACTTGTCCCATGTCCTCCGCTAATCCTATGTCCATAATAACAGCCTTTTAGCATCCACACAGAGATGGGTGTTATGCTATGGCCCTCACAATCACTAGATCTTAACCTAATTGACCAACTATGGGAGATTTCAGAGCAAAATAGTACTTAAAAAAACACACACACACAAGTGCTCCAGCACTATTCCAGTGACTTGTAGAATCTGTACCAATGTGTTCTGAAGTTTTCTGACAGCTCGTCGAGGTCCTCATCCTTACCAAGACAATTTATACAGTTTAAACTTTTTTAAGAGTGTTAGCTCTCTTGTACCTTATTGAATTTCACTGTGGTGTAATGCATATGTGACAAATATGAAATGCATATGTGACAAATAAAGGTTTAACTTTTTCAACTAAGCACATAAGCACAAGTTGAGCAAGAGCTCCCCCTGGTGGAGAACCATTCACTTCAAACCCTGAGTGAATTAAAACAGGGGCTTTTAATCACACACAGGCTCCTTTAACTGTGAACTAAATTCCACATACTCGCTCCAGGGCACAAATACAAACATAATTTCAATTAAATTTCGATTTAAATGTATTTAAATATTATAATATGAATTTACATAGTATAATATTTTATTTTACATAATTAGCACTTATTATAATTATCATTATACCATTACTGATATGCTGTAAGACTGTATAGTAGGGATGGGGAGAAAAATTCATTCAGTTTCTCATTGTGAAACTTTTGTGTGGAAATTAATTTATCGTTTGCTAAATCTTTTTTTTTTATTATTATTTACATGCTTTCATGCATTCAAGATGTTAATATGTTGGCGAAATTACGGTATTTACTATCCTTGTTTAGAATTGTTTATATATAATCAGGGTATTTATACAATTGCAAATAGTTGACACATAAGTATCGTGATAATTGGGCATGGGAATCACCAGTCTCCATCCGATACAATATTATTCTATCAATATTCACAACTGAATTAAACATGAGTAATTAAATCCAGCTCATTTATTATATTAGTTTTCTTACATAAAAAACAAACGCAGCATTTAAACAATTCAAACTAACTTCAAATACAAATTAATTTTGAAAAAAGCTACAATTTTACTCTTTTATCCACCATAACTATTTCTAAACAAACTAAGCAAATAATTCACTCCCACCACATGGGATGCCAATGTTTAGAGTACAACCTGTAAGATTATAAAGAAACAGTGATGTTATACTTTCTCAAATGCCTTGAGCGCATGTCGAGCGGCTGCAAGCATGCAGGTGCTTGTTTCAAGACTAATCAGCACTTGCGGTGTGTTGAGACTGGTGTATGCATGTGTAATGTCTGGGTTTGAGACTAATTTGCTCACACAGTTTGAAGCCAAAGGCTGACTGAGACTTTTTAATGCGCACAACTTTTGATAATGTATCACCATAAAAATGAAATTGTGTTGCTTCCCCCCCACCTTATCTCTAGTAATATCATCGTATCAAGGAATCACAGAGATTCCTATCCTTACTGTATAGGTTATTAATTTATATCCTCAGAGACAAGTTTGATATATGGATGCTTCACAGATGCTTGGATGCTTCACATAACTCGTGAGGCCCTCAGATGTTATTCTGAGAAACACTGAGTTAGAAGTCTTCAATAAAGATGAAGCCAACATCTCAAGAGATAATTCAATTCACTTTTATTGTATAGAACCTTTAATAATAGACATGGTAATGAAAATAATAGACTTCATTTGTACAGAAACCAGTGATGGAGATTGAGATTCTTCTTGAGGTTTCCTGAGAACACGGGAAGAAGAAACCATGAGGAACCAGACTCTTCAGAGTGACACAGAATAGTGGGATTAAAATAATTACTCTTTTATAATTGTATACTAAGAATGCAAACAGTAAACACATGTATTTTAGAGTATGTGTATAGCAGTCTGCCCAGTATGACAAGATTTTAAATAAGAGTCCTGGGATGAGCACGAGAAAAATATCATCTCAAGATTGTCCACTGAAGCAAGGGTGATTGCTTCAGGTTTTGAGAAGTGCTCATGTTTGACCTTCCAGAACAGAGATAATGCAATTTCTTTATTTTCAGTTAAACTGATTCTTTAATGACTCCCTAAAAAGTACTCTTGACACAATAACTGGATGTAACTTATTATATCTCATTATAACCTCATTAACCCTTATCAGTCACATCATCATCGCCTCTTGAACAACAAAAGGCTCCGGTCCCACGATGTACTCCCGAAACTCTGCACCAGCTCCATTCCACATTGCTTCTCTAAATGTTCTTTAGCATGAGCTGCCATATCCCCACGGATCTCCAGAGTCTTAAAATGGTCAAAGTTGCTCCGTCCGAGTTTCCGTAACCGCCGAGCAGCCGAGCGGTAACATTTCCACGGCTGCACCTCTAACAACAAGCAATCGCACAAAGAAGCGAGCCGTGAAAGGAAAGCTAATAAGGCAGCATCTCCGTGGTTCAGGTGGACCCACATCGTCACGGCAAAACATGAACACAGGTCAAAGCGACTGCGTCCAAACTTCTCCAGATAGGAGGCGAGTTCAGCGTGGCTCTCCTCCCTTGTGATATCAAGAGGGATGAACTGAATGTTTTGAGGGAATGGGTTCGAGTTTTGAGCCCGAACGATTAAGTCCTGGTCTAGGTCAAATCCAAGTAGTTGAATATTTTTGGAAGAATCATCTCCAGGTGCCTGATCTTGAAGAAGATGCTTGTATAGTGCAATAGATAAGTCCTGGCAAAGAGCAACAATAGAGAAAGGTGAACACAAAAAAAATCATCATGGCAGGTTGTGATTTACTTTGACAATGTATACAATTTTTTTTCATATACAAGGTAGTCCAAAAGACTGGACCCATAGCCAAAAAAAGAAACGGGTGTTCAAGTCAAACCAGGATTTTGAATAACAAAAAACAGTCATAGAGATTAAAAAAGTCCTTGATTTTCTCTATATGATCCCCTCTTACACTAATGCATTCATCCCAGTGTTTCACTAGTGCTTGGATACCATCGAGGTAAAAAAGCTTTCTTGGTATCCCCGAGTCATGATTGGACGGCCTGCTTCACCTCTGAAACGCTGGCCTCCCAGGAACTCCTTCGATAACTCAAAATGAGAACTGGTTCGATATTGGGCACCAGCTCCGGAACCACCTTGGTGGAATTAAGGCAAAAAGCCACTGCGGTTCCTCAGCCTTAACATACTGAAGTAAAGTAACTAAAGCTCCACTGCATCACACTCTCTTTAGGTCGAGATGAAGCAGGGTCTAAGTGTCTTCACCTTTCCGAGATCAGCAAGCAAATGCAGCAAGTGGCATTAATGTTCATTAAAGTGAAACTAGACGAAACTAAAAGTATTAAAAATAAAAAGAAGGTATTGTAGTATGAGGTTTGCATTTTTTTTTTCTGAAAGTCTGCATCCTCTCATTTGAGCTCACTTGTATCTAGGAGCTTTATTTGGCTCTTATTAGTAACAAGAAAACCAGAAACGCTGCTCACGTCGACTCTCTCACCCCGGAGTTGCAGCCCACATCCAGCAGCACGGCCTCTGTGTCCGGCTGACACCCCACATCCTCCAGCAGCTGGCTCGGGATCAAACTCAGACGATTCTCAGGCGGATTAAACGTGTAATAATTAATAAAGTTCCCGTACGGAGCCGCACCAGGATCCTCTTTTTCCTCACCGGACTCTGAGCGCGTGTGTTTATTACTGGGCGCCGCCATTTGTATTATTTTCAAAATAATTCTCTCGGTACTACTTGGGTATGGCTTTTAACATTTTAATGTAAAAGAACAGTTAAAAGAGACATTATTATTATTATCGATCAAAAAAACTATAAAAAAAAATTTTTCGTTTAAATTCCTTAATTAAAGATAAACAGCAGAAAGAAAAAAAAGACGTACGAATTTATAAAACGCCTTAGTCACGTTTGGCTCTTTTGGCTCTCCGTAGTATAATCCGGAAGTAATATAGAGCAGGAGGAGTAGCTGACTGACATTGAGCTTTCCTAAAGGCGGAGATTTAACCATCCCATAAGAGTTAACTCCGAGGAATAAACGGGTAAGTATTTATTGAAAATGTATTATTTTGGTTTGTGGGATAACTAGATAAAATAAGAGTTAATATAAAGCGTGTGCTATCTGGCTAATTTAAACTACGTCTCGTGCATGGTTTACTCTCCAGGATAGCAGATGCTTGACATTAAATAAAATTATTTCTAAAAGCAGACCTTTTGGAAACTAATTCTTAGGGGGAAATAGTTTTGGAAATACTATCCTTTTTCAATAATTTGATACCTGTTTTATTTTAAAATGTTTTGATGGACCTTGTCTTGTGTTTACCCAATCACGCGCTCGAGTTGATTAAGCCACACCCCCAGGGGCGTGTCCTGTTTTACAGCAAATCTAATATTTGTCTGCCAGGCTATTCATATTCCCATTTCAATAGGTTGAAGTTTATTCTTTTGTAAGAGGACTGCACCGCCGTCTTAGATTAAAGTTTCCACGCAGTCAGGGCTTCTCCATTAGTTAATCCTAATATAGTTTTATCTACTATGCAGAAGGCCCGGGTTAGATTCCCACCCAATGCCTAAACCCCGGCCACTGTATGCAGTGCTTTTCTAAAGCCCGGGATAATATTGGGTTGAGGGTTGCATCAGGAAGGTCCTCCGGATAAAAACCTGTGCCTAGTTGGGTGCGGAACACACAACTCCACACTCACTGGGGAGATTTGAACCCATAATTCTAGAGCAGTATGGATTTTATCCACAATCCACGATAAAGCTGGCTGATGGGGGTGAAAGTGGTGATGACACACCTTCTAATTGCATGGTCTTTCCTGATTTTTCTTTCTTTCTACATAGTAAAATAACGCTGAAGGCCTGCAAAGTATGCAATAATCTTTGAACAGTTGATATGTGTCTGCTACTTAACTCCTTTAAAGCCTTCATTACGGCTGTAATCTAAGGTGGTATGAAATTGTGATTTTTGAGGCTGGTAACTCCAAATGAACAACAACTCTGCAGCAGAGGTAATTTTTTGGTCTTGCTTTCCTGGGCTTTCCTTCATGAGAGCCGGTTTCATCGTGGTGATTGATGGGTTTTGCAAATGCGACTGACAATACTGCTCTTGCAAGAACTATTCCAGAACAGCTCATCTTCATGTCTTAAAAACAACAACTGACTGTTTTTGTTACTTAATACCAAACATTATTTAATAGTTTTGAAATCTCCAATGTTGGTATATAATGTAGAAAATAAATCACTAAACAAAATGCAACAAAAAAATCTGTCAATATCCATTAACATCAGAGACTAGGAACATTGCTGGAGCAATAGTTTGTGGTAAATATTGACTTGTATTTGAGGGTAGCTTTAACTAAATTAGATGACCTGTCCTACTTGGGACAAAATGTGGTCTTGTGTATTATGTGAGATGAAGTACAGATCAAGCATGACTTGTTTTAAGTGGAACAGGAAGACATATCTCTAGAAACCTGTGCCATAATTCAAAAGACGTTCTCTTTCCATTTCAGCGAGTTCCTCATGCTTACTTCGAAGCGATTGGCTGACGTTGGATACCGCGTCTTCTCCGGATCCATGATGCTGCTGACTCTGTACGGAGGCTACCTCTGCACCATGCGTGGCTACCGCTACTGGCAGAGACAGAAGCAGCTCCAACTCGCTGCAGAGAATCAGATCACTGACCATGAGACAGTCAAAGACTGATCACCTGTTATCAACATACAGGAACACCTGTCTCTCTTCTGCCTTTAGGGAGGGACATTCAGATAATGAGATCTCGCCCACTGTGCATGGCGAATCTATATTTAACTGCACCGTAAAAATGCTTTATATTTTTGAAACTTTGTCAAATGTAATATAGTGGAAATGTCAAGTGGAAGAAACCATTTACCGGTTTATGTTGCTTATTCATTAAAAAAATGGTGTTACCAGTGTTTCCTTTTTTTTCCACCCTCAAAAATGAATTGATTATATTTGGAGTACAAATTCCAATCTAGTATGCTTTAATCCTTGTACATTTGTGCAAGTTCAATTTGTATTGCATAGAAACCGCTTTAAATAATTTTCAGTTGATGGCTATTTTACATCTTTCACACCAGGTTGTTCACATCATATCACATGACGGGAGATACTCACGTCTAACATTAATGTATCGATATAAAACATTAATAGTGCACTATTTGCAATCATCAGTGTTGACCTGAAAACAGTCAATGCATTTCTAACTTCTCATTCACTGATATTTTTCTAATTTAATTTACTTCAAATGCACTGCTTTGTTAAATACAAAATTCTCAATTCAAAAAAATACAGCATGCATGCAGGCAGCTTTAAAACATCAGCAGAAATCAAATGCCATGGATCAGCTGAGACATGTTTGGTGTCGGACTTCTGCACTGGATCTAACAAGCAGTCAAAGTCTCTCACCCATATAACCGTTCATAAATACACACATAACCTCTTAACTTGTGGTACAATACCTTCAACAATGAAGTGGAATGATACCCAAGAGGCTGCCTGTACTGTACAACATTAATAATCAGGTATACACACTGAAAAAAAAAAAAACATGATCCCAGAAAATACAAGGGGTGTTCAAATTAAACTGGGAACTTTTAATTGTGCAGAAGAACAGAAGACAGTTATGAGAGTAAAATATATCTTTATATCGTTATATAATCATATGTTACACTAAGGAACTCATCCCAGTGTTTTACTAGAGCTTATACCATCATGTAGAACGTTTTCCCAGAACGCTGGAGCCATGATCGGATTGCCTGCTTCACGTCTGAAATCTGGTCTCCCAGGAACTCCTGTAATGGCCCAAACATGTGGAAAAGTTCCCACATAAATGTCATTAAGTTGCACATAAATGTCATGCACAAGAAAGTCCCGGTTTTGACTTGAACACTCCTTGTAAAATATGAATCTTTTCAAATTTATAAATTTCTTATAAGATTACAATACACCAAATATAACATTATTAAGCTAATTTCTAGCCATATATTTTATTTTTTCAATTTTCAATTGTCTTCTTTCTACTAGCAAATAATTGTTCTTTTTTTTTCTTTCCTGAAAACGATTGCTTAAAATATAGCAAAAGTATCACCATTTAACAATAATCTAGAAATAGATTCAATAATCTTGTTTGGTTTATTGCAACCTTATTAAAAAAAAAAACAGTAAATGCATTTGGGTAGATTTAAGACATTTGAGCTTGTTAAGACAAACATTTGCAATAAACAATTTTATCCTAAAGCAAGTATGTGTGGCATTACTGACATACGCAAGTATCCCTGGCTATACCAGTGGACATGATTCAGAAGCTCTTATCCATGTGGAGAGAGAATGCAGTGTGTTTCAGGTGTGTGTCGTATTTGGGGTTGTGCATAATCTCGTGAAGGTTAGGATTAAAATTTAGCGTTGTTGGAGGTGCTGGATCTGGTTATGCTTTACCCCCTGGACTTTTGGTTCAGCAGTGAGGAGGAAGCATCAGTCCCAATAGACACCAAACATTCCTAAGCTGGATGTATTTTGTGGTGAGGAAAAAAATTAATATTTGGCCAAAGCACCATTGTTATTTTTTGCACTGAGATAAGATGTATTATTATTTTCTGCCATGGCAACTACGTCTCATTTTTCATATGACATAACAGAGTACCGAATCATCTCTCAGTGTGAACAGATCAAGTCATGTTTTTAATAAACTTATTTTGTCTCTAAATAAAATCAATCAGAATGAAGAAAAAAAAAAAACAGGCAAAAGACAAAACACAAGTAACTGAATGGTGAATTGTGTAAGAAAGAAAAAAAAAAGAGAAAGACGTCAAGTACATCAGACACGAAGGCTGAATAAAAGTGAGAAAATGAAAGAAAAGATGAAGATTTAGAAAAAAATGTGATCACACTTCTGCTTCTGAAACAAGATAACTAACTCGTCAGTGTCCATACAGCCAACATGACTCAGCACTTCATCATCGTCGTCGACATAATGTCAATACAAAGTGTGTAAAAACTGGGGAATGTGTGTGTATTGTACAGTTTTGTCAGGAAATGGATAGATAAGTCAAAAATTAAGACGCTGCAGGAAAAACTGTTCTCGTGAATGGTTTGTGAATCGCCACCGTGTCACTAGCTGTTGTGTTTGCGGGTCCAGGCCGGGGAGGTGAAATGGCCGTTGGTGCCGTTTTCCCGTTTGGCTGAAGCTGTGATGGTGGGAGTGGTTTCGGGCTCTTCCTCTGAGCTGCTTTCGATATCGCTACGCTCGTCTTTGGATACCTGGTACAAAGAGAAGAATCGCAGATCATGATTTTTTTTTCTCATAAACATACAAGCATGGATATATATATTTCAGACAAGACATGTAATGTCTTTTGTCCTAGTGCGAATGATTAACGTGTATTGCACAAGGCCAAAAGTATGTGGACACCAGCGCATAACACTTGTGAATCTTTTAAACCTCCTGTTCCAGATTTGGCCCATGGTTTTGCTGATGTAATAAGTTTTTATATTAAGTGTTTGTTTATGTTGTAAAGTTGGCCATTTTAACATGAGGTCTAAGGAGACTCACTTTTGGAAGCAGCTCCCAGTGGACATTCAAGGACCTGCACATTTTAGCATTGGCTTCATTTTTCAGAACTGAAGGAAACACCTGTGTAGTATGGTCAAGGTCTGTGCAGGAACCTTAAGTTCTTTCACTGGATCTATGACAGTCTCAATGGACCTTACTTTGTTTTGCGTATGAGCGCGGTCAGGTTCCAGTGAAATGCTACAGCATACAAAAACGTTCTATTTCAGTGTGCGTCCATCTTTGTGACAGAACCACATAAAAGGTGTAATAGTAAAGTGTCCAGATATTTTTGCCCATGTATTGTAGCTCCATGAAGTACACACTAGGGTTGTGCTAAATTGACTTTTTCTTGTTGATTATTTTCCATTAGCAAATATTACTGTATGTAACGTGATTATTCAGACGTTCCATTGTAAAAAAGAGAAAGGCAGTACATGAGCATATACATATAGTTTTTTTGGTTTAAAGAAAATACAACGGTGTAATTTTACCTGTATGCACTCAAGAACTAAGGATTTTTTTATTGTTCATGGTGCATGAGAATGCAGCACAGAGTATTTTGAGGAGCCTTAATGTAAAACTGCGGTGCTCCTACATGCAAACTATGTAATGAATATCATCTAAGAAAACATCTCTGGATATCATGACAATGCAACATTGTGTAACGAGGATGAAACTGTTATACTACATATGATGCAAATACTGCATTATATGTCCGTAAGTGATTGTTAGACGTTTTCAGTGCGTTAGTGTGGATGCATCACTTTTGGAGTTTCTGAAGGGTGAAACCAGAATTCTTGAAATTGCAATTTTGTACATATTTTAAATCTATAAAATGTAAAACGTTCTCCTGGGTAATTATGACTGAGTGCATTTTCAATGTGGGAAAAGAATACCAACAAACTGAAATCCATCGCAAAATATATATATTTTTTCCTTCAGCACCTTTATAAACACTGAACTGAAATATGACGGCACTATCTCAGAAAGAAGAATAAGTGGAAGAGGAGGCACACTTACTGCTGAGGAAGGAGAGACCGGGGTCTACTAGATGAGAACAGCAAGCGAGGTTTAAGCAGAAAAAAAGGCGAGAGATCTCAATCAGGAAAGAGGGACAGAAAGACAGGAGCTGCCTTCCAGCCAAGAGGAGAGAGGGAAAGAGAGAAGCCGGTTCTGCAGTGGGGGGAGGAGTAACAGGTGAAAGATAAGAGTGTGAAAGAAGGTACAGATTTTGGAGAAAAGATAACAGAAACGCCAGGAAGAGGAAGACTTACTGCAAGGGTTAAATGCAAGATAGAGCATTTCATCATGTCCAATATAGCCAAACTGATCTAGTACTTTCTGCGTGATCCACAATCAGAACATTCGCAATTTTGTCTGGCAATTATTCCTTCCAGAGATAACAGAGCCTTGATAAATCATGACGAATTGCAGGCTAAATTTACCCCCACGGATATTACTGAACTCATGAAGAGAGATAAAGGTCAATGTTGAGGAACTTAAGTATAAACACTTTCAAGGACAGTGCAATCAGATTTATGTTATGGTGACATTCACAGTTGTCTCATAAATGAGATTTATTAAAATCGAAACACTGTTCACGCAGAATATCGATGTAGTTTACATGCTGTTATTGATCACTTGAGTTTCTGACCTATTTTTCTCCCTAACTTGATTTTCACATCACTTTACTCTCTGCGCTGTCTGACTGAGGTTGCTGTGTGTGCTCTCATGCTGGTGTTTATAGCTGTATCGCATGTATGATAAAATCTGTGCAACTGAAAAAATTTGAAATCTATCTAATTCAAGCTTTACGGAAACAGCAATTCAACATTACAAATATAACAAATGCTAACTCAATACCATGAGCTGCTTAATGACGCTAATGAAAAACCTAACAGCAGCCCTGAATTTAACCTCTAAATTAGCAAACATTACATAAGTTAATCATATACTGTATATTGGACATTTATTGAGTTAAAGTTACTAACCATTAAGTTTATGATGACCCAAGTATAATAATATGCTAACATACCTTAGATAAAATTACGGGTGCTCCGATTGATCGGTCGCCGATCATGATCGGCCGATAATTGCTTTGGGAAGTTTGATCGGCAGTCTCTATAATGGCCGATATAGAAAAGCCGATCAGATGACGCGAAACTCGCGAGACAATTTTTTTGCGCGCTGCTAAAATGGCTTCACCGGTCTGGCAATTATACGTGTTGTGTGAAAAAGACAATACATTAGCAATCTGCAACCTGTGTAGCAAGCCAATTCAACGAGGCGGGAAGCACCCAAAGCATTTTAACACCACGAACCTCATCAGACATTTGAAGGTTAGTCACGTAAAGGAACATGAGCAGTTTTTAAAGTTGGCTAGCGCTAAGAGAGAGCGGGAGAGTTCAGCAACTCGCACGCCACTCACTCAGCCGTCGGTAACAGAGACGCTTCAAAAACAGCAACACTACTGCAAGGACAGTAAGAAACATAAGAAAATATCAGATAAAATAATAGAATTCTTATGTCTAGATCATCAGCCGCTGTCTATTGTGGAAGACGAAGGGTTCCAGTGTTACGCTCTAAAATGCCCCCCTGTCACGGATTGCCCCCTCTACATTATCTCTTTCAAATATTATATTAGAACATAAATTCATACATTTATGGTTTACAAATTACACGAAAAGAACTTAATAAAAATAAGCAATATAAAAAAACATGTATAGGGGAAACAAAATATAAATAATATATTAATTTCATATACATGTATATTTTTATATTGCTTATTTTATAATAAATATCGTTTCGTGTAATTTTTCATCATAAACAATATTTATTTAGTGTAGTTTGTGATAAAAGTGTTCGTTTTGTATTACATGACAAACCCCTGCAAAATAAATGAGCCATAAAATAAACATTATATGAGAATTTGTATTAATGGTCTCGACGGCTGACACGTGGCTAGGGTTAATTATAATAGTAATAATATATTTGATAATAATAAACCTAGGAATTTATGTCCTAATATAATATTTGATAGAGATTATGCAGGGGGGGACAATCCGTGGCAGCGGGGCATTTTAGCGTATAACACAATTTATTACCTGTGGTCCTTAAAGTAAATTAGTTTTCCAAAGTAAGCACTCAGTTTTTCTGACTTGAAACAAAATTTTGACTATAGCCTTTTTGTTGCAGTTTTTAGCCTAAAGTTCAAGTACTCTAAAGCCAAAGTCAAAGACTCTGTTTGTTCTGCATGTTATTTTATTTAATTTTATACAATCTAGTTGTATTTGTCAAGCCCCAAGTTGTTCCCAATTACTAACCAAGCACAGGCTGCTATGTTTTAAGTTGACGTGTTACACATGTTGCTTGCCGATAAATACAGTCAATTCATGATATTCCACTTCTTGTAATTTCAATACTTAGTTTACATTGTTGTTAGTTTAATAAATAACGCTGATAAGGCTTCAAGTAGGCCCTGTAATCGGTATCGGACGATACAGCTTCTAGTGAACGGAGATCAGCCCCAAAAGTCCTGATCGGAGCACCCCTAGATAATATGGTCACTACACAAGCACCAGTGATCACTGATGATCACTCAGTGATAAATGAGCGCCCTCTAGAGGCTCAGAACAGTAGCTTACCTTTCCTCTCATGAGGGCTTTGAGGGCTAAGCGTACTATGAGGTAGGACCAGATGATGTGCAGCACCTGCAGCACCAGCAGCAGAATGTTGAAGAACCACCACGAGGGGTACGGCCCAATGATCTCCCAGCTCTCAAACAGCGTACTGTTCAGGATCCTACATCACACAAGCACATACACACAAACATTACTCAAAGGATTTTTGCTTCATCAGACAATAGGTCGAAAGCAGCATCTCTCCTAATGGTCTTTGGGATTTAAGCTTTCATTTTTAATTCATGTCAACACACGTATTTTCCAGGACTAAAAATGTAAAATATTAAAGGTGTCTGTGTGATACTGATACCAAAGTCAAAGGTGTCAGCCCGAGACTGGCCTGACACACGCTCTAACCCGGCTCACCGAATACATTTCAAATCTGTGTTTAAAATTGTAATCTTTTTATTGGCTCTAATTGAGGTACTGTAATTAGAAAAAAAGGGATGAATTTCTGTTGTTCCACTAGGGGGCAAATAAGAGCAATAAACTTCAGGAAGCTGAACATTTGAGGCTGTTTCACAATAAACAGCCTGCTTTAGTGAAGCTGGTTTAGTTAATGTTCCTCTGTAAGCAACCAAGCAGGCACGGACTAAGAAAGTGACACCTGTGGAGTACTGCAGACACATTTTGCCGCTTCAGACGTCATACTTTTGATTATACTTTTGACTATTGATCGTGACATAGGAATTTAATTGTATTAAAATAACAAATTATCTTGATTATCATTATAATAAAAAAATAAAAATACTTTTGGCCACCACTGTACTTGCACAATCACAACGTTTAAAATTTTTTACATTTGTAAATAATTCTAACTATCAGGGGTTGAAATATACCTCATTGATTGGTGTATTTATACCACTTTATAAATAAAGTGCAATTGAATTTGAAAGAACAACAAGATTTTACTCTTAATTTTTTTTTACACCTTTAAAGGTTCTCTTCTCTCGTCCAGCCAGTGGCTACATACTAAACATTTACATTGAGGCATTTGGCAGACGCCCTTATCCAGAGCGACTTTCTGACTGACTGTATTTCATTATACATGTGAGCAGTTGAGGGTTAAGGGCTTTGCTCAACGGCCCAACAGAGACAACTTGGCAGTTGTGGGATTTAAACCTTGCACCTTCCGAACCATAGTCCAATGCCTTAACCACTGAGCTCCCCCTGACCCAACAGATAAACACAATCAAAAGTCTGGTTTGACTAAAAAACACCTTGTAGTTTGCACAGTCATGAGTCATGACATACAGAGTAATGCCTATTCATGGGGATGAACCATAACTTGTACAACGTATGTATAATCTTTTTCTTACTGACTTGCAGTCATCTGTTTAAGGGAGATGTTTAATCTGTAACTTTAAATTGAATAATGAATTTTTTTTTTGATAAATTAACACGTAGATGCTGTCATTGCGCATGAAGATTTATGTTCATGAAGATAAGCAAAACCTGTCTTATGATTAATTAAAATAAAGCTTAGCAAGACATGTCCTGCCCACTTCGCATCAAAACAAGAGAAACTCTGCAAAAGTACAAATCTTTGTTAATCGGATTAGAAAGCAGATGCAGATTTAGGTTTTGACCTAGAAAAGGTTTATCGTGGGCGGCGTGGGTTCAAACCAGGGTACCGTCAGCAGGCCACTGTCGAGCTCTTAACTCTCAGCCGATTGGATTTGTGCCTTACTGCCAAGTCACTCTAAATAAAAGAGTCCACTAAATGAATAAGTGTAATGTAAACCTCACAAATGGCTAAAGCGTTGAATGAGCTTTAGGTCAGGTGTATTTGAGCATTGTGCTGAGCGTGTGCGTTGTCAGCGCTTGGTTCCTCCTGCATTACTGCATGTGGTTCGAGTAATGACACCGGCACTCGATCCCTAAACCCCAGACACTGAATCCGCCTGCTCACCTTACTCTCTGACGATGAAGGAGATCAGAAGCGGTTCTTATCAGAAATGGCCTTAAGAGCACTTAATTGGGCTTTTACACACACACACACCGAGGCTGCAAATTTCATTTTCGGATTGTAATTTGTACAGACAGACAGAGCAAACACTTCCAGTGTAATCACCCGCAGAGGAACTAGTTTGTGTGATCTGCTTAAGAAATTCAACACAAACAGCATCAGCTTTTAAGGACACATTCGATACTTTTTAAAAAATGTTATACTGAATTCGAAAACACACTGCGCAAACACTTGGCTTTACTCACCAAAAAGGGTAAATGATCAACCTTGTCCCAATAAAAGCTGCACCAAATGCCACAAACAGGAAGTCGCACAGGCGCTGGTATTTGGCATAATTGGCTAACTTGGCAGCCTTGGAAAAAGAAATACAATATCATATAGAGATGTAAAACACTATACTTCGACCAAGGTCGCAAATAAAGTTCGCATTTACAGTTTTTAAAAATGACAGTTTTTCTTTTTCCAAACTATACCTCCAAGAGGAAGTCGGAGGCATCGTGCACAAACAGGATCAGGCTGCCCACACGCACCATGTTGTTCACGTATGAGAAGCTGATCAGGCTCACAGCGGCCAGATGATGCACAAACATGATGAGGAAGTCCTAAAGACATGGAAATAAAAACATGCTTAAGATTTAAGATGGTTATGGCAAATGAATAATATCTGCAGCACATTCGTGTTATGGTGCTGTTGAGAATGTGGACAAGCTACTGAAATTAGAGCCTTTAAAAGCCATCTTTCATTCGTGTGAAGCTGTAGCAACAACTATAATGTGTATAACGTAGACACTACAAAATGTAGATAATCAAATTTCAAATAAACATTTTTTCCCATCGAAAGGATTCAACCCTCTTTTTTTTTTTTTTTTTTTTACATGACCACAGGTTTAAAATCATTGTGTAGTCTAAAAGACAAATGATAAACAGACCACTACAAACTCGCGGAGTGTAAACGAGGAGTGGATCTGTCTGATGGAAAAACCTCAACCTTGGCATCAAGCACAAACTGTTCTGTTGATAACTCATGCAAGAAACCTGCACATGATCAAAACAGTATGCACAAAAAAAAAAAAAAAAAAAAAAGTTAGAGCTTTCACCAACAGATGAAAACTGACTTGTGCTGACTGAGCTTGATTAAAAAAAATTCTATTTAAACAGAACGAAATGATATTGGGAAAACCTTTGGAGAACGTTATTGTGCCTACTGTTCCTAGCATACGAAGAAGAAAGTATCCATATATTATACACTTTATGGTCAAAAATATGTTGACACATGACCAAATCCATCAGCATTATTATGGAGTTGGTTGCTCCCCACATTTATAAGCACTTCCATTCTTCTGGGAAGATTTTACGCTAGATTTTGAAGATTTGAGCTTGTTCCACCACTGACACATTAAAGGTGTTCCTCTGCAAACCGTGTCTTCATGGAGCTCGCTTTGGGCACAGAGGCATCATCATCCTGGAACAGGTTTGGGCCTCTACCTCCAGGTCTTAGTTTTGTCCCTTAATTTAACTTTGCAGCACAATTTAAAAAAGAGCAACATATGGTTTACATACGTTTGGTCATAAAGTGTACATACAACGTACAGTACTAGCATGTTACATTAGGTCTCGTGCAGCTAATGCAGGCTATATAAATCTCAGATTTATTTGATTCTAAATTTCAAATAAATTTAATTTATTATATTTTTATTTATTGTTATTTTAATTTCGCTACCACTGTATATCTAAGGTCCACCCTTTTTTTTCTAAAACAGGTTTACATGAGATATTTAAAGTATTTTGGGAGAGAAAAAAAAAACTGTCAAGAAACAGCACAATGAAACATGATGGAAAGTCCCCTAAGGGGAAATGATGAGAGGAAGTGGGTTAAAAGGCGTACTGAAAGCGAGCAAAAGAACACAGTGCCCAGGTGCGTTTCGTCGTTAAATGAGATAAATCTGTACGGAGATGTCATAACGCAACTACCGCTTGTTAAACTGAAGTTTTATGAAGGTCTGCACCAGTCAGTGGTTAAAACTGTAATTACCTCTTAAAAGCTGTAAGTTTTCTTTTGTTATTCTGCAGGACTTTTCCTTGTCTCATCACTTACTTGAAGAGATATTCAAAGTAATATGTAAGTGAGAACTCCTACTGCAATTACAGGGCTATTTAAACCTGCCTCAAGAAGAAGAACGTCATGAAACTCCATCCACCAAGTTGGTGCACTCTGAGTGCTGGTTCAATGCCTGGCTAAAATGGCAGCATCAGGATGACCAACCAGTGCCAAAAGTAATGTGGAGATGGGATGGACTGCTGTGGCCACCCCTAAATGGATGCGGTGCGTAAAACCGCTGCAGCACGGGTTCAATTACTGGTCAGGGAACCAACCACAGGCACGGGGGGAGGGGGTTGATACATGGGGGAGGTCCCAGGTCCCAACTTTCCCCTATGGGATTACGGAGGGTTTTTACAGAAATGCAGTATGCATTTTACAGTATGCAGAATAAAACTTGTGTCACATCGGATACGTGGACCTGATGATCCTCTGTAGGAGTTCCTGTGTGTAAAGTGTTAGAATGTGACTAGGATGCCACAATAATATGGAATCACACACAGTAGTTGGGTAGGACAAAGTCACAAGTAACAAATTGTACTCCCAATTATTATTTATTATGCAGCTCTACTGCACAATTTTAGATTTTGGTCACAGTTTTGTGTCAGTAGTGTGTATTTGAGGTGTCGGTGCGAACGGTGCTTCGAGTCTGAGCATGTTGAAAATATTTGCAACATGCGTGTGAGTATGTGTGTATCTGTGCGAGACTGAATGAGAACAGATCAGGTGGGTGAAGTAGGTCACTGTGCCAAGGGTACATTAAAGACCCACAGTGCACTGTGGCATGCAACACACACACACACACACACACACACACACACACACACACACACACACCCACCTAAATAAAGATTACTACCAAGAATACACTTACACATCTGTAAGCAAAATAAACTTATAGTCCTTGACAGGGTGATTGTGTACAGTAAATTTCCTGAAGATCAGTCATTCCTAATAACATGGTCACATGTGAGGATGCTTTTATACAGGAATGACGACACGCACTCACCTTCCTTTTAATGTCTATAAACTGGGAGAACATGAGAGACCAGTAGAAGGCCAGCTGAGTCACATAGTAGGGATACATGCTGGGACTGAGGCCCTTCAAAAAGAAAAGAGACACACACACAAAACCGCACTAAATATACAACACTCAACAGGACACCACTAACAAAATTGAGCTAATATTCCATATTCATGACATTATAACAGATTTTTTAAATAAAAGTATTCTATGATGACAGAATTTTGCTAAATATCAATTAGCATCTGCTGTATTTTACAGAATTCGGAGTCTTTGTGGCTCTGCTACACATCTGTTGTTAGTGAGCTAGTGACAAACATTTGGACAGGAGTAAGAAATGCAGACTGTGGCAATATGTAATTACAATCACAATAAAATTTTCAATTTCTGATTTCTTGCTTGTTCCCGGACTTATAAGTATGAGGGTGTTCAATTCAAACCAGGACTTGTAATGAAGTTTCTCATGAATGAAGGTGTAAAACTGCTTGCAATTTATACAATACTTAAAGCCCAGTATGGTGGTGAGAACCTTATCCGCAGTCAAACATTCGAATGGTGCAAACATTTTAAAGAAGGCAGTGTGTCATATGTAGGCCCTCAGTGAATGACGATCCTGCCCGAGGTGGCTCGGAATCCACTGCGGTCGCTCCCATGAGCATTCAGCAAATGAAAAGTCTGCTCCTTGAAAATCGAAGGAGAATCGCATCTGTCTGTGGGAACTGTACACACCATCATTCGCCGATTCCACTTGCCCACTATAGGGCAGGGAGTTATTGCAACATATCCTGTACAGTCCTGACCTTGCTCCAAGTGATTTTCACATGTTTGGGCCATCAAAGGAGTTCCTGGGAGGCCAAGAAATCCGATCATGGCTCTGGCGTACTGAGAAAACTTTGAGGTATCCAAGCACTAGTGAAATCCGCGTGGAAGGGGATTAATAAAGAAATAAAGGTTATGTTATTCTGCACAGTCAAAAGTCTTGGTTTGACTTGAATGACCATTATGTATTATACTCATACAGTTACACTGATTTTACATAAGATGCTATTCCTTAGCCTCACTTACTACTTTATCCACAGGGAGGTCAGGATACGGTTGCTTTTAAAACGCCCTGCTAATAGTGTTTGTCGAGGGAGGAAAAAAAAAAAGAAAAAAAAAGGTGGATGTCATGTGGCAGAACATGCATTGAGAGCATTATTCCATTTACACCACAGTTACTATAGTAACAATAATGTTTAGGATGAGCGCATTAACCTAAGATTAACCAAACATCACACTCGTGTTAAAGCTGGACCAGCATGTTCTGATTAATCACTTGACCAATCAGATTCGAGCTCCACCTGGCTGGGGTATAACCGGAGATAACTGGTATTTAAAGTCATATATGGTGGATATCCTTTAGAATCTTTAAAATTTTAAAAATGAACAATGGTAAATAAAATTTATCCTTGCTATGCTAGGCGATGAATAAAACCCTTCAAAATGTGAAAAGAGAAAAAAGTAATCTACATTGGGGTTGTAACAGTTGCTCTACTTTTCATTGGTCTGTGTCGCACCACCCTGTCATGGATTATGTTCCTTTAATAGGACACACTGTTGTGTTCAATTCCTGACTTACTATCATTACTCATAATAACAGCTATTTACTGTGCAGTACTAGGGCTTAGTCTAGTTAACAGTGTGCTGTTTCATGTGAGCCCCCAGCCCCAAACAGCCAGAAACAGTGAACAATGCCTAGTCTAGCTTCTAACACAGAAAAATACTTATTTTTGCCCATCTGTTTGCCACAAATTAGGGGTCAAAGAATAATGCACATCACTTCCTTAAGAAGGATCTGTGCAATGTTCCTTCGAATGGTGCCCAAAACATGAAGCACTTTATTACAAACTTAAAATGCTACGTCTATGATGCCCAAGTATAAATAAATATAAAAAGGTTCAGCGGCAGACTGGGCATGATCATATCTCACCTGAAAGGGGTAGTTGTACCAGCACTGTCGTGTGTCCCATATCCAGGAAGACTAAAATAGCATGCGCACACACACACACAATTATAAATATAGCATTCAAAATTATGGAAAAAGCATCGTCATTAAAAAACTCAAATTGAATTATGTCAGCAATGTGTAGTATTATGTTTTCCTCTAAAGATGTCATAGTATATATATACACACACACACACACACACACACACACACACACACACACACACACACACACACACACACACACACA
>JAOVVA010000001.1:19254889-19283846 GCA_028565275.1 Leiocassis micropogon
GTCTAATGTTTATCAGTACATTACAGAAAATAATGAACTTTATCACAATATGCTAATTTTTTGAGAAGGACCTGTAAAATAATAATAAGACTATGCAAAAAATCTTGGGTATTGAAAAAAAAGAACTAATTCTCCAGCACACTCAGTAAAACCTTCCAGCTGTTTTACTTAAAAACTACACAAATCTGTATCAAACACTACTGATTATTTTTAAGCAAAGAGTTTTCACACCAAATATTGGCTATGTTTAGTTTAATACTCTTTAGTGCTCTTTATAGAAGTTTAATTTTTGTAAAAATGTTTTCAAAAGCATTTTTCTTATGAATTTCTTTTGTATGTTCCCAAGATGTTTGCACAGTACTGTAAGTAAAACAGCTAGTAGTTTTTACTGAGCATGCTGGAGATGATGTCAGTAAAACAACGCTTTCTTTAAAGGCATGCAAATATTTATTCATTTAAAAGTTAAGTTTGGAAATAGTGCATGGTTTTAGACAATAATACAGACACGACAAACGTATATAACTACAGATTTTTACTACAGATAATACAGTGCTGAGACTTTTGCACAGTACTGCATGTGCAATAAACCCATCATATCAAGGCAGGTATTAAGTCGCATAGTTAATTTTTGTGCTATGGCCAATAGAGTGGAGCAGTTGAAATGTATCAAATCTTCAATTTCGGCATAAACACCGTATCTTCCTGATATTTTAACACGACTGAGATAGTTATAATCCTAAACATTGGTTCAAAGAACTTTAACAAACACTATCCAAGCTGGTTACTCAATTCGACATAGAACTACATGAGGTTTTTTTTTTTTTTTTTTGCTTATAAAGCCACACTGCTGGAAAAGTTTTTTTAATTTATTTTTTTTAAAGTGAGCAGGGAAATCCTGGTGTCAACAATGTGGCTGAAGGTTCCCTCTTTTTTACTATGTCATGGAATCCTCATTTAAATATTCAAAAACATGATTCTGACCGAGTTTTCCGAGGCACTCCTCCTAGACTAACTAACACTGGTCATCTTACATAATACAGTAACAAGGGTTGCAACAAAATGGATCTTTTACTGAACCAGGAATCTGAAAATATGCATAACTCAAATCACCCAAAATGATTCGATGTGATGGGCCTCTCTCTCTCTCTCTCATACACACACACACACACCATACATTATGCATTATGCTTTGCACTGGGGGTGCCTGTTATGTTGATGTTTCTTGTGTTGGTCTTTTGCAAAACCATGATAAATGCTAGGAATATCTATATCTATCTACTGCAGATCATCTTTCATCCTCTTTAGCTGTAAGGGTTTTGTTTTTTTGCTTACCTGCCATAGAAAGCTGAATCCATAAGTAAATATACCCAGATAAAATGTAAACCTCCACCTGAAATGAAACGAGAGTCAAACAAAATCCTTGTGTGTTCATAGTGACAAAAGCTCAGAAAGACACACACGCTGAAAAACACGCAAATTTATAAAACACTTAAAATTCTCTGTTGGAAAGGCGCCAAGTCATGAGCCACAAAATGCTATCGCTCTAATCTACTTTGGCAATAATAAAAAGGTCCAAGGTCACATGCATGCTGAGGAAACTAAAAGGCACACAGCAGGACCCACATGCTCTCGCAGAACTTGGTCCTCGTGCTTGGTTTGTCCTGATTCCGCCGATGACGGAACCATCGCTGGATCTTCCGCACCTCCCAATCGAGCTGCTTGGACAAACCATCCAGCTGACGTGCATCTGGACACTGTGACACAAAAACCCATGAGATGAGCAGCATAGGAATACTGTGTATTCTCACCATCCGCCTTAAAAATAAATACTATACATTACACAGGCACACAATGATCCAATCAGCCGTGCTTGTAGCAGCAACAGTGCAATGCATAAACATCATTTAGATCTAACTCAAGCACTTCAGTTCTTGTTCATGTTAAACATTACATTCAGAACAAAACATCTCAGTGGTGTTTAGTGGTGGTTTAAGTGTGTGGGGATGAGAAATGGCTGATCTGGGATTTCCAAGAGCAATCCCGGTAACAAACTCAGACAGAGAAGAAAGAAAACAGCTCCATGATGCTGCGTTTGAGTTAAATCTGTCTTGTCCAACATATTGTATAGATCATGTCTGTATAGACTAATCAAACCACAGCACATTTTCCACAGTGTTTGGAGTCATGTAGGCGAGCTTGGTGCATAGCACAGACATGTGAAGTGTACGAGAGATTGCCATCACGTGCAGGGTGTGACCAGACCTCGGCACATACTCCTGCAGCTCATTTAATGCGGCTGTAGATCTCGTAAATACAAAACGCATTTTTTAAAAATTGATGACTTCACTTATTAAGGGAAAAGTCTGTCCAAACCTGCTTGCCCCTGAAAATAAATAAAAATCTTTTTCACAGCATTGTATTATTTCTATTATTAGTGAGATATTAGGGTTCGTGTAAATGCACCTTGACAGAGTTACTTGTTTAATCAAATGTTTTGTAAATTTCTTTCTCTCTCTTGATTGATAGCTTTCATGCTTCATAAAGTGTTTGTAGACCATGGCTTCAACAGTCAGAGGAAACCAAGCAGAAGTCAAGAAAATTATTTACGTTTAATCAGAATAGCTTAAAGAATAATGTAATGAAGAATGGTTAAATTAATTAATTAATCATCACACGGGAGGGAGTGCTGTTGCAATTAATATCGACAGAGCTGTGATGCTGCCATAGATACCTATGGATAGATCTACATCATCAACAGATTATTTTTAGAACATTATTTTTTTGTTTTATTTATTTATTATTTTTTTTAAACAGTTATTTTGCCCCACCAACACAAATCCTTCCGCACTAACTAACCTCGACTGGCAGAACTGGCGATCGACAGTTAGTGTAATTAACGAGGTGAAAGTAGTTTTCAATTCTTACCGGTATTACTGTATGTAGCCAAAATGTGATTCACGCTTTAGAATATCATGATAATTTATGGGTTTCCGGGGTTGAAATAGGGCCCTTGATCAGGGGTTTCAAAGGGATTTGAGATTCAGCCTTGTGTTAGAAGCTAGGTAGCTCTGTAGCTTGTATTAGCAGAAAAAAAGTTTAAAATTTACGTTCAATTCAGAACAACTTCAAAGAAATTACTAAGTAGACAAAGTGCTGTTTACGACGACGATATCATCAGATGTGTTTTCTTGTGAAAAGTACTCGTTTTCACCCATGCTGGTGACTGACATCTAGTGTAATTAACAATTGTTAGAACACCTGTGATGTGGCGTGATGCATATAGTTAAAGGTCCCAATGGTGTTATGTTCTGCTATCACTACTTGTAAAATGTCCGATCAGATTTCTCGGTTGGAACTAACTGTTGTATAATCCCTGTTAAAACATGGCTCGCATGATGCTTTGTAACAGGATGTGCACACTTAAGCGAACTGTTGAAGCTGGTTTTTTGTTTTAAAATGTGTCTAATAGTTTTTTCTGTAGATGTTTTTCCGCGCTGTATCACATTAAAAATGGAAAAACATCTGGCCCGATTTATCAGTTTAATTTTTCACAAAAACCTGCCATTCGAAACAAGGGTGTGTTACGTTTGTGTATCCACTGTATAGGATCGCACGGTGTTGCCAAAGCTGTTAATCTATGACCGGACGCTTTGTGAGCTGTGGTCCAGGCAGTCATTGGATATTGGGAAAGGATCGAGTGCATTTTGTAAAGGGCTTTGAACCTGACAACCTATTGCCTCAGTTATAATAAACCTCCTTATAAAAGGTGTTGTTTTTCCTGTCTGAGGATCAAGGTGCAGTGAAAGCACACAATAAAATAAATGCTAGCACACAACAATAAAAAGTGTAAGCTTAAGTGTAATTAAAGTGTGAAAGCTTTATAAAACACAGCTAAGTGGGAAAAGACGGTTCTTGTTAAAAGCGGTGATAATTCATGGGTCAAACCATTTGGGGGGGGGGGGGGGGCGGCACAACGGAAATAAAAAAACAGGTGCATTAGACGTACCTTTGAGATAGATGTAAACACTTTCTCTAGTACAGGATTTGCCTGGGCTCTCCGGCTCACCTCGGCCTGGATGTGGAGGATGTGCGCGCAGGGACCTGCGATGAACCTGAGGAAAGAGAAACCACTCTTTTAAATAGGAAGGCCTGCTATCTTTCGGTGTTAGGTTCATTCAAGTGCTGGGTGACACAAATGAAGCGACAAAGCAGGACTAAGACACTGCTATATCAAAATTTCTGTTACACATGAAATATTGTGGCCAAATTTTTTATTGTATGATAAAGAAATTAAAAAGGAGTGTGTAATTATCTGGAAATCTAATTATGTAATTAAAAACTTCAATTAACGCCCATATCAAACATAAGGACTGGGAGAAAAATTTGAGTTTAATGATGTTGGTGTTGAAATGAGTAATCTCTTGAAATTTTGTAACAGCCTCTAGACTTTTATCAAAATGGTGAGGAAAACAAAAAACCTCCAGCGAGCAGCAGGTGAAATGAATGGGTCAGAGAGGAAGAGCCAAACTGGATCGAACTGAGCCATGGCAGCTCACAGTAATAACCATTTACAACTGCGTTGAGCAGAAAAGCATCTCAACATTCACAATACTTTGACCCTTGAAAAGAAAAGCAAACGACCCTTGAGAACAAGAGCAAACGACCATGTTGAGTTCCTCTTCTGTCTGCCAAGAATAAGAACCGCTTGGTTTTTGTCTGAACCTCAGCACAGCACACACAGCACTTTACAAGTGAATACAAGTTCAAGTTTCACATGACTTAAAGTGTGAAATAGTTTTCTGTGGGTCTGCCATGGTTCCTGTAACGGTTACGGCTAAGCTACGCTCATGTGAAAATCATACTCACAACGCGATAAACACAATTGCAGCCTCAACATCCCACAAGTTAACACGTAGTCTGGTTAATTAAATGTGCAATCATGTCTTCCTTCTGTACAAAGACTCAACACAGTGCCACATCCTCACCACATTAAAATCAGTTGCATCAAAGATTGCAGCGTTTTATAAGACATTAGCATCATCGCAGTAGTGCGGTACTACTATATCATAAATCACTAACAGAAATACACTGCCTACTAAGATTCGCTTCAGTCACCTTTAGCTTTGATTACAGCACACAACTTTGTGTCCAGTTGGAGAATAGGATCAATCTGGACTCACGAGAACACACATGACCTTTATCCATTCTCCAAAGCCCAATCTTTTTGCTCCCTAGCAAATTCAAGAGTTTTTTTTTTTTTTTATTAGTCTCACTAACAAGTGGCCAGACAGCTTTTTAGTCCCAATCCTGTGAGTTTTCATTACATTGTGTGCGTGTATGGAAATGCACGTTCATTATTCCTAACCCAGTTTCAGTAATTTCAAATCTCCTAGTTGTTTTCTTTGCTTGACGCAGCCCAATAATTCGACACTTCTTAAATGGTGACCAGGTAGCCTATTTATGAATATTTGAGAGTTTTTGTTCTGCCGTATGAATACCAAGTAAGTGAATAAAAATATATCTATAACAGGGGATCAATGAAAATTAAAATGTATTAAGTGACTCATACAACTTTTCATACAACTTTCATAATAATAATAATAATAATAATGTTATTTTTGCCGTCTAATTTTTGCTAATAAGATGGATAAGGCTTGGACGGTAGTTCCAGGTTTACATTAATGCACTTGTTCTAATATGGTATTGTTTCTATAACAACAGCTTATTCACAAGGACTTTAAAATTTGTTATTTAACAAAGAAAATGCATGCTATTGTTGATATGGTGAAGTCTCCAGAAAGGAAAGGTTTATTTAATATTAAATGGTAAGAGGTTCTGGTATTAGTTAACACATTTTATACTTCCTTTATCTTCAAGAAAAAAAATAATAGAGATGGTAAATGAACATTTCGCTTGTAGGTGCTATAACGATAAGTGATAACGATTCTACAGAAAGCTGAGGGTCCACAAAAGACCACACTGAGAGATGACCCATGCCATAAAAACAGACGGCTGGTCAATGAGCTCCTAAAGCAAGGTCCAGTCTCACAAATAATCTGGATGAACGGTAAGCTGCAGAGTTTGAACCATGAATTTGCCTTGAAATGGCGCAAATGCATGCAAGATCTATGGCTGGAGGATGGCTGGAAAAAGATTTGATAAGTGGGTGATGATAGAGGGCGTCATGCTGGCCTACAGAGCGGCTGGACTCTTCCTTAGCAATGATGAATGGCTTCAAATCTGTTGATTTCCTGAAGGACAAATTGGAGCTGCAAATGACTGTCTAGTCCTGCAAGATTTACATGGAGGAGGGTGCGCCTTGACATCCAAGTTCTTGAAAACGAATAGCAAAATCCTTGACTAGTCTAGAAACCCCCCCCCCCCCCAAGTAGTAAAAAAAGATCTCTAAACAGCAAATCAAATATGTTTGGAAACAAGGAACATTTGTTAAGTATTGCCGAAGTCTTGTGGAAACTGAACCGAGACGTCTGGAGCAGGGTATTAAATGTGGTGATGTAGTACTAAACATTGACTGTTCTGAGTAATCTTAAACTTTTAGCCATGACTGTATGAAAAGAAAAATAATCTGCTTTGTCGCAACATTGTTTTTTATTTCTTACTTCATGAATGAACCCTTAAATTAAGGTGTTTTAGGTTAAACGTCATCAATTGCTACAACTGAGTACATCTGTATATTCAATCTATACAAGCCTCTTACAGTAAGAGCAAAATATAAACCCTAATGGATTTCCAAAACCTTTCATTACATAATGTCTACAAATTCCTACAAACAGCAATAATGGCTTGTACAAATGAGTTAAAATGCCGGTATGGGAGAAGGAATGACGAGTCAGGCCCGCCTGGTTAATAACTAAAATTTGATTTCCTGTGCTCTAGCATTCACTTATCTGAGCAGGATTGTACAGAGGTCAGGACTGAACACAGTCCTCTCTCTTTCTCTGCTGACTCGATCGGTGAGATTTTCCACATTTTCCACATTTCTGATTCAGTATTGGCCCATTGTGAACCGAGTCTGGACCTCACCCACCTGACAGACAGAAAGCCAGAACGGCTAGCTGAGCTGTGGAGATTATATTCGATGCATGACTGCGTTTGCATGTAAACAAAGCAGGAAAAGAATGTCATGACTGGCTTTTAGCTACACTAAGCATTAAATGAATAACACACTTACACACCACAGAGACTAAAGTATATCTATTTGCTTGGCCAGAGGGTGTTTATATTTTAGCATGTGGTGGTGCATCATGCTTGAAAAAAAAAATAAAAAAATCACTTCCTGGAACTTTTGGTAACATGTCCTGATCTACCGTAACATTAACAGCACTAAAATGGGAAGTAGGTAACATGGATTATCTTGTTACACAGGCACATGTGGGATATATGACATGACCAGTGGACAGTCGGTTCTCAAAATTGTATTCAGTAGTAATTGGGAACAGTATTCCCTAATGTCAGTGGCCTCAACACTGAGCACTCTGCAACTTTTCTGGAACGGGTTGCAGAACTTTACAAAGACTCAAAGGTGTTGACTCGGCCCCAAAAGTCTTCTGTGGGATGTGCTGAACAAACCAGTGTGATTCCTGGAAGCTCCACCCCGCAACTTTACAAGACAAAGAATCTACTGCTAACGTCTTGGCGTCAGATTCCACAGCACGTCTTCAGAGGTCTTGTGCAGTCCGTGCCTTGGAGTGGCAGAGCTGTTTTGGTGGCCCAAATATGAAGCCGGTGGTTTTAATGTAATGGCTGATCATGTATTAATAATTTGAAGCAAGGTCACGAGAGATGATGGAGACTAATCTTCACAGACTATAAACAAACTTTTTACAACATGGCCACTGGGACAGGGGCAGTGGTAGCTCAGTGGTTAAGGTGTTGGACCAACAATGAGAGGTCCGAGGTTCAAACCTCAGCACCACCAAGCTGCCAGCGTTGGGCCCTTGGGCCCCTGAGCAAGGTCCTTAATAAGTGTATATGAGCAGGGGATAAAATGTAAGTCTACCAAATGCTGGAAACGTATGTAGGATCACCCTGCATGAACATCTTCAGGTTTTCCGATTTGGCACGGTGTCCTACTGACGAACAGCTTTAACAGGGAAACAGACCTTACAGAAAAAAAGTCCCAAGACCAGAGAGAATTCCCTGTGTGGTAGTTCATAAATAAACACGAACACAAAACCATACATGATTATTGTATATTTGCACAGCTGTGGAATCTGGCAGCAAGGATAAACATCATCTTGCTGACCGGGTGAAAAGGTTCAGGCGCTAAAATTAGTAGGTGGGAGTCTTGCGATTTGGCCCCTGACCCCCGAGGCTGTGCTAACCATCCTTCGCAGCTCATGGATGCTTTAGAGAGAAAGAACGTTTCTTCGCTGAATAAACGGGAAATAATAGTGGACCTTAAGGTTTAATCCAGATACCGACCAGAGAGTGTAAACACTTCTAATCAATCATTAAAGGAAACATGGATAATGCAAAATAGTTGTTAATTTCTGTATCTTAATAAACTTGTATCTTAAAGCAAATGTTCAGAGTCTCTCCATCCAAAAAGAGATGATGCGAAACAAAACGCACGAATGATTTTGAAGACTTCTGCTGGCCGCACAGCCTTATCAGTGCTTCCCGTTCAAGGCTGCTGTCTCTTCAGTCACTACACTACAGGTGTGAAAGTGTTACATTAGTTCATTTCCCGTTGCGAGCAAAAATAGATGCCTGGCTTGTAGTTTGCACGAAAGAAGAGCACTGTGCAGTGTTTAGATTTTTGTGGTCTGAGGGAGTACCTGGTGCCGAACAACTCACAAAAGGGCATAAACAGAAGGGTTTGGATATCTGCAAACTAAATTTAGACCAATATGAAGATGAAAGTTTCTTAAAGAAATGATTACAGGTGACGAGTCATGGATTCATCACTATGAGCCTGAGAGTAAACGGCAGAGTATGGAACATTCTCAATCGCAGACAACGAAAAAGTTGAAAGGTTAACCATCATCTGGAAAATTCATCAATGCTTACAGATTCTCAAGGGCCTATATTGGAACATTATCCGGAAATAGGTTCAACAATCAACAGTGCTCGTTACAGGGAGAAGCCTATTGAAAAGCAGAACTTTTAACTTTAAACTTCGGATTAAAACGCAGAGGACTGCTGTGGGGAAATACGAAAGCTTGTTGACAGATGGACAAGGTGTATTGAAAAGCAAGGAGATTATGTCAAAAAAGGATGTATTTGTCTTTTCCATAAGATAAGTAAAATAAATTCTAAAGCCAGAGTGTGGGATTATATTTAACTCTTGTACTTTTTTTTTTAATGGAACAAAACAAAAAAAGTTTACTCCGATTTACAATCCCAAGATGTACAAATGTTGTTGTGGACAAAGCAGACTGTAGCCCAAACTTGGATAAGAACGTTACACATCTGCCTTTTTTAAATTTTTATTAATTATTTATATCACTAGCGTAAGTACCAGCCTTTGACGGAAAAAGAGTTTGTAGAAATGGTTAAGAGGTTAAAGCAAAAAATAAGCAGCTCAGCTTGACTGTAATCAGTCATATTATTATTTCAGGTTGAAGCCCTGACGTACGTCTGCCTGACTTTCTGTACGGCAGAAATCTCTTGAGTATCTTACTCCTCGTTTACTGCAAAATGTGCTTCTTTCCTCGTCAGTCAAATAATCTGAAATCTGAAAAGTAGACTCGATAAAGAAAGTTTTTTTTATTAAAATGACTCCAGCGTGTTAAAATTCACTTATACCACTTCAGCGCTGTTATTTCAGTGGTGAAAATATGAACTAATCCCAGCAAAAATATCTGGTTTAGATTTTCTAATCAACACGTATTGGTGCAGGTGTTTGTTTACATTGAGCAAGTAGCTTATTTCAAAGTAGATTATTAAATCACATAACATTGCTTTTACTCAACATTTTGATTTCACTCATGTTGCAGGCTAAACTTCCATCAGGTATCTAAACTGCAAAAGATTCAATAAATTCTGTCCAGCAGTCGATTTAAGACGCACCCACAGTTTGATGCATGTGCAGTGCGCTGTCAAAATTTGCAGTTCATCTGGCACAAAACTGCTCATAACTTCACTTGTACTCAACATTTTGATTTCATTTATGGCGCAGATTTAACTTCAGGCAAATACAGAAGGACTGGCAAAGTTTCATAAAATTCTGTCCAGTCAGTTTTGCATGATGCTGTGACAAAGTCTGGCTGGACAGACATTCAAACATACAGACAGAAATTTTTCGGAGACTCGTTTCAGGTTCTTCAATGTATGAAACGCAAAGATATCATTGAAAGAGGGAGTTGTCACTCATGTACAGACAAAACCTTTTTTATTTATATAGATTCACACTTACCCAGCAGACAAGTTGTCTTAGTGGGCAAGATAATAATCAGCTTATTTGGTCCTTCTTTAATTCATCAAACCGAATAAACGTGCTCTTGACCCTCATGAAAACACACGCTTTCATTTGGTATGCACATTTAAACAAAACGCACCTCGCTATTAGATGACGCACTTTAAATCGGTCGACTCTGCCGCTTTGAATCCTTCCATCTGCTGCATCACGCGTCAGGCTTTACGAGTCAAATTTAATTTGCTCGAGCGGATAAAATCTGACCTTCTCGGGATCAGGAGCGTGCAGATATGTGGCAGACAGAGCGACGTAACTCTCCTGCTGCTACATGCCATGAACTCGACATTAAACATCTCAATTAAAAAATTTTCTCAGCAGAGCAAACTTCCTCGGGCATGTACGTAGGAAATTCCTAAAAACTACAGCTGAGGGATCTTGTAGGAGCTTGCTTGTGTATTGTTCATTATGTTACATTAGGCACTATTTTTATCGTCTACTCCGTGAGGTTTACAAGAGACTGGAGAGCACAGAGTAGCTTTCCCTTGTGCTGGCTGATGAAGGCATAATTTGCTCATCACTGAGGAAACAAAATGCGTGTGTATCTCACAACTACTGCCACCAAGTCATAAGTTGGAAAACTTACCCAGCTATAACATCCCACTTAAGTTTCTTTCTTTTTTTTTAACAAAACAGAGCATTTTGTGGTTAGGTATACAATTAACACATTCTTCCTTTGTGTAGAAAAAAAAAAGATAAATGTGTGTGAGTGATGACATGAGCACTTAGAGCAGCATGTAAAATCCTGATACTGAGCGAACAACACAAAAAAGATTAATGAAACATACACAGTGTAGGTGTACCCAACATCTGAGTGTGTGTGTGCGCGCACGCATGATGGCGCATGATGTCCATATCCAGTTGCAAAGCCAATACAGCAATTTCACATCCCACAAAACACAATCATCCAAATTATAATTTAACTATAACTACTGTATCTACTGTATCTGATAGCTCGGGTTTAAAGAAAAGAGCCTGCAGCCTGCTTTGTTTTTAATCTTATCTAAGGATGCTTGAGATAAATGTGAAACATGTTCAGACTCGACTGCTAAACTTCCTGTGTAGCAAACCTGCAATTACAGGCCTGCAATATTCTGCTGCGAACCGTGCGAGCGTACCGCACAGTGAGCATCACGTTAACTCTAAACCTTCTTTACTCAGCTTTTAGGAAAAAAAAGAAAAAGAAAAAAAAAAAAGAGATCCAAATGTCTGAGGTCTGAGATTAGGGCTGCAACAACTAATCGATAAAATCAATTATTATCGATAATGAAATTCGGTGTCAACGAATGCCGTTATCGATTAGTTGGGCTGCTCACGTTACTGAGAAGCACGACCACAAGATACACAAGTACACAAAGATAGACACCGATACACAGCCGCTCGCGCAGTGGAGGTTACAGAAGCGTCTGCAGGAAAAAGCGCGCGCCCCGAGTCCTCCAAAGTATGGGAGCAATGTACATTAAATGCCTCTAAGAAGACGGTAACCTGCACGCTATGCACGACCGAGCTTTCATGGCATGGCAGTACCACAGTCATGCATGAACACTTAAAAAGAAAACGTGTTGGTGTTACGGATGGCGAAACATCAACAGGGTCAGTAAAAACTGTATCTCTTCATCGTGTAAAAGTTGTATAGTTTAAGTGCTTAAGTATGCTTACATACATACATACATACATACACACAGTCAACTTGCTATCTGCAATTATTGTTAAAAACAAAACAAATGTTGATTTACATAAAATAAGGTTTAAATGTCAAAATTAAAGATCATTAAACTCTATATGTGGCTTTTGCATTTTTTTAAGTTTACTTTTATACATAAATAATACCCTGATTTATGGTTTTATATAGTTACAAGCAAAACATCAAATTAAAGAAGCGGTAAGTTTTATCCGATTAATCGGATAAAGAAAAAAAAAATCGTCCAACTAATCGATTATCAAAATAATCGTTATGTGCAGTCCTATCTGAGATACAGCGCTGATGAGGGTGCTGGACTGAGACCCTTAAACAAAAAATAAATTTAAAAATTACCAAAAATTTCATTAACTTTTCTTAAGTGATATTCAAACTTGCTAACAATTAATAATTGATTAAATCATCAATAATTAATAATAACCAGACATATTTCCACCTCATTTTAAGTTTTATTTAGCTTTAGTTAGTTGTAGTGGCACAGCCCATTTTTTCCCCAACACACAGATGTATTGACTATCAATATATATAATCAAAATCAACTATGAACACCACATATGAATTTTCTTTCTTTTTTAGTATTTAACATAAGGACCACATTTAACTGCACACAGCCTTGATTTGTCTGTCTTGTATTTGGTCGCTATATGAATAACCCCGCCCCTCCACACGCACTCACATTGGCTGTGCAAGTGAAGTGGTTTACTTAAATTGTTGGCTGGTATTGTGAAAGGAATCACGGAGACGCAACTCTTCAGTTACAAGGGACGTTCAAGTCAAACCGGGACTTGTGATGAAATTCCTTGTGAACGAACGCATAAAACTGATTGACATTTATATATTTCACAAGCAAAGAACAGTGCTGAGACTCCCTAAAAAAAGGCTGTACGTTCATAAATGACGATTCGAGGCAAGGTGGCTTGGAGCCCACTGCAGTTATTCCTGTGAACATTCAGCGAGGAGAACATCTGATCCTTAAAACTTGAAAAATTTAAAAATAACTCGCTGCCAATTGGGGAAAGACACACATGTCTATTGGAACTGTGCACACAATCATTCGCCAACAGCGCTTACACATGAAAAGAACCTGGCTGGACGTTATTGCCTCATCCCCCGTAAAGTCATAAAATTTCCTTGCGTTTGGTCCATTAAAGGAATTCTTGGGAGGCCAGCATTTCAGACATGAATCCGGCAGACGTGAATTTCTCAGCAAACTGAGAAATCTTCCTACCTTGACAGCATCCAAGCACTAGAGAAACGCTGGGATAAGAGCATTACTGTAGCAGGGGATTATATCTAAAAATAGAGTTTTTATTCCCATAACCGTGAACTATAATTGTATACAATCAAAAGTCCCACTTTGACTTAAATTTCTCTCTCAGAAAGGATGAAAAGAAGCCTGGCGAGTAAGGATAGCTAAGTAATGTTAGATAACAACCGGGTTGTTAAGGATACCACTACATGCGAAACAAACCTCATCAGGTTAATACATTTTTAATCGGTTGGATTCTTAACGACTAATCATTAACATCTCTACTAGGAACCCAAAACCAAAGAGAGCCAAACTGGATGATGTGAAAGGAAGGGTTTCCTAACTTCCGACTAATTATGATATTGTAATACCCATAAAAGTCGGGTTTAAGGTTTAGTTAAGAGATAGGGGAAGAAAAAAAAAAAAAGTCAGACTCAAATATTTCCCCACATTGCAGTTCAACCTTCTGCCCATCCTTACTGGCACATGTTCGGTCTTTAATCGATGTAATATAAAGAAATAACGCTCAGCAAAAAAGTAACCAGACGTCCACTTACTAACCAGTTTAATCCACCACATGTCACTGGATTAAGGAACCTGCAGTGGTTAACAGCAATCTGATGGGTTTTATACGTTTTTGCCATATAACATTTTCGTCTTTGTTACCCAGCAATACAGCCTAACTACATGCAACGGATTCTATCACAATCTCACACTAACACATAACGTATTCTGTGTTGAAGCTCTGCCGTCTATCATCAGTGCACACTATTGAGGAGTAACCACTCAACAAATACATCTTGACACCAACAGGGACGCCTAAGCCCCATGTCTGGTTTTTCTAGCTGCTAACGTGCATGCTATTAATACCCTTCCATCATACCTCAAACAGGAAGCAGGCTGCTGAAGAAAAACTGTCAGGCGTTTCACCATGACAAAGCAATTTTAATCAATCATTTTTTGGTCATTTCTTGGTTATTGTGATCCTAAAATTATTCAGTCACTCTGTCTTGAAATATCACAAAATCATGGATGAAAGCATAAAACCTGAACGCATGATGCCTTTGATGTTGAACATGTACGATTCACTTTATCCATCCATCCATCCTTCAACTATAATGTTCATTAGAGATGGGGGGGGGGGGGGGGGGGAAGTATTCAATTCAGTTACCTATGCAAACTCTTTTAAAGCTCAATCAATTCGTGTATCGCTACACTGACTCCAAAAACAATTTCTAAAATAAATTTTAACTTCTCGTGATACTATCGTATCAGGTGATACCTGGAGATCACATCCCTAATGCTTATCCTGTGTAGGGCCACTCTGAACAAACACCAATCAGCTTACAGCGCATGTCTTTGTACTGTGAGAGGAAATGTCTTATAATTATAATTAAGCAGGCATTTTGATGCAAACTTCATGGAGACAACGACAGCTGACTTATTAAGCCATGGCCCCTTATTAATTTCAGAAACCACAGAGGCAGTAATTTGCCGTAGTCTTTTGCTATAGTGCCCAAAAAAAAAAAAAAAAAAAAAAAGATATACATTCAGATATCAGCAAGGGAAATCAACAACTGCTACTTGTGGCTTCCTTTGTGGTGCACGCTCAGGCTGCCTTAATTTGCACGTGGCGTGTCGTGTACATAGTTTTTAGATCTATATACACACTACCAGACAAAAGTTTGGACACGCCTTCTAATTCCATGCTCCTTCCTGATTTGTATTTCTTTCTACATTGTAAAACACTGCTGAAGGTGTTTAAAAATATGAAATATTTTTATGAACAGTTTATGAACAGTTCATATCTGACACATGTCTGCTACTTATGCTCTGTAAAGACTTCATAATGACTCTGAGGTGCTGTTAATTTGTGATATTTGATGCTGGTAAATCTAAATACACTTCTACTCTTCAGCAGAGGTGAGTTTTGGTCTTGCTTTCCTGGAATGGTCTTCATGAGAGCCAGATTCATCATGTTGCTTGATGGGTCTTGCAACTATTCCCGAACAGTTAACCTTTTTGTCTTACTATAACAACCAACGAAGTTTAAATCTCGAGTATTGTTCTAGAATAGATATAAATCAGAAAATAAATCACTAAAGAAAATGCATTAAATTAGAATTTGGTGTGTACGTGGCCATGAAATTTGCATCATGCAGAAAAATGAAAAAAGGGATAAAGCTGAAATGCTAAATTCTGCAAATGCAGAAATCTTTCTAGCTTTTTAAGACGATAAATACGGAAATAACCAGATATGAAAATTTTTGTAATATTTGATAAACCGAAACGACAGACTGTTGCGCTTGCAATAACAGAGTTGTAGCTTGCCCAATGCACGACACAGAATTGTTCAGTTGTACACACCACTAGACCTAAAAATAGATGTAAACTTTAAAGCACTTTTTGTAAGTCGCTCTGGATAAGAGCGTCTGCCAAATGCGTAAATGTAAAAATATAACACTAGAAAGAATTTACATGTGCCAAAATAAAATGTTATTGTACAAAATGTGTTATTGTTCTTCAAGAAAGACTAAATTGCTTGCTCATATTATTCATTGATAACCATTGTGTCATTACAACGGATTGTGCATTATTATCAACATCTAGATAATGACGAGCAAAGTTACAAGGTCATAGGAACTCTTCAGTTTTTCTTACATTTTTACATTGTTATGCAATGATTTGCTTTGCACAATGTAACAAAAATTGCCATGATGAAGTTTGCCTTGAGTTGCCATGGTGCCCTGTGTAGAACATTATATCTTAGACATGAATATTATAAGGTGTTACTATTTTAATTCTATTTCATTTTGTTTCTCATTTATTTGTATAATCCATCCTAAATGTTTAGCTCTAGCACTTATAAATATCATGATAAATATCATACTGTATATGGTTGTGTACATACCAAATAATATTTTTAATTAGATTTTTGTTTATTTTGTTGAATTAATTTTTGTAGAAAGTGTCCCAAATGTGTTAAACATCTAAAAGAGAAAAATCTGAAGTAATTCAAGGCATATGGATGCATATGCCACAAGATTCCACAGTCCGCCCCCCCATGCCCCATGCACAAGAACAGGACCCAGATTCTGCTGAGGACTGAATGTAGCACCATCTCGTAGTTCCGGACTGCACAGCTGATTACATTCAGCCTGCAGCTACAGAAAACTGCATGCCTAATTTTCATTATTAAAAATGACTCATTACTGCCTCAGCACACTTTCATCCACACCTTGCTCGATCATGTGATCCACTCACCCGTTTTTTGAAATGTCCGCTATAATGCAAGCTGATGACACAATGGTGTCATTACACACAGAAAGAGATTCACCACCCGGCATCTCTTGTGTCATCAGTGACTCGCCCTTCGCACAGGATATGAGCAATAAATTAAAGACTCTTGGTTCTTAAGACACAGAAAATTTCAGGCTTATATCCTGAAAACAATAGTTTCCTCATTTTAAAAGATGGTTGTGTAATACTGACTTGTATTTATGGAAGTTTGGGCTCTGACAATAAACTGCGACCTACAGACACACACCACTAATTAGCATGAAAAAAAACAATTCAATGAACTTTGAAGCAAGAGCTTAAGCAAAGGACTCCAACTTTAGTATGACCCCGCCCCCCAAACTATAGACCTTTCTCCCATTTGAACCCAGAATTCTATGTACAGATGGATGTGATAACCCGAGTCACCTATTATAGTGAACAATGTGTTGAATCGTCAGGCATTATCAGCTATTTAACACATTCCGTACTGCAAATTGACGCGAACTGGAATCATACCAGGGGCTTGAGTGCGCGGTTGTGTGAATGTAAGAGATAAATGCCTGGTTGTGTGGTGTAGTGGACTAGCACAAATATGGTCAAGTGTAAGACTCTATACGCTTGTGTGAGTGTGTGTGTGTGTGAGTGTGCATGTGCGTGTGTCTCAAAGGAATTTAACTTTCCCAAACCTCTTTCTCAGGGTAGAAAGTGCTTTTTAAAAGGGAGTTGTTCTGTTTTCAGTGCCTTATATTTCACAGGAAGTGTTTCCAGTACATAAACATTTAATATTTAAATGTTTTAGTAAAGAACATCGACCTACATATACAAAAGGCTCTGAATAAAGAGTGAAGCAATGTGACTGTCATGTATCATGAGTTAATATACTAGCAGAGTGAACAGCTAGCCAACTAATGGAGCGAGGCGACGTTACAAAGCATTGATGGCTCAGTGGTCGCCTCTCGCCATGCGGAAAACCTGGGTTTGCATCCGAGCACATGTCCCACACCCAATCATTTGGATTGCAGGGCATCCTTAGTGACGGTCCTAAGCCTGGATAATCATTGCATCAGTAATGGCATCTGGCATAAAACATGTACCAGAATCAAATACCTGTATATATGGATTGACTAACTGGCTGTGGCAACCCCAATGAGAGCAACTGAAAGAACAAGCAAAAATTCTTTCACTAACACTACTATCCACTCCTCCGTTCCGTATCAAAACGTATACTAACAACTACTTAATTTAGTGGACTAATCAACAAATCAATTACTGCTTCATAACGTGAATTTTAGGGCTGCAATAACTAATTTGCAACACTGAGAAGCCAAATAATTTCAGTACACTGCAAAGGTCTTGAGCCACCCTTCATTTCTTCATATTTAATTAAATTTAATAACGTAGAGCAAATTAAACAAATGGGAACAAATGTCTTACACTGACAACCTGCAAAGTGCCTAAGGATTCAATTTAAAAACCAGTTGTTTATGTAACAACCTCAGCACCAACCTCATTTCCCCTCTTGTCTGTTTTAACCAAACCATTCAGAATTCAGCATCAGCAGTACACTAATTATTCCATCTTTGTTTTTCGGCTGTTCTCTTTCAGGGCCGCCAGAGTGAATCATCTTCTTCCATCTAACCCAATCTTCTGCATCCTCTTCTTTTACACAAATTAACCTCCCACAATACATCCATAAATCTCCTCTTTGGTCTTCCTCTAGACCTCCTGCCTGGCAGTTTCAACCTCAGTATCCTTCTACCAATATATATTTACAATCTCTCCTCTGAAGATGTCCAAACCACCTCAGACTGGCCTCTCTGACCTTATCTCCATCTTATCTATCTAACATGAGTTGTCCCTCTGATGGACTCATTCTTGATCCCATCCATCCTTGTCACTCCCAAAGAGAACCTCAACATCTTCAGCTCTGCTACCTCCAGCTCTGCCTCCTGTCTTTTCTCCAGTGACACTGTCTCTAAGCCGTTGAGTATCACAGGTCTCACCACTGTCTTGAAAAACCGTTCCCTTCACTGCTAATACTCTCATCACACCCGACACTTTCTGCACACGCATCTTCACCTACTTTCCACACACTCCATTGATCTGGACCGTTGACCCCAAGTACTTGGGGTAGCCTGTAGCCTCACCATTCCACTTGGGTCCCTCTCATTCATACACATGTATTCTGTCTTTCTGCAGCTAACCTTCATTCCTCTGCTTTCCAGAACATCTCTACTTCTCTAGATTTTCCTCCACCTGTCCCCTGCTTTCGCTACACAGCACAATGTCATCTGCAAACATCATAGTCTATGGAGATTCTTCTTCTTCTATTCATCAGTCATCCTGTCCATCACCAGAGCAAACAAGAAGGGGCTCAGAGCTGATTCTTGATGCAGCCCCAACTCCACCTTGAATTCTTCAGTCACACTCACTGAATTTTTCTGTCACACCCACTGTCTTACAGCTCTCACGCATATCCTGCACCACTCTAAAATATTTCTCTGCCACTCCAGACTTCCTCATACAACACCACACCTCTCTCAGCACCCTGACATACACTTTCTCTAAATCTTTAAAAGACACAATGCAACTCCTAATTGCACTAGCTTACACTACTCTTTCCCAAAGCTTCATTGTATGGCTTATCAATTTTATTCTCCTAGAGTTGTCACAGCTCTTCATATCCCCCTTAAAGATCAGCACTTATACACTTCTCCTGCATTCCTCTGGGATCCTCTCATTCTGCAAGATCTTAAACAGACTACTCAGAAACTCTACTGCCACCTCTCCTAATCAATTCCATACTTCCACAGGTATGTCAACAAGACCAGCTGCCTTTCTACACTTAATCTTCTTCAGTGCCCTCCTCAACACACTCACTAATTTCTGGTAATTCCTGCTCCACAACAGTCACCTCTTCTACTCTTCTCTCTCTCTTTCATTTTCCTCATTCAACAACTCTTCAAAGTACTCTTTCCATCATCCCATCGCCCTCTTGGTACCTGCCACATTTCCATCCCCATCTTTAATCACTCTAACCTGCTGCACATCCTTCCCATCTCTATCTCTCTGCCTCGCCAACATGCACAGATCCACCTCGCCCTCCTTACACCCTAGCATACAAGTCCTCATATAATTGTTTGGCCTTTGCCATCTTTACCTCGTCCTTACACTGCATCTCCCTGTACTCCTGTCTACTCTTCAGTCCTTCAGTGTCCCACTACTTCTTAGCTAATCTCTTTCTCTTGGGACACTCTTGCACTACCTCGTTCCACCACCAAGGTTCATTGTCCACTTTTCCCATTCCTGATGATATATCAAGTACCCTCCTACCTGTCTCCCTGATCACATTAACTGTAGTTACACTCCCAGAGCCTGTCTCAACTCCTCCTTCAAAACTACACAACATTCTTCCTTTTTCAACTTGTCCTCTTCACCTTCCTCACCACCTTCCTCACCACCATCCTGTGTTGTCAGGCTACACTCTCCCCTACCAATACTTTCTTGCAGTCACTGATCTCTTTCAGATTACAAAGTCGACACAAGATGTAGTCCTCCTGAGTGCTTCTGCCAACTCACATCCTACCTGTGGGGCATAATCACTAATATTGAACATCACACTTTCAATTTCCTGCTTCAGACTATCTGATACTCTTATCATCTCCAGAACATTCCCTACAAATGCCTCTTTCAGGATAATTCCCACTCCATTTCTTTTCATATCCACACCATGATAAAACAACTTAAATCTGTTCCTAAGCTTCTAGCCTTGCTACCTTGCAAGTTCTAGCCTTGTAATAAAGCAAAAAATAAATTTAATAAGGAGATCCAGAGCTTTGGCACAGACAAGTGTATTTTTAGGTCTAGTCTCTTCTTCAATTTACAATATAATTAGGTTTACTCTATACTGTAACAATAAGAAAATCTACGTGTAATCTTATTATGTTAATAAAATTGAGCTTCTCGATTCAAATGAATTCAACAGATTACAAAACCACACATCTTCCCATAAATCCAAGACATATCAATTAAAACCATAAATCCAAAAGAGACATATCAAGTAAAACCAAGGTTTATCAGGATGAAATCATGCGTAGGGAAATATAGCCATGACAACTTGGGCAATGTAAATCCTTTCTGATTTCCCAACTAGAAATTATTTTCCATTGCATATTTCCAAGTTGGAGGTCAGGGTTTACAGAGTTCCGTGCCTTCATTTGCTATTTCTGCAGAATATATGTTTACCTAGATGAAATACACTACCATGTTGCTCCTTATTCAAATTAATAATAATGTTCAGCCTACTGCAGCATACAACAGGGTTTAGTAAGAAATATTCTCCTAAGTTTGTGCCACATGCTAACAGAGCAGTGGTGTGGGCGTCTCAAAACAACAAACAAAAACTTCTCACAATGTGAACCACAATCCCTGTGTCTCAATGCGGGTGCGTGTACATGAGTAGGAGGAGGGGGGGGGGGGCTCTGTTTCATAAATATATCTTGCACTTAAATCACAAAAATGTTTCTTTCTTTTCAAAAGGCTGGAAGAACTTGCATTCAGGAATGTGATGCTATTATAATAGCCGCTAAGCACACAGGAGCTCGCAGATAACATACAGAAATCACACATTGTATGTAAAGTGTCTTATATTCTAGGTTACAGATGCTTCACATGATACATGAACTTTTGGAACTTGGTTCAGAATTTAATGTACATGCTCTTTATTTTATAAGATATGTCATGTGGCTTTATACATATGTTGCCATTTCTGTTTTTAGATGAATAAACGTGCAAGCTTGCTTGTTTGCCATGTGAAATAATCTGTACGTTTTTCTCTGCTGTAAATCATAAAGCCTTTGCTGTCTTTATTCTCAGTACGCACATACTAAACATCCTCTCAACACAATTAATACTGTTTGTACACCTGTATACTTTAATGATCCTTTCAAGTCTTTTCCTCCGGGGAGGATTTCTTTGCAACTGTTGCACCCGGCCTACTAATTAAGATCCATACATGTCTATATTCAGATTTCCGAAAAGATCCGTCATCATAAGATAGTGGTACAAAATTGCGTAATTGTGTAACTATGACTTTCTGAATATTTCTTTCATTTTTCAAACTATAAACAGTAATATGGTTGGGAATCACGAGTCACCCCCGATAAATGATTATAAGGATACCTAGGTGCTGATTCGATTAATATCGTGATTCAGTACGTATCATGATTGTATAAATATCCTGATTAAATTTTTTTCTACACAGTTCTACACAGCTCTATTATAGGGACTTTAAACTGTCTGCTTAGGACATCATGCATCTATCAAGTTTTGGCTTCACACAACTGCCGCTGATTTCACCATTTCACTTTTCCACTGTTTAAAACTAGAAAAAAAAAAAAAAGGTCAAAACTACAAACACCCACTATAATATGCATCTTATGTCACATGATTTCCTTGGCACAGTTCTACTCCTTGCTGAAAGTAAGAGTACGAAGAACTTTAATGTCCTACTCTGAGCTAGGAATATTTTCAGTCCTAAATTAACTTTGAGCATGATTCCTAGGAGTGATTCTGCAACGGTTAGTTAATACAGGCCAGATCCCACATTTTACAATCGCCATGGCTACGATCTCATGTTATTAGATGATCCAATTCCTGCTATCTTTTGCAAACCTCAATTTGGCTCTTCTTTGCTGCTTTAGCCATAACTCTAGAAACCTGTTTGTTTCTCACCATGTTCCCTGTTCACTTTGCCACTGTACTTGATGTCACCTGATGTTTGCAGTCATTCCCCTCAGTAGAGATTCGTTTTCATTCTATGCCAGTCTATAGCTTTGTTGTCCCCGGTGTCTGCTGCTAGACCTTGTTCTTGTCTGCTGTTGTTTTTGAAATGGAAGCAACCTGGCACTCATTATATCGATGTGCCAATAAAGCCAGGATTGAACCCTCGTTTTTGTCACTCAAAACCTCTCTTTTCAACACAGCATGCTTGTGTAGGAATACCACAGACACTGGAATGGATTTTTTTTGCCATACTAGTAGAGATGCTGATCTTAATTTCTCCCAGAGCTGTATACACACACACACACACACACACACACACACACACACACACATAGTAGACCTACAGGCAAAGCAGTAGGTCTGCCACAAAACCATATTTGTGGAAGCTGGCATTAAGCTCCCTGTGAGAATGTTATAATAGTAACATCATATAAAGAAAGAACTCTACACTAATATTCAATAAATTAGCCTGAATTACACGTTTGCTACATATTAAATCACAGTAATGAGATAATCTCAATATAAAGAGGTCACAACTTTGAATAATTTAAAAAGCTAAAATAATAAGGTAAGTATTAAGTACTGACGTTACTCGGGGCTTAGTGCGCATGTGAAAAGCTTGTTACCACTGATGAATAAATAAATGAGGGAGCGAGAACCGACTGGCTGAGTGCCAGAGCCTGAGGGGAAACACAGCTCCCCAGCTGGGGATTAGAGCCTCGACTGTCGCTCCTCATCACTCGGTCCCCAGTTACCCAGCTAAAACCGCATCTATCCTCTTTAGACCAACTAAGCTAATTGGGCCGGCAAATAAGCTGGCATAGCCTGAAACATCCGGAGCTGAGTCACGGCAGGGGAGCAACGTGAACATGAACGATGGTGACAGTAAAGACAACAAGATCCTAGAAGGACCAGGTGTCCTCAAAGGTAAACATCAGGTGACAGGGGGCCCGCTGGGGGGAGGTGGTGTGGTAACAGGAGCAGCATGCTGGAGTGAGAGGTTGGGGTTAACTGTAAGGGTGTGTGGAGGATTTGTGTCTGTGGCTGGCCATGCGCTAGGAAGAGTTGCGAGTGCTTAATATTTACTGACCAAATTTATCATTGCGTCAAAATAACATTCAGGGTAACATTCAAGTCTGACTAATATTTCATAATAATTGATAATTCAAGTCAAACAGAAATTATTATAATAATAAGACATTTTTTTTTTTTTTACAATTTCCAGCTCACACAAAGAAGCTAAATTTAGTTCTGATTGAGTTTGGGGTGCACCCATAGTGATTTCTGAGGTTTAGGGACTGGACTGAGCCGGTGACTACTGGACCCTAGGGTGTAATTGCTGGCGCAGAAGAGTGTACGAATGTTTCCCCCCCCCAAGTGTTTGAGGATGCGACAGTCATAGGTCCAACTGTAAGACCTTTGGCCCCAAGGTGTAACTGTTGATCTCAGAGGGTGCGAGCGTTGGAGGGTGCGAGCGTTGGAGGGTGCGAGGAGACCACTGTCTCTGTGATTGCTGGCCCAGAGGGTGCGATTGCTAAGCCCAAAATTTGCAATTATTGGCACGACAGTGCGACGGTTAGCCCAGAGGGTGCAATTTTTGGCCTGAGGGTGTAAGGGTGTGAAAGATTGTGCCGAGAGGGTTTTGGACAACTGCATGAAGATTATTACAAAGGACACTTATAGGCTACGTGAGTGACTGTGTAATAATTAGTGTAGTGTGCACGTGATGATGAAAAGTTATGAGTTAGTGCCAAGAATGAAACCAAAACCCAATCAGAGCACTGTTTACACAAGGTTCCTTAACATCTTGTTTGGGACTGGTCCACCCAGCATGATTAAAGAAAGCCCATAATACGCATACTTATATGGTAGACCGTACACAGACTTTGACAGAACCAGTGGAACCGGACTCAAAACCAACAAAACATGCTGTAGTATCTGGACGAGCGAGATAACATGAGCATTACTAACTGGTTCCTTGAGGAGGCATTTCTCAGCATTACGCAATCATACAGAATGCAGGCACGCTACTGAGGTAGCTACACTTTAACGATGACATCGGTATGAAAATGCTTTAACGATGACATCGGTATGAAACATGTACACATCCTTTTAATTGAATAATTTCACAAAAAAAAAAAAAAAAATCAAACAAAAAAAAAAAAGTTCTAAACCACATGTGCAACTTAAACATTTAGTTCTATATGAAAATCCACTTGTGATGTGAACTGAACTGTTGTGTGTGAACAAACAATCCCGATCGGAACTTTTGTCAAGAGTCTACAACCAAACGTGGAAACGTGCCCGGGTGCAAAAAGAAAAAAAAAAATTGCATATTCAAAACATTTATGCAAACAGAAACCGTCATGTAAAATGCAATTTCAGACTTTGAAGCACAACATGGTGTCTTTTAACCAACTTGCAGTTAGCAGCCAGTCGCTTTTGACCATGCAGGTTTTGAACATGTGTTTTGGGGTCCGTATTCTTACTAAAGTCATCTTGGCTGTTCCATACACATCACGAGACAGGCAACTTATTCCCGGCCTCCTGTACCTGCTTTCGATTATGAGGATGAACACTCAGGAGCACTGCAACGTTAAAGGAGTGGTGCGAAAGTCAAATTTACACAAATACCCTCTACTCAGTACCTCGTGATTATTCAGCCACCAAGGGTATGCTGGTATGCAAACTATGCCTTTCATTAGGCATATGGCTAGTCAAGCTAACAGGTAATGGAAACTCATGACCACCAATTAGCATCATGTAAACTGCGGAGTAGTATACACATACGTGCCGTGCCACAGCCTGTCTTTTTTGTTGGTTTTTTTTTTTTTTTTTTTGCTCTCCTTACTCTCCTTACTCGTGGAGCCTGAAGCCTATGCCAGGAACTTTGGGCATAAGGCAGGACACACACTACAGTCAGTATGTAAGCACAAATTAACCTAATCTGCATGTCCTTGGACTGTGGGAGGAAACCAGAATATCTGGAGGGAACCCAACAAGCATATATATATATATATATATATAGTGGGTGGTGGTGTCCTATCCCAAGAGGCGGGGTACCAATCCATCACAGGGCACGCACACACCTAATCTGCATGTCTTCATGCATGGGGAGAACATGCAAACTTCATGCACACAGACCCCAAGGTGGGAATCGAACCCTCAACCCTGGAGGTGATAGTGCTATCCACCATTCACATGCCTCGTTATTCCTTTAAGCTTTTTTTTTTTAATTCTATTTATTAAAAGAATGCCCTGAAGAGCAATTAAACAGTTTATTAAACGGAGCAGTAATAAATCAGAGCCATTCATACACATCCTTAAACAGGACTTAAGCCGAGACGCGTACTACCCTCCTAAATAGTATGCGAGAACTAATACTCCAGTATGAGTCGCATAGCAAGTAGCTCCTAATGCTAGCATACTACAGAGTGCGCAACGGACATTCGGATGGATTGAGACCATTTAGTAGACTAGTACTCGAGTTGACGTAATGTCCCGAACACCTAGTTAATCTGTTAGCTTAACTAACTTTACTTAAATTGCACCGCCCCCTTTTTCACGCCTTCTTTCCGCGTTTCTTTTACATAAATAAGTTCGACAGTCTGTTCATTTCTGATAAAATAAAAACGTCCATACCTTTCGAAAAATATCCTAACCGCGAATATGCCCAAAGCCAGCGGGAAGGCGTTGAGTAAGTGGCCGGCTCTTGGGTACTCCACCCCGGGCGCGGGCTTCGCCAGGTCCGCCCAGCTCACGTTGTGAGGAAGCCAGAAATCCTCGTTCCAAAACCAGGCTGAGAGAGCAGCCATGATCCCGGGGGGTGGAGGGGAGGAAAATAAACTCGAGCTTGGAGTAGGATGTAGATAAATAGAAAATAAACAAAAACAACAACAAGGGGGTTTAATCTAACTCTTCACCGCCCCCTTTCACTGTGCACAAGAGCAAACGTGTACCGAATGGAAGCTCCATCGACAGCTGCTTTCCACACCCGGACTGGGGTTGCCAGATTGGCGCGTGCGTTTGTGGTCTGAGTGGTTGCCAGTTTGGAAGATTTTCAAGATGCATCACGATTATCATCAGGGTTGTCCCATCTTATCCAGGACGTTCACCAACTCCTGTGAAAGGCTTTAGGCCCTTCTTAACCCTAAACACAATAAGCAATATGAATTTTTTTTTTTTAAATCAGGGGTGTCAAAAAGGGCCAGTGTGGGTGCAGACTTTCGTTCCAACCAAGCCGTAGTCAGAACTCATTCATTCATTCATTCAATCTTCTACACTGCTTATCATCTGTACAGGGTCACGTGGGCCTGGAGCCTACGGATGATTTATGCCAATTAATCTAATCTGCATTTGTGGCTCAGTAGTCGGAAACCCACCAAGCACGAGGAGAAATTCCATGCACACAGACCCAAGGTGGGAATCGAACCCTGACCCTGGAGGTGCAAAGCCACATGCCAAACACACTTGATTCACCTAATTAATTAGTCCTTTTTGGCCTTCAGTCGACTATCAGGTGTGGACTCTACTTGTCCTGCACCCACAAGGATAAGGTTAGTCACCCATGATTTAACATGCTTATTAAAGATAACAGAAAATGCTTATTGTGTTTATGGTCAAGAAGAGCTTTGAGGTGAACACACAGACTCAGTTGTACGTTACAATCTGTTTGGAAACATCAATCACACTTTGGATTGATGAGGAAACTGGAGTGTACAGAGACAAGCCAGGTTTTTACTAGAGGCTGTATGTGCAAGCTCAGTGAGTTCAGAGTCGAGCCACTAGCACTGGAGGAGTGATGGAAAAGGTCATTATTGAATCGTAAAACGGACTGATTGATAACATGTCCTCCATGTCAGATTATCCAATTTAAACATCCAAGTTAAACATTTTAACAAGAGACCAGGAAATGACTTAAATTGTGATTCTTACATCATCAATCAGCAGTTCTAGAAAATGGGATCAACAGGAACATTCTTCACGGTGCCTGACTCCTATTGTTTGTGGCATCGGCTCCAGATCCACCACCACTCTCATTAGGACAAATTTCAGTTTATGAGTTCAATTAATATTAATCAGCCCAAAGCCTGTTTCCATTCCAACTTGATTAAAAAGCAATCCTTAACCGGATTAACACTCCATCTGGCAACCGATGCACACGTGATAAGGATGAGGAAGTGCTCTGTTCCTTCTGCTCAGGCAGTTTAATAAGAGAGATGTCCTCCAGGGGGCGACAGTGTACACTGAGAGAGACCACACTGCTGTGGATGTGAATAGAGGAGTGTGTGAGAATGCTGTCTACAGTTGTTTATGCTTGTGCCGGTATGAAGTGCTGAGTAGGCCATGATGATCTCACTTTTAGATACTGTAAAAGGGTTCATTGTTAGTGCGAACGTTTCAGTCATAAGCACTGCTCAACAGGCTCATGTTTCAATAGGAACAGTGACCAAACTGACTTCTGCATTTCAATTCATGGGAAAGACCCTGAAGAGGGTTAGAAGTCACAGAGTTGAAAGATGAATACACATTTAATGGTTCAAAGATATGGAAAAAAATAGACATGCTCACCTTTTTACCATATTCTACCTACTTAATACTGTGTGTGTCAAACATAACACTATAGATAAATCACAAGATTTATATATAGTGTAGATTTGCTACTGTTTCTATAATAACAGCTTATACATGGCAACTTGTAAGTGCAGCCTGTACATAATTTAACACTAACATTTACAGAAAGTGAAAAATAATGTGCTGTTATTCAAGATTGATGAAGTAAGACTCATTGATATGGTGAAGCTTTCTCTAAGGAGCTATTTATATGAAAAGTCTCCAGGGGCATTTCTTTGTCAGTAAAATTTCCACCACATGAAAGTCTTCACTTTCTCTGTAATATGATAAGCAGGTTTTTGTCATCTAAGTTTTGAGATAGATAAAAAAAAAGATTGAAAGAGACCAAAGAAGGAAAGACGTAGCTGTCATAACCGATAAGTGATAAAGTTCAACAACACTGAATATAATATAAACTGATTTAAAATGTATGAATGCTTATATTATATTAATTTATAAATTAATTCAATATGTTGTTGGCAGATCACAATTTTACTAGGAATAAATTAAGGATTACAATTCTGATGAAAAAGTTTAATGACAGAATTTTGAGATTAAAGGCAGAATTCCTAGATTACAATAATAATTTTTATCAACAAAAATGAAAATTTGTGAAAAAAGTATAAATTGAGAAAGAAATGAGTTTAAATTCAGAATTCTGAGACCAAAGTCAGACTTCTGAGGGGGGAAATCTGAATTCTGAGAAAGAAAAAAGTCAGAATTCTGAGATTAAAAGTCACAATTCTTAGATTAGTCAGAACTTCAAGATGGTACTGTAACTTTGTGCCATCTAGGATGTCATACATACTACAGAACATATGTAGCATATGTATATGTAGCATATTTACTTAGTTAACAGGTAGCGTATGTATATGTAGCATATGTATTTAGTAAA
>JAOVVA010000001.1:19283946-19295030 GCA_028565275.1 Leiocassis micropogon
TTAGTAAACAGGTAGCATATTTATATGTAGCATATGTACATGTAGCATATTTACTTAGTTAACAGGTAGCGTATGTACATGTAGCATATGTATTTAGTAAACAGGTAGCATATTTATATGTAGCATATGTACTTAGTAAACAGGTAGCATATTTATATGTAGCATATGTATTTAGTAAACAGGTAGGCATTATTTCAAAATATTTAATGAATGATAAGATTTAATCAAAGTAAAAGTTAAAATATTTATTGTTTACCTAGCTTAAGGGCAAAGATGCTTCTTACTCTTTATCACAGATGAACTCAAAGTGCCTCAAACAAAGCAATACATTTAAGCCACATGTCAAACCGAACTGGAGATCTTGGGACATTTCAAACAAATTAAATTAAAGACAGCAGCGTGAAAGCCATAATCCCATACAAAATATGTTTGTTAGTGCTGCCATCTTGTGGACGTTATAAGAACAGCGCTAGTGTCTATGATTAGCATATCAACACATTGTACACTTCTTCTAGCAGTTAACTTAAAATAATTAAAACGTTTCAGTATTAAAATAACCTAAACATTTTAAAACGTTGTTTTCATCTGACAGATGCTTTAAATGTCTAGAAATGACCACCAGATCTCCCTGATTACTAAAGTCTTTATCTTTAGCAGAATAAATCACTAGTCCATAAGTAGACACTAATCCATGTCTCATGGGTTGTCCTTACTGTCCATTGGTCTTTCCACACTCCTCTAATAATAGCTCTAACTGTCCCTGCTAGAAAGAAATATTAATAGCAGTGGAAGCCACTGCAGGGTGGCCTGTAAAGTATTCATGGGATTACAGTCAGTTGGCTTTGACATTGTGAAGATCCCTAAAGCAGAAGATTGGCTATGACCGGCAAAAATATTGAAAATCAGTCTGTACATGGGATCCAGAATTCTCCAGCTAATGGAAAATGCATAGTTATAAATAGGAAATAAACAATTAACCAAACCTTTAACACAAATATGGCTCATTCCCTTCTTCACAGTTTTGCCATCTCGGTCAATGTGGAATGAGAAAACTATAAAATACTTTGTAGATAATGATAACCTTATAATTATAACACCACATTCCAAAATTCCCATCCGGAAAGAGTCACTAACGGTTTGGCCATGTGCACCTACGAGTCTCTTCCTAAAGCTTTGGAGTGACAGTGCTGTGTTCTGCTTTGACACGAAGCACAAAAGGATGCACACATTCTCACAGTGCGACACCTGAACACCCACATGCTACATTATGCAACCTATTAACATTGTGCACTTGTGTGTCCCTGGTTTTCTCCCTAATTCAGTCATGGCCAATAACTGCTCAGTCCTAAGGTGTCCTCCTATCAACCAAAAACTACCTATCATGGAGGGCAAAGGGGACTTTTTTTTCACCCAACAAACTTACTGTTTAGCCATTTTAATAAGACTGTGGCTACAAGTAGTAACTAATAAGTTACCATTAGTTATGCTTTACACACATTTTGTTGTCTGGATTGTGACATCTTCCATATTTGGGCAGGGGTGGCTCACTGATTAAGGTGATGGACTACTGAGTGGAAAGTTTCAGATTCAAAGGCCAGGTTGGGCCCTTGGGCAAGGTCCCTAACTGCTTGGATGTATAATGAGGTAAAACATAAATCATTCTGGCAAAAAGCATAAATGACAATGATATCTCCCCCATCCCCCCCTTGACTGAATTACAGGGGCTTCCACAAGTACTCACAACCCATTTAATATCATATCAAGCCCTTGTAATATCATAAAGTATTCACCCCGGAAGAAAAATGGACTTTCCATTCAGGAACCTCTGTAGTCCAACTAGGGACCGTGGAGGCCAATGGTGAACATTGTATTTATTCCCTTTTGTACAACCATGGTAGGACCTCCGGTCAGCATTCACACCACATTGACACACTACAGGCAATTTGGAAACACCAATTAGTCTAAGCAGCATGTTTTTGGACTGTCGGAGGAAACCAACCAAGCACAGAGAGAACATGCAAACTCTATGCACGCAGACCGGACGCAGGAATCAAACACAGGACCTGGAGGTGCTCACCACTGTGCCACCAAAATGGATTTTACTAGAATTATATTTCCTAAAACTGCTTGCATTTCTGATTAATTTCCTCCTTAGCTGGTCACTAACAACTAACTTTTTAGGCATGGCCCCTTATAGTTTGTTGTGGTTGTGCCATATTTATTTCTTTTGTAATACTACAGTCTTATGCAATAGTCTTATACTAAAGTTTGGACACCCCTTGATAAATAATAGATTTTGGTGATTTTTTAAATTAAAAATATGTTAACACAGACTCTCTTGGAAATGGAAAAAATTAAGGTCTGAAACTTTGTAAAAAGAATCTGAGACTTTGGAACTCTTAGGGTGCCCAAACTTTTGCACAGTGCTACAATAATGTTTGTATTTTTTTTTATCTTTGTTCAATTGATGCCATAAAAAGTAACTATGCATCAATGTTTGCGGAAAATATTAATTTTCATTCAAAATGCATTTTTTCAAGAGAGACTGTGTTAACTTTTTCTTAAATAAGAAAATCATCAAAATCTGTTAATCAAGGGGTGCATAAACTTTTGCATAAGACTGTACATTTAAAAAAAAAAAAGCTGGCATAGTTACCTTACACTTCTATCATTGGAGGTTTTAATTTTGCCTTTGATCTGTGTGTGTGCATGTTTTTCCCATGCGTGGTGAGTTTCTTCTTGGTACTCCAGTTTCCTCCTACAGTCCAAAGATGTACATCAATTTTTTTATTGAATCCACCATTAGATCCTAGCTAATGTGTAATACCTCCCCTACTTTGTAGCTCAAGTGTGCTGTTCTCTGGTGGGTTGTGGTTTGGCAGTATTTCTTTAGCATAGGCACAGCAACAGAACATTCAGCAAAGGAGTGAGATGAAGGGAGTTTAAGGTATAAAAATGCATTATGAGGGGTATTTTAGCTGGAGCATTAACGCACCAAACAACAACTATTTCTAGAAAAGTGTAGATGGGATTGATAGGACATTTCCTTTTTTGTACTGATCCATTTGTCAAAATGAAATTCCTTGGAGCTACTTCGGTTCCCTCCCACAGTCCAAATTAGCCCTGGGTGCATGATTGGGTGGGTGTCTGCTTGTGACCTGCAACGCATCCAGGGTGTACAACACCTTGTCCCCTGAGTTACCTAGAATAGGTTCCAGGGCCCCCGTTGCCCTGCATTGGATCAGTATAGATGATGGATGGCTGGATAGAGTTAATGTTGCTCTGTGTAATGTTTACAGTTCAGGATAATATTATATATAATATTTAGGATTATATATACTGTGCTGTGTACACCACTCATTTCTTTATATTTTGTTTCCAATTTTTTTTTGTCACTCATGTCCAGTCCAGTCCCTGATCAGTTTAAGTTTGGTAAGCCACACAGTGACCTATGAATCATTTGAGCATAAAAAACATCTAACTTAAGGCATGAACCAGTGAATAACAGGTGCAAAGAGTGACAGATGATCAGGCCAGTGATTAGTATACTGGTGATGCTGAATGCTGAGTGGTTAGAACAGACGAGAGGGGAAATGAGGCTGCTGCTGAGGTTGTTCCCTAACAGCATTTTCTTTCCCATTCCTCAAATTTAATCTACATAATTAAATTTAGTTTAATATGAAGAAATGAGGGGTGGCTCAAGACTAGCACAAGTCAAAAAAAGGGTGCACAAGTGTAAATGAAAAATATCTAAGATAAAAGTTTAACAATAATATTCGCATATAAAATAAGAAGGATGCATGTTATTACTTCAGCACAAGATGTACATGTACAGTGCTTCTTCGTACCTATTAAAGGTCAAAGGATGACGCTTGGAGCTGCTAAAGGTGAAGAGTTTAGGGTAACACTCAGGGGCATGTGGGGCAAGAATCATATGTCATGCTTAGAGTGTGTGTGTTTGAGTGCTTGCAAGTCAAAACTGTAGAGCTACAGATTCATTCATGTTCATTTGTTTTCCATGAAACTGCATACATTGTACTACAAAGCTTGCACAAACATACTTCTAAGGATTCAGTTTAAATAATTTATTTTAAAATGACAGTATGTCTTGTTTGGAGGCAGGCTGGATTGTAAAGTCAGGATGTACTCATTGTATTAGAGTGTACAAGTATTTGGGAGTTTTCTTTTTAACAGAAAACAAAAGTCTGAACAGGATGAATATTCAGGTAAAACACAGTTAAGGCACTTTTAATTTGAATTCCTTAAGATTTTGTTGGCGCGCGCACACAATTGTTACAGTCCAGCCTACTGTACTCACTCAGGAGCAGTAACATGAAGACAGTTAGGACATACATCTGACATTTACAAAAAAAAAAAAAAAACTTAGCTTAAGGTTAAAATCCCACATCCTTAACAACACAAGCAGTGTGATCTCAATGTTGTAGAATGTTGACTTAAGGCTTTTTCGAGGTGTGGCATTTTGAAACGAAGCTTGGCAAGGACATCCTCAGATTAGCCCTAAATCAGAATCTTTTCCCATCAGTAAGAAATATAGGCACAGTGAAGACAGCACCATCTCCCTCTCTCTAAATTAGTAGTATCTGTTTCGCTAGACTAATCCCATCGCACTTCAGGTTGGTCAATGAGTTACATGTGTTCTGGGTGATTCTGCAAGCAGCTGATGAACTCTTTCACTGGATGGCCCTGGAAGCAGATCTGATACACTTCATTGAACAGAGGAAATCTGGAAGAACAAGACATTTACAGTAAGGCAGTAAAAGTGTTCTATGCATTACATTAAACACTAGTTATTATAATATTGCACACTGCAGATCAGATATTTTATGTAACTCCTGGAAGGGCACCTATTAAAAATACACTATTATTATTAGTTCTTAACCATACTTACCTGAACCAAAAAGTAAATGTATCTACAAGAGTTTTGGTCTTAAAAAATAAAATTCTGAATTTCTGTTTGCTTTGTTAATAAACTGAAATTTGTAAAACACTTTTTAATTATCAGTGGGCAAGTTTGCTATTGTCAAGTGCAAGACAAGGTAAAAATCAGGACTAGCCAAGATTGAGTCAAGATCAGGTCATACTGTAGGAGGGTCAAGGCCGAGTCAAGATCAAGTCCAAAAGAATGCAAAACTAATTTAAGTTCGAGACCAAAAATAATCAACTCCTTTTAAAGGCCAAGCTTGTACTTCAACTATGTGGATTCATTCATGCATTGGGACAATGTTTAGCAAGATGAGACCAATGCCCGAGACTAAGAGCATACACCTTGGATGGGATGTCCAGTGCAGGACACCATGCAGACATTTACAACCATGCAGAGTCATTTAGTGTAAGCATATTTTTACACTACAGCGTACAATAGGGTTTGTTTGGAGCTGAATAAACGATAAAATTTTCAGAGAATTCAAATGGGGAAAAAAACATGCATGTTTGAGAGCATCATTAAACACAGTTTGGAACTAACCAATGTAAGAATCTGGATTTTCATTACATGGCCTGGTAGTGGCTTGAGTATGACTGTTTTTGCATACGGATAAGTTGTGTAAACTTACTTGTCCACCATGTTTTTGTGCTTAAGAATGTGGTTGACTTCAGCTGCAGTGGCTGGACCCTGAAGCTTCTGCCCATTCAGCATTTCCTTCTCAAGCTCTTCAATTGACTGAAGATGGTAAAAGAGTTTTATTTTTGTCCTCCAGATACAATATCCAACTACGGTAACCAACAATTAGAAGCTATGCACCAGACGGAGATAAGACTGACCTTGCCGGTTTTGGCGAAAGCCTCACCCACTTTACGGTTGCGTCCCCCGTAGCAGGTGGTGATGAGGTCAGCGACACCACAGCTCTCCAGGAAGGTGGCGGGGGAGACGGTACTGGCTGTGCAGAAGATTCTTGCAAATGCAATCATCTCCATTAGACCCAAACGGATTACTGCCGCCTTGGTGTTATCACCAAAGCCAAGACCATCACAGAAGCCTGCACCAACTGCCACAATGTTCTGGAAGGAAATTACACTTCACTGGTCTTTTGCCTTACTGCTTCTGCTTCAAATTAGTCCATGAACAGATGGATTTGTTAAGTGCTCACATTTATGTAAATCTATCAAAGCTACCTTCAAAGCTCCACAAATCTCCACAACATCTGACTCTTCCACGACAGTAACCCGGAAGTTTGGTGTCTGCATGAGTTGCTTTAGCAGTGAACCATGTTCTTTGCTTTTACACCCTAGATAATTTGACAGAGATAATGACAAGTTTAATGACTGCAAGAGCTATACATTAAGTGAAGAATAAAACTTCAGGATTCATTCATTAATCTTCTATACTGTTTATCCTGTGTAAAGAGTCACACGGGGACTGGGATTGACTCCCCGTGTCAATGGGATGACTGGGATTAGACCAGAGTACCCGTAGGAAACCAACCAAGCACAGGGAGAAGAACATGCAAACTCAATGTAAACAGACCCAAGGCGGGAATTGAACCCTTGAGCCTGGAGGTGTGAGGCCACAGTGCTAACCGCTATGCCACTATGTCGGATACACTTAGGGATGTGTTGTTATAAAAAATAAACAATACTTTGGTGCTCTAATAGTAGCCAATAAATGAGGTGTGCATTAACATTGACTATTTTACAATTATTTAACACCACCTCCTGAAATCTTTTTTAAATTTTCTTGAAAAAAGGCTATATTTCCTGCACACTTACCAATAGTGGTCTCACAGAATTTACCATCAGCCACCTCATTGGCCAGGTTGGCTCCCATTAGCACGGTCATGGTGATACCCAGCTTCTCCTTGATGACATCAGAAATTAGTTTTAACCCTTCTGGACCCTCATCAACACCCTGGAGCAGGTAACAGAACAAAAATCCATTAAAAAACATGAATAAAATCTTCACAAAGTATCCTGGACAACCTGAATCGCTTGTTTCCTAAGAGCAGACATAATTAAACTTTTATACAACATTCACACAGAAAGAAGCCCCATCCTCCGACACACACACACAAAAAGAGTGACCCCATTTACTTATACATTGTTTCAAGCTGAAAATAATTACTAGGTTTGACCATTTTCACCAAAAAAGAAAACGGAAACAAACCACACAGCATCAGTGTATCTATCAAACAATCATGGACAAAAACATTACTAGTGTTAAATTAGAAAGGGTGCATGGCTTCCAGAGAATGTCAGTTAATAGGGAGACTTCAAAACCACTGCACAAATGCTAAGTGACTCATCTCCCATTTTAATTATGAAAAAAAAAAAAACGAGCTCTTTTGCACTGTTTTGGAATGATGTTAAAATATGGATCTCCATCCATGAAGTTCCATCTCCCCCCTCATCCACACCGTCATGAAAGGTGCGGTCCGCAGTTTGTCTAGCTCTACCGTAGAGCACAAATTAGGTCAGACTACTATGAACTTAAAACTGTAGCATAAGAATGATGTTTGAAGGAGGCAAACAAAGCATTGCACATGGATTTATATACAGTGCATTGATTTTTTTTGTAGTCTTTTGTAGAACCTTTTCTGTAAATTAAAAACAAAACAGTTAAATCTACTTCGATCCTATATAGTGATCTGTTTTTCGCTTTAGATACCATACAGTATACAGTTAGATAACTGAACACTCATATTGCATAAGTCTGAGAGCTTGCCTTGATCAGGGACATTCCCACTGCATCCGACTTGATATGACCTTTGATTGTGTCGCATGTTTTCTTGACAAACTGGTGTGGGATTACAAAGATAAGAATGTCCGCCCCTTTCACAGCTTCTACTAGATCAGGAATAGCCACCTGGAAAAGACAAAGTTTATGACTTAACTTTGTGGTTCAAAGGTATCTGCTCTGAAGGTTGTACATATTCAATAATACAAATAGATACCGATAAAGGAGACAATATACTACAATAAGATAAAGTACATTATACACCTGCATAACTGAAATATGGAATGGCCCTAAGTCCTTGCTGTAATTTTTTGGTTTTTGTTTTCCAGAAACAAGATCAAGATGATTTTAATGGAAATTTTCTGCAGAAAAAAACTATTTTAGCCCTGGAAACGTCATTTTACTAAAAATGGCCAGCATATTATTTAAACTAAATAACAACATAGGACTGAAACGTTTGTTAATTAAGTGTTAAGTATTTAGTGTTATTTTGAACCAGTTTAATAGTTGTAGTGGTGTAGCCTGTTCCCACCCACTAGCTAATTACTCTATCTGGGAGAGGAAAGTCTCACTTATACTCTCTCCCACACATACAAAGCCAAATGAATATATATTTTTCTGCTGCTTATCTGACATTGCAGAAAATTTAGCAATGTCATAGTAGAATGTGCTTGGAGGTGAGTACTAACTGTCGTAATCTGTATATATTAGTTACAATCAGTAATGCCATAATGTCTTGTGCATGGCTTTTAATTTCTTCACATTTCTTATAGTGTAAAGGTAGTAATTAAATTGCTGATTCTTTCATTCATAGTTTGTTCTGAACACATTCCGGGGGATGTGTATATATTCAGTTTATATACACTGCACAGCCCCCCCACAAAAACAATCTAATATGTTGTTGGACCGCCTTTAACTTTGATTACACAATTACGCAACGTCACAACATTTATTTGCATCCATCATTTCTCTCTAAGATCTTGTAATGATGATGGGAGAGTTGGACTGTTGAGTAAAGTCTTCTCCAGCACATCACAAAGATTCTCAATAGGATTAAGGTCATTTATTTCACACAATCCATGTATGAAAATTATGTCTCATGCTCACTGAATCGCTCTTTCACAATTTGAGCCTGATAAATCCTGGCATTGTCATCTTAGAATGTGCCTGTGCAAACAGGGAAGAAAAAAAATTCAATGATGGAAGAACATGTTCAAGTCAGCTGACCTTATTTTTTGGACAGGTAACATTTTTGAAACTAGACCTGACCAACAGAAGCAACCCCAGATCATAACACTGCCCTCACAGGCAGGTACTGGAGCCACTAGGTATCTGCTAGGAATCTGCTTCTATTCTTACCCTGATGCACATATCATATTCTTTATGCTCCCTAACAAATTTAAGCTTTTTTCCCCCATTAGCATCACTGATAAGTAGTTTTCTTAAGGCTACACAGCTGTTTAGACCCAATCCCTTGAGTTCTCCTCCTGTGCATGAGGAGATGTTCTTACTTTTATTACCAACCATAGCCATGTGATCTACTGTTGCTTTTTTCGCTAAGTGTTTAAGTGATCTCCCATCATGCTAATTCAGGATGTTTTTCTGACCACATTTCTTCCCGAAGTTGGTTCACTACTATCCTTCCAGGTTACTAAATAAGGTGTTTTACAATTCTTAACCAATTTTAGAGTTTCAGCGTCATCTGACAAGGTTGTTTAAGTAATGAGAAGCTACTCACTGCATCCAAGTGGTGACTTTTTTTTTTTTTTTGCCCAGGCAGTATTAACTGTAAGATTGACAGTGCTAGTGGCCAATAAACAGTGCCACGACTACCTGTCACCAACTGTCGTGCCACCAAGAAAGACCTTTAAGCATTACAATGTGCATTACAATTTGCCATTAATGGCATTTTATTAAACAGACTTTAAAAAAGCAGTAAGCCAGTCTGTCATACCACATTAGGGGGCAGCTTGTGTCCTGGCAGGTATTTGACATTCTCATGCTCAGTGTTGATAATTTCTGTGAGTTTGCGTTCGTTCACCATTTCTTCAAACACCCACATGTTCACTGTGTCCTCGAACGTGGCATACTTGGTGGTGTTGGTTCCCACGATCTTGGCAATGGCAGAACCCCTGTGGATCAACAAAAATGTAGATCTTCATTATTACTGAGAAGTGTTTAAGACAAAGATTTGAGGGACCAAGCACAAATATAGTCCTGGAGGAGATGAGATGAATAAGGTGGACATATTGAAAGAAAAGCAACATACTGTATTATAAATAAGTAGTAGCACACTGTGCTGTATTTAAGGAGCTGTGTGAAATTAATCAGTGTATCTGTTGGGATAGTGAGGAATGACACTGCACAGTAAATTCCCCAGTGTGGATTTAACACATTCGGAGTTTGTCTGAGAGTCAACTGGACTTATCTAAACAGTGGTGGGTGTTAATTCAGCACTGGGGAATTTGCTGTGTGTATAGTAATTAAAAATATTTGGAGGCCAAGTTTTCCTTCACTGGAACCAAGAGACAAAAACTTGCTTCTGAGCACAAAGTTAGCTCCATGAAGACATGGTTTGTCAATGTTGGAGTGGAAGAACCTGAGTTTCCTGAACTTAACTTAAACACCTTTTGGGGTGAAATACCAACTGCATTGATGCAATGATTGGCCTCCTTGCCCCACCTCAGATGTTTCACTGCCATGTGGTTGTAAAAGTGTGGATTCATTTGTTTATTACAAAAAAACAGTTCAGGATAGAAAGTGTTTCCATCGTTTTTGCCGATAACACACAGATCTGTATCTGTAAGCTGTTAAAAACTGCCTGATCAGTAATTTCCTTCAATTAGAGGCTTAATCGTGGATTAATTTTATCGGGCCTCACATGGAGAGACAATTCTAACTGTAAACACACATGACCTTTTTGGACCCATACCTACAGTGCATCCGGAAAGTATTCACAGCGCATCACTTTTTCCACATCTCTGTAGCAATCCACCAATCAGGCCTATATGGTAGAGTGGCCAGAGATTCTCATCAGACCTGAGAATTTTGTTTCTCATGGTCTGCGAGTCCTTCAGGTGCCTTTTGGCAAACTCCAGACGGGCTGCCATGTGCCTTTTACTAAGGAGTGGCTTCCGTCTGCCCACTGTACCATATAGGCCTGATTGGTGGATTGCTGCAGAGATGGTTGTGCTTCTGGAAGGTTCTCCTCTCTCCACAGAGGACCTCTGGAGCTCTGACAGAGTGACCATCGGGTTCTTGGTCACTTCCCTGACTAAGGCCCTTCTCCCCCGATCGCTCAGTTTAGATGGCCGGCAAGCTCTAGGAAGAGTCCTGGTGGTTTCGAACTTCTTCCACTTACGGATGATGGAGGCCACTGTGCTCATTGGGACCT